>VZRM01004298.1:49207-64268 GCA_013397955.1 Grantiella picta | reverse complement strand
GGGGGCCCGGAGCGGGAGCGGGCAGGTACCTGGGGGTAGCGATCGTGTGCCGCTGCTCGTTAAGGTTTGACCTTCCTGTGTGAACCTTGCGGGTTTAATTGCATGAGATCGCTTTTGGAGACGGCCCTGTGCCGCCTTATTTCCAGTGGGGCAGGTTGGCCGCTTTGTTTTCCAGGTTGCTCTGCTGGACATAGATATCTGCGGGCCATCGATCCCTAAAATGATGGGTCTAGAAGGAGAACAGGTAAGTGAATGCTCAAACGTGTTGTTAAAAGGCTTGCTGCTCATTTTTTCATTAGCATATTCAGGTTTTATGAATCTAAAGCTTATAAAAGGATTGCATAATGGGAAATGTGGGGCAGTGGGTAGGGAAGTGAGGTGAGATGGAGAAGTTCAGCATGATATATTTTGTAAGAGTCACCTCCTTCCAGGATGAGCAGTTCTGCAAACCAACTTCCATTGCATATCAGCCACATAACGCTGACAACTTCAAACTTGAGTAGTATTAGCATGATGCACTGTATCAGCCCTTGAGTATTTAATATAAATGTATAAGTCATGGATAGACTTCCATAGGGAACGAACAGTTATTGTTCAGTGGAGATCTGGTGCTCCTGTAGTTTTTACCTCAGCTGCCCCAACAAAGTAGGATTGTCCCTGCAGGCAAGAGAGCTCTTTACCCTGGTTTGAATTATGTTTAAGTTTTATGTAACATCTGTATTTATTTCTACTGTAACTTTTATGTATCACTTCAATTTTCAGGTTCATCAGAGTGGCTCTGGATGGTCTCCAGTGGTGAGTTGGTGCAGCTGTTTCTGAAAGCTTCTTGGGTGTGTTTGGGTTGGCCACCATCTTTTACAGTGAAAAATGAGTGAGGGAGGAGCAGAGGATACTCCTATTCATTTTCTAATGACTTAAATATCCAGGTTCTGTAGAATGTAGAGATATAGGACGTGGAATCTACAGAGTCTATATGTTCAGATTCTATAGCTCTTTATAATCCATATCCAGATTCTATAGACTGTATAGAGAATGCTATAGAATATATATCCAGATTTTATAGAATATAGAATGGATCTATAAAATATAGATGCTTATTCTACAGAATCTGGTCACAGACTATATAGACCAGAGTGTTAAATTTCTTATGTTGATAATAGTAATACTGTATTTCTGAAATAGCTTTAGTATCTTCACTTTACTGACTCTCTTACTATAGGCAATAAGTTACTTGGGTTTGTTATTTTAGGGTATCATGCAGCTATGTAGTGTGTCAGCTTTCCTGTTACAGCCAAGAAGTATGTTGCAACCATATTAACATTTAGAAAATGCAGAGAAGGTTTTGCAGGAGTGTAGGTTGTCTAAAGATCACCTGTAGCATGCACACTGTTAGAAAGGCATCTGGTGCTGAGAGGGAAAGCTGCTTTTTTCCTTACATTGTCTCCTGTGATTCCATAAACTGCTGTAACAGCTGCATTTTTTCAGTCTTAGTTGTTGAGTGTTGCACAAGAAGTGGTTTTTAATGACCTTTGAAAAAAGACAAGGTTCTCTGCCTTTATTTCATTAATGTGTTCCCCCTCATTTGCTTTTTCTATAAAATAGGGGTTTCAGAGTTGGTTTCTCTTTCTTCACTGTTCTGTTTCTCTACTTCTCTTTTAGTATGTTGAAGAAAACTTAGGTGTCATGTCAGTGGGGTTCTTGCTTAGTAGTCCTGATGATGCCATTATCTGGAGAGGACCAAAAAAGAATGGTATGTATTGAGTGTTTTCAACAGCAATCTACATGGAAGATTTTAAGTAAATATATATTATATTCAAGTAAATACCATGAGCTTGTTAATAATGTAAAAATAGATTAGTAAGCTAAGACCCTGAAATCTGAAATACAGGAAGATACCTTTTCTCTCCCACATTCTTATCCTATCCTGTAGGGCTGATCAAGCAGTTTCTGCGGGACGTGGACTGGGGTGAGGTGGATTACCTGATTGTGGACACTCCCCCAGGAACATCAGATGAGCACCTGTCCATCGTGCAGTACCTCAGTGCCACCCGCATCGATGGGGCTGTCATAGTCACCACCCCCCAGGTACAGACCCACATTCCACTGGGGAAGCATCATGGCAGATAAAGGCAATCCTTGGGCTCTAGGCTGTTGATTTCATAGAAATCAAAGGGTACAGAACCTCAGGGAAATGGCTTTGTTGTGTTGTGCCTGCAGCTGGCTGGTTTGTGGGTTAGTTGGGTGTCTCGGTGGAGCTGGGTGGGGACCCAAGTGGGTCACTAAACCACAGAGCAGTTCACAAAAACTGTTGTGAGCTGTGTGGTAAAAGGAAATGCAGTGTTTCACTTCCTCCTTCAGAACAGAGTTCACATTGTTGTGGATCTGTAATTTACTCACCAATGGCTTAATGTTCAGAAGAATGCCCATAAGAATCTTCATTTTTAAATGATAAGCAGTGCACTCTTTGACACCTGTGAGGTAGCCTGTCACCTACAAGTGACCCCCCAAAATAGGCAGCTTTGTCATGTGCATTTTTACAAGAAAAATTAGCCCCTTGAAAGCTGAAACTAAAAACACAGCCAGTTCAAACAGAGGTTTTGTGTCTGGTTTGAAAAGGAACAGGAGATCAAACTAGCACAGGACATAAAGTATTTCCACAACAGCTGAAAAGATAACTCATGAAGGAAGTGAAGTGTTGAGGACAATACCAGAGAAGTGGTGAAGGAAGAAGAAGGGAACAGGAGAATGAATGAGGTCAGGCACATTGTGAAAACTTGAGGAGAGGATAACTCAAATTTAACTTGAAAAGAGGTAACAAGGGTAAGCCCAGTAGTTCTTGTCCTCACTCTGTGAAGAATACCAAGGGCTCTTCTGTAAACTGAAAATGTGAAAAAGTTGCATTTAAAGAACCAAAGATAGGAGATAAAACAAATATAGGTGAGTCTACTAGAGTCATATTTCAAACCGGAACTACATCCAGTAGGCTTGAACTGTTGTACCTGCTCTGGTGCTACTCATAGAATTGTTGATAGAGCTTGTAGCACAGGTTTGTGTTCCTAAAAATATTAAGACAGCAGTAATAACCCATTTTAAACGCTCTTTAAAATAGTTCTGAGGTAACTGAATGGATTCAGCATGAAACATTACAGTTGAAATATCAGTGTTTGCTAATATTTGTAGGAAGTGTCACTTCAGGATGTTCGGAAGGAGATCAACTTCTGCCGCAAAGTGAAGCTGCCCATCATAGGTGTCGTGGAAAACATGAGCGGCTTTGTGTGTCCAAAGTGTAAGGTAAGGCTGGCTGTGTATTACAGGTTTTTTTTCCCTTGGCATTGCTTGTATATCAAACATTGCTCCAAAAATGCCTTACTCTCAGAATTGCAAGATTTTAACTCTGATCTTCGTGTTGTCCCAGAATGAATCTCAGATCTTTCCCCCAACTACTGGCGGTGCAGAGAAGATGTGCCAGAACTTGAATGTTTCCCTGCTGGGTAAAGTGCCTCTAGATCCACAGATAGGTAAAGTTACTTATTGCACTGCACTTAAAGCTAGTTGCTCCTCCTACACTGATGTCACTGCTGGGAAATCTTGATGTGGGCACTCAAGTCTCTTAGCTACATATCCACTTCTAGATAGAGTGGTTTTTTGAATCAAATGTCACTGGAACTATGACATAGCATGATGTGGAATGAGGGAAGTGCTGGGGTAATTTCCTTAACCTGAAACTTAATCTTTCGTGAGTTAAGATTAGACAATGCATCTCTTCATCTCTGTAGTCACATCTGAAATACAACGTCTTTCTGTTTGGTGGTAATCACTTGGAAATGCAGGCTGGATAAGATCATAACCACTAAAAAGAAGAGTATATTTATATGTTAAGCATTAAAACTACTGCTTTAACCTCACTGTCATTGGCATTGCCCAAATTCTCTTGTGGGTCATGAGAAGGCTTGTTTCTTCACTAGCTGTTACCAATTAATACCTGATTTAATGACATCAAGGAACAGCTCAGTACTCCCAGCTGAAGGTTTCTGCTAGTGCTATTCCTCTGTCAAACTGTACAGTGTATTTCCAGTCCTATTACTCACATCAGGACTTCCTAAAAGGAATAGATGCAGGTGGCTATTTGAAAAGGTGTAACTGGAACAAGATAAAGGATAAAAAAAAGCTCACCTTTTCCTGTTGCTTTGCTTTTATGTTTTTCTCTGTCCTTCAAGGAAGAAGTTGTGACAGAGGCCAGTCTTTCTTGGCTGAAGCACCCGAGTCTCCAGCTACGTTATCTTACAGGAATATCATTCAAAGTGAGTCTGAGAATCACTGTGCAAATGAATCCCCTCGGTTCTGAGCACTGCTGCAATATACAGAGGTGTTAAACAGACTTGTGTTATTCTGCTACAAATCATAAAATCAGGAGAGGTGCATAGCAATTGTGAAAGTAACAGGTGCAAAGACCATGTTTGCTTCTGAGCATCATTTCTGACTGGCTTTTAAAGCAATAACGAAATTGTATTGGATAACTGGTTTCAATGTTTGACTTCAGAGAAGTCAAACTTCCATTTTCCGAGAAATGTTCTGAGGCTCTCTAGCAGGTGTGTGGGGGGATGCTGACCATAACCCAGTGGGCTGCAGCTGACTCCACTTCTAACAGTAATTGCACAAAAACCCCTTGTAAAAACTCCCTAAAGAGCTGGTGCTGTGCTGCTAAAAAATACAGACAGCTGGGAAATTCCTAAAGCCACTTTCAGTGTAATGAAGGCCCAGCTTCACATATTTGTATCCACAGGGGACAGATGCAGCAACAACAAACTCCTGATGTGCAAATGCAATAGAATTTATATTACTTTTTCTCCATCTTTGCAGGAATTCAGGAATACTGTGAACAACACCAAGAAGAAAAGATAATGTAATTTGTAAATGGAATAAAAATATAGTTCATGTTTAATTACAGAAAAGTAACTTATGCCTTGATTTAATAAAGGAATGTATTCTTTTTGTATATTGCAAATAAATTCTTAATATAAATGCTCTTACTTTTGTGTTTTCCAGTAGTTCAAGATTTTGTAGTTCTTCCCTCACTAGAAAGCTGTGAACCTGAGTCTGCATCTGGATTATCAGGTTTGTTGTGCCTCCAGTGTCATGGTACCAGTAACCTGACCATGAAGGTGGCAGTTAAGGATGAGTATACAACGCATATTTTATTTAGAAGCTTGAATATAAAATATGCTGGGTTGACACTGGGTCATCATATGTGATGAACCTACAGTGCACGTGCAGCAGCCTTTGTCCTGCCTTCTGCACAAGGGTGAACTGTGATGCCTGTTCTCTCTCCCTGAATAAACATCATTAAAGAGTCTCCTTTCAGTGGAAAAGATCTGTATCTAGAGTGAGAGTCAGGATAGTATTATAGTACAAATGCACTGCTCTATTTAATTTTCTACAGGTATCAAAATAAGATTAGTATTTTAACTATACATAATGCCAGTTTCACACAAGTACTGTGTGAACATGGTACCTGATTTTTGTTTTCTTTTATTTGATCCTAAGCCTGATAATTAAAAAATAAACATTCAGTATCTTTAATAACTTAAGAGGCCCTTTGGGATTGTAATTTCATACCTTTGAAAAATCAGTATTGTGTACAAGAGGGACAGGCAGTTTGATTTTGTTTAATGTATTTCCAAAGTTAAACAAATTAGAATTGTCTTCTCATTACATATAACCAAACAGTTTGAGGTTAGTTAACAACTTTTCTGAAAGCAGCATGATTCGTGTAAACCATGAGCATTGTCTGTGCTCACACAAACAACTTTTTGGTGAAGCTTTTAAGTAACAAACACTTTAAACCTTCCATGATTTAAGACTCAGACACAAATGACTTTATTTCATGCAGGCATAATTCTAGAGGAGCTTTATCTAAGTATCTTCCCATGAAGAACAGCTTTCATAAATTAGTATATTTACTGTTCATCCTTTAGCTCGCCCTTGTTTGGTTACCTAGTGCCTGTCTTCCCATGTTCTTCAGTGCCATCTTCTGAAATGCTCCTGCTCTGTCCTGTTGAGAGAACAGAGGACACGTGGCTGTCAGCATAACCTGGGTCACAAGGGTCTCTTATAAAAGCAGGGAGCTGCCAGCTGGAAGCCTGAGGGTTGAAGCTCTTCCAGCTGTGCCTAAGCAGAGGCATTATAATTATAACTCCAAGGATTTAACTTGACATTCTTCTGGAGCTTGGAAGCAGCTCACTTGTGAAGCTCAGCAGGCTTCCAAACACAAAGTGACCTGGGGTAGGGCCCTCCTCTGTGCCACTGCCAGAAAGGCTTGTTCGAGACTAAGGATCACCCTGCCAGGACTCCCTGCAGGAACTGAGACCTGGGAAGAGCCAGAACCAGCTGTGCGAGGCAGGTTGGCCTGTGCTACCCCACAGGCTGTAGCTGACACAACCCAGTACTTACTCTTGGGAATGTCTGTGGTGCCAAACAACCTTGAGGTTGCTCTGCTGATGGCTTTTTGTCCCCCTAACTTGCAGTGGATGTAGCCATATAAATTAGCAGTCTGGAGGGAGATCCCAGCAATCACGAGAGCCTGTGGGCAAACAGGAGTTCAGCAGGGACAAATCCATGGCTACGTATTGACTGTAGGATGTACACACGTGTGTACTTGTTTCTTCTATCTAGATAAATCTAGATATATCATGTACTGTAAGGGGGATATTCCTCCCAAACATTAATAGCCTTCAAAGAGATCCAATCATGTCAAACAAACACAATAGTTCCTTTCTTTAAATGCCTCTTTTTATGAGAACACTGATAACAGTTTTGTTATTCTGTATCTTGACAGACTTCATTATTTTCCTTAAAGTATTTCCTCAGCAAATTCCAGAAACATTTCACTTTTTTAAAGCCCAATTAATAACTAAAAGTTTTACATCCTGCAGGCCTGTTTAGCTGACAAACACCTTATTATATACAAATAAGATCTATTATTCACAGATTTACAAAGAGCAGACACAGATCGGTTTTCCTATATAGCATTGATGGGCAGCGAAAATAATCAGCTCCTTTTGTGGTACTTCAGGCTTAGCAGCAGGTGGACCCATCTGACTAATGCAGTAACTTATAAAAATGTTTCTGTTAGCCTTCAGAACCAGTTTCCCAGAAGTAATCCTATTTTCATTTGTGTAATTTGCCTTTTACAAGCACCTGAGCAACCTGCCTCCTCTGCCAGTTAGAGTTCTGTCTCCAAGCAGCTCTTGGCTTAGCAAACAATCTCTGCTTTTCATAAATAAAAGTGGAGGCACAAACAAAGAGTACTGGTTTAATTTTAACTATTGCTTGTTTAGGGGCACTAGAAGGCAGTTAATGATTTGCAATTCATTTAAGCCCATAGCTGAATTTCTTGTTTAATTGAATAATAATGGACAATCTTGGCTGTTACTGGTTATGTAGCTGCACATGTTGGAGGTGCTTTTTCTCTTTCAAACTGAATTAAGAAATGGTACTCAGCATGGCTGGGAGCTTGACAGAAAGAATTCTGTGGCAATTATCCAAGCACTTAAAGTTTACAGGGAAAAATGTGAAGATTTCATAGACAAAAGTACCTTAATGTAATGCAATATATGGGGTAAATTTCCTCTTATATTTAGAAAAAAGTGTTGGTTTAAGTAGATGGCTTATAAGTAGACTAATAATAAAATACTTACACCTCAATTTATCAAGGTTTTAAGCACTAATGATATGCTTTTTCAAAATGGTTCTTTCATGATAGTTCTTACAAAAGAGAATGGTATCAGGAATCTAAAGTCCTTACTTTTAGGAGTAAGTACATTTAAGTTCCCAGGAAACCTAAAAACCTTAAAACCAACTTCACTGGTTCATTTTTTGTCCTCTTCTATTAGTTTCATTTGGCTGAAATAAGCTGGGGAAGAGTAAGTTGCTACAGTTAAAAAGAAGCCCATAATTTTGCCCACCACCTGAGGTTCTCCAGTTGGTTGAAGGAGTTGACATCTGATAAGCCAGTAGAAGTGCAGCTAAAAATTACTAATCCAGAGTGCAGAAGGCCTTGACTGCAGAAAACTCCTAGGGATTCCTTGAATTAAGTTTTTGTACTGTTGGAAGATTTGGTTCAGAACTAACAGGTCTGGGTTTTCCCTCTACCAAGATTGTCTTCAGTACTCCAACTCACCAGCCATTTCAGCTTCAAGGAGAACAAAGTGCTAAAGAAAAACATGGTCCAAATCACTGGGCAGATGATGAGACCAAGCCAAAAGATTCGGGCTTCAGCTTCAGTTGAGGCAGCTATTGTAGGCACCTGGAAGGAAAAATTAATTGAGGCTATTTGCCACAAAGTCAAAATCAACAATAAATTATGAAAGAGGAGGAAAATTTCATTTATGATACGCATAGAAGGAAGATTGAGAGGTAGCTCATGCCAGTTTCCCTTCCTGATGCCCTACTGTATACGACAGCATTTTCATCCGTAAGATTTATGAGTTGGCTCTAGTTGACTGGAATTCTTATAAAAGAGTATATTTCTATACATTTCTTTAAAAGATGCAGTATCTTAGCTGAATTTAAATCTTGCATGAAGCTTGTTTTCCTATTATATAAAATAATACTTGGATTTTGCTTCTGAACTCTCCTAACATTCCATAAATTAAGAACTGTGGCTTTGAAAATGCCTCGTGTCATGTCATGCTAGTGTTGGACACACTAACTGCAAGAGGCAGTGTTATGCACTGTGCCCTGTCTGCTCTTCAGGAAGAACTTCAGAACTGCTCTTCAGAGATTAATGACAAGCAAGTAAGCTTGTGGTATCAAAACCTCAGAGCTTGCTGCAAAGCCCTGCTTATAGTTTTCTTCAGGTCAGCACAACTCACGTGTCTCTGTCTACACTGAAAGGCTTTTCATTAGCTCCTACACTTTGAAAAGAACAAAAAACCAAAAACCCTAAAGTAAGAATTGCTCAGAAGGTTCTGATCTTTCCGAAATACAAAATCTCACTCCAACCTTCAGACCACTCAACAACCGCTACTGCCACCTTCTGAAACAGAAGCATCACAACTGGAAAAGAAAGCCCTCTGGACTCTTCCACTCTGAAAACTAAAAAGCTTTTTAGTTAATTTTCAGTATACTGAATTTTCCATGTATTTCATGCAGGGTTTTCTCTATTCTGTCTTCAAGCCTCACTCAGATTTACAGGAAGCACGCTAGTTTGTGTTCTGTGCTCGGGGCGCCTGGAGCCGCAGCCAAGGCTGCAGAGGGCACTGCAGCCCTGCACACAGCGACAGCACTGGGGCAGGTTGGGGACACAGCTGGAGGGCTCCAAAGGAACGTCCTGGTGAGCAGCACTTGGGTGCTGCTGTGCCAGGATCAATGGGGCTGCAGAGAGAATGTCAGCAAGGAAAAGCAAAACCCTGAGCCTTGACTCTGGCAGTGATTCCAAATGCTGTTCTATAATGCCTTTTTTTTTTCCCCCTCAGTGTATTTGAGGGGTACTGGCAGTATCAGAATGCTCTGTGATCCAGGTTCTATTCCCCACCATATTCCATGACCATGGATAAAACATTAACTTCAAAATAGTGAATCTGAACTATTCAACATTTCTCTCCACACAGATCTTTCCAAAAGAGGATTCTGTGTTGGGATTTTATCTACAGGAAGATGTGTTTGTTACAAGATATTCTCACTAGAAAATAAAATAGAACTACCAGAAACGTTTCAAACCTATAGCACCATGCCATGGATATTTATTCTGCTGATCCATATGCTAACAATGTTGTGAGACCTGTTTTGCTCTTAATGCTTCCAGGATGTGACAAACCAGTGCTCCCACCTGAATACTGACATTGTTTTCTATGGAAGCTGGATAAAAAGTAACTGTTACAAAGGTGCTCTGTTTGTTACTTTATTTGACTTGGTATCAGCTTTACAAATTTCCTATGGATTCTGTTTGCCCTGTGCCTACTTCTATTAATATATTTACCCTTTTTGCTTCGAACACCCAGTGACTTTTTCCATCTTCATCAATCTGGTTCCACCAACGCAAACCAACCAAGAGTCTTCCTGTCACATTCTAGTGATGAAACCATTATTTGCATTAATCAGGAGCACAAGTCACTTGTCAGAATAACAGTTAAAAATAGAAAAATAAAAAAGACAAGCATGTTCAAAAATCATCTGCTTTTATCAAATACTAAAATTACTTTTAAAGCTCTGCCAGCTTGAGTACAACAGCCATTAACAATGGACGAATTGCTAATTCAAAACCCACAAATTTAGAGGCCTATTCACTTTGAATATGATAATTAGCACAATAGCACTTATTTAGATAAGAAATTATAGGTTGTATCTTTTTCAAGTCAGTTAGTTGGACAAGCACCTAATAAACAGATTTCCTCAGTAAGAGGAATGCTGAGAACAAAAACACACAAAAAATGAGAGATTAATGACAAGCAAGTAAGCTTGTGGTATCAAGCAAAGAGAACATTTCTGCACCTGGATGAACACCAGAAGCTTTCAGAATACTGGAGGTGCATCAGTGCTTCACTTCTACAAAACAAAAGCCTTGTTCCACATGTGGAGCCCCTGGATCCTGGGCTGGCCTGACCCACCTGCCTGCATGGGATTTGGACACCAGAGCTATAGCTGGGCTTTCAGGAGTTCTCTGTAGCCCCTGCTGTGGGGTCTGGGCACAGCGCTGCAGATCTGGGCATCCTTGGGCATCCACTACGGAAAGCCAGGATTACTTTAACCTTTTTTTTATTTCTTTTTTTTAGGGGGAAAGCATACAAACAAATCTATCTATGACAAAGCAATTTTCTCACCGTATTAGTAGTCCTTAGTTGTCAGCCACAGAAAACATGGTGCTAAATAACTAACATACGTGAACATCTTCATTAAAATGGGCTAGGTAATAAATCAATAAATCCAAATGTTTTTGTCACTTCTGTCATTATACGTATTTCAATTTTTTTGTTTTATTTAATGGCAAAGTACTTTCCAAGGTAATTACTATGGAGAGTCATCTTACCTTGACAGACCAAAAGTCAAAGGATAGAAGGAGGAGAATAGTGACAAAGCAGGCAACAAAGCTGTTGCTGAACCAGTCACAGAACAAGTAGGTAACAATAGCACTCACTCGGAAGAACAGATGGAAAAAGGTGGCCAGTGGGTGCCTATAAAGAAAGTGCAGAGCATATCTGAGGTTATGGGACAGGAAGGAATGTTACAGTACTTGCTGACAACGTAGCACAACACAGCTATTTCAGGTTTATAATGGTACTTTGGTTTACAGCTGCAATTATTTCCAAGGTTGGTGTATACCTTCATTGTCAAAGCAATGGTATTTTCAATAGCCAAGCTTCAATCTAAAGCTAAAAGATGAATGGGATGTTCATGTCAAAACTTTCTCAAAGATAGTACAAGATATGGAGCCTTTCACCAGATTCTTTGGTACTGTGTGAAGGAATTTAGTGGTTGTGTTCAACACAGTACCCTAAAATCCTCATAATTTCTTCAAAGAAATCAGCATTGCAATGCACAAAAGAAATCTTATGCCCTTCAGAACTGTTTTGAAAACAAAAAATGAACTCTGAAACTAAAAAAAAAAAAACTGTAGCTATTTGCTGTAAGACAAAATGAACCTTCCTATTTAATGTCTAAACCCAAACACTTCTTTTAGACAGGGAGAATGATTTGGGAATCTAACACTTCTGTATTATTGCTTATTAATTTCACTAGATATTTATGCTTTGGTCATTGAACAAAATTTTGTCTGTAACAAACTTAAGAGAAATTTCAGTAAAAGAAGTAATTATATGACACGGAAAATTGGCCTGCACAGCTTGGGGGCACTGCAGAGTGCTATAATGAGCAGAGTACAATTATCAGGGTAATATGCTAAGTACAAAAACTTACTCTGTACAGTTGTTTGTGTTAATTAGTTGAAAGTTAGAATTAACTACAGGCTAGAGCAGTTAAGTAAGTTCTTCCATGAAGTGGATAAAATATCTGAATAAAATATTTAAGTCAACAATTATCTCATTAAGCTTCCTTACCTCTGTGAACAATGAACAGTAATATGGCCAGTTAACAAAAATATGGCCTAGGGCATAAGCAACTATTTAACTATTAAATGTTATTCTATTATTGTGTACAATAAAATGAGACATCAAAAAGATACACAATTGCTTATTATAAACTTAATTACAGTTATCTAAGTATAGTAACTATTACAACTTAAATACCTTTATTGTTATATTATTACTCTATAGCTGTTTAACTGCTCTACTGTTTCTCTTTCTCTAACAGCAATATTGTGCTTGTAGTACTACACACATGGCTGGAGAAGGAAGAACGATGCACAGTTGTAGTTTATATTTACTCCTGGTCATGCCCATGTGAACTTCAAACTTTCCAAAAACTTCTTGTGACTTAGACCTAGACACGTGGCATTTTAAGCAAAAGGGGCTTTTTCTGCCATAAGCAGCCAGGTGGGTGGAGTGGATACTGTGAACTGGCTAAAACAGACAGTGCCTTGCTCCTTCAAGCCTTGATCTTGGGCCAAGAAGATTTGAGAGTCCATTACATAAGTGGTACCCTCGTGTCAAGAGCAGCTTTCATAGATGACAACCCCAAGGCACACCAGGGTGGCCTGAGCTTTTCTATTGGATCAGTGCTTCAAATGTAGCAGTAACTTTGGAGAAGTCATGTTTCATTTTGGAAGGCAGATTCAGCACCATTATTGGATTACAACAGGATTACTGTTTGGATGCTGAATTTGTTCCAATATCAAACACTGAAGGGTAGTTACTAAAAAAAGCCAAAAACAAACAAACAAACCATGAGCAAGGAGCTCTCATTTATTATAGTGCTGAGCACTTATTGAGACTATAGAAAGGATAAAGGAAGCTGCAACTCTGCACTGGCTCAGCTTGGAATACATTTGTTCCTGAATGCACAGCAACACGCTTGGCCTTTTAATTTTCCTGTTGCATCTAAACATCCATGTAACATAGAACTGGAGCCCCAAGGCTAAATGATTGTCATTTACCTTGTTACAATAACCTCTGTCCACTTTGTGAGCATAATGCCTGCTAGGATAGGAATGAACTGTTATGGATTTAGTTGCATCCCATGTTAAGGAATCAAACTGGGGTTAGGCCTAAGCTATGCCAGTGAACTACAGCAGAATCATTCCCAGTACCTGCTCAGAAGTGCCACAGCAGCACTTTACATGCTGGGTTGTTTGTTTGTTTGTTTCTGTCTGGTACTTGAAATATATTGAGGTAAATTTTTAATAAATTTCTCTGGTTTGACCAGCATGTTTCCTGGCTGATTTGTAAAAGAAGCTCCTGACTTCCAGATCCAAAGTTCTTGTACTGCAACGAACCTCTCTTTTTCCAATTTCTTAGGAAAATAGCCACGAACCTTTTGTTTTTAAGGAGTCCTTTTGCACATACCTTGGAGAATCACAAAAGCACAATTTGCATTTGTCAAATGCAAATTCTAATCAAGTTCAAGATATATGACATTGGGATGAAGTTAAAGACAAATTATTAGAACATCTTGTTATACCCTCTAATAAGTTAACAAAATTTTGCAGCACCTAGGTGTGTTCCAGGCTCATTTGCACAAGATTCTTCAGAAATATAAAAACAAATGTGTGACCAGTGTAAGCAGTTTCACTTCTGCATTCTATAGCAGACAAATTTTCAATATGACAGCATCTTTTAATATTGTCTTGAGGGCAAGAAAGAAGAGCTGTCTTGAATGAAACCAGTGTCTACACAAAGTGGATCACAGAATAGTATGGTTTGCTGATACTTTATCTGTCCTGTATTACTGAGTAGCATGAATCAGATGGAATCTGTAAGATCTCTAAAGTACCAGGTGCTGTGGACCTCCTACAAACATTTCAGCGTTTCACTTCATGCTACATCTACTCTGGTCCCTCAGACAGAATCTGTGGCTCATGTGATCATGGTACTTCTAAGGTGTATTTCCCAATTTAGTTGAATCCTATGTTCTCCAAGACTGCACCAAAATATAAACCTTCATTTAAAATGTGTGCAGCTTCTAAGGCGGAAAACAAAGACAATTCTGGGAAGGTTACTCCTGTGTCAGGGCTGACTCAAGTAGTTACAAAGTCCAATGCGGTGCAAGGGCAGAAATGCTTCACTAGGCAATAGTTAAACAGAATAATTGTATTGTAAAGCTACGATTGCTTTTTATCTCAGATAACCTTGTGTCAAGTTTAACATTTATTATTTTTCTTTGTTTACACCTACAAGAAATATTACCATTGTAACGAACCAGACCAAACTGTGGCGAGGTAGAAGCAAGCAATCTAAATCAAAGCCGATTATATACATAACTGATAGTGCATGCATTATTCTTTTTGAGATAAAACTCTTCCTTTCACAGTCTTTGGAGATTCTCCAAAAGCCACTGATGGAACAACAGCTCTGTCACCTGGGACCTCTGTGTGTCCAGAGCTGCAGTGACACCTCTGGTGAGGAGCCCAGGGGTAGACAGCTTAAACTGACAGATGAGATGGGTTAAGGGGTTGCGTTCTCTCAGGTAACAAGAATAAGGTATTTTATATTCCACACAATATCACATCCCATGGCAGGTAATCCAGACAGTTTAATTGCAGCTATCTGGCTGTTTCCCTTCAGCCAGGTGTGCACTGCAGTGCCTGAGCACTGCTGCACAGCGGGCTTTGCTGGAGCTGAGAGCCCTCGCCGCTGCTGCAGCTCTAACTCAAGCACTGCTCGCTTGGGGTTTGGGATGCTGGGTGTGCCGGGTTTGCATTTCCCGCAGCCCGGAGATGCCGGGCCTCGCCTGCTCCAGCCCGGGCATCTCCCGGACAGACCCTCCCCAGCCTCCCCGGGCAGCCGGTTCCAGCGCTCCACCACCCTCCCTGTGAAAAAAGGGAATTAAGTGTTTAAACAGAGCTTTCTGTTCACGGAAACAAGAAGAGCCGCCAGGGCCCGGGCGCCGCGATGCTGCGGCCTCCGCGCCGTTACCTGATCCGCGCTTTCCGCAGCGCCAGCTCCTCCTC
>VZRM01004298.1:0-49143 GCA_013397955.1 Grantiella picta | reverse complement strand
GGGGCCCGTCCGCGCGCAGGGCCCGCGGGAGCCGCCCGCCCGCAGCGCCCGCCGCCCCTACCTGCTTCATGCCGGCCGGGCTCCGGGGCCCGCGGCTGGCCCGGGGAATGGGCCGAGCAGCGGGGCTGCCCCTCAGCGGGCACCGCCCGGGAGCCCCCGGGGANCCGAGCGCGGGCGGCAGCGTGAGGGGCCCGGCAGCCCTCAGCGCCGTCAGATGCCCGCCCCGGGGGCTCGCCGCCCGCACCGGCCGGGTCACGGCCGCTGGAGTCTCGTGCTGAGGACAAGCCCTGAAAGGATGAAGAAGTGGAGGGAAAGGTGAACGTACACGTACAAATACGAGAGCACAGTGCGTGTCGCGTTTGGCGGACACCCTCAGCCCGGCCAGTGCTGTCCCAGCGGGCCTGTGCCTGTGAGGGACACAGCTGTGGGGGGACAGCTCTGAGGGCAGGCGGTGGCACCACAGCTCTGTGGATGTGTCACTGGTGCAGGCGAGGTAACTCGGCCCCTTAGAGCAGCTGAGGTCACTCGGCTTGTTCAGCCTGGAGGAGACTGAGCAGAGACCTCAGTGTGCTCTGCAACATCCTCCTTGGGGGAAGTGGAGGGGCAGACACTGAGCTCCTCTCTGTGGTGACAGTGACAGGCCCCGAGGGAATGGCCTGAAATTGTGTCAAGGGAGGTTTAGGTTAGCTATTCGGAGAAGATTCTTCCCGCAGAGGGTGTTTGGGCACTGAACAGGCTCCCCAGGGAAGTGGTCACAGCACCAAGGGTGCCTGAGTTCAAGTGTTTGCACAAAGCTCTCGAGCACAGGGCAAGACTCCCCCAGCTCTCCTGTGCAGGGCCAGGAGGTGAACCTGATGATCATTGTGGTTCCTTTCCAGCTGAGGATATTCTATGATAAATTTTTTTCCTGCCTTAATTTAAAATGAAGGTGGATAGGCAGCAAGCTTAAGGAAGTGAAACAAGACAACTGAACTTCAGGATAGGGATAAAGGTTTCACTACAATGGGGGGAAATAGTCTGGACAGCTTAGTATGAAGTGGAGGATTAATGAAGATATAATAGATCTGCCATGTGTAGATCTGACTAGCTACTAGCATTAAATAGGCCTGCAAAATAATTACTTCCTAGTCTTTTCTAAAGCATCTAACTAAACCAGACTCTGTCTGTTGAGTCAGTACAGAAGCTAATGAGGTGAACTTTTCAAAAATATTAACTAGAAAGTAGTTTTGTCGAAGACTTGTTATTGGAACAAAGAATACCTGATGGGTCAGAAGAGCTGGTAAGCTATTCTTAGTAGGATTGTAGTTGTAAGGGAGGAAAGGTGTACTTAACGACTAGTGATGTTAATATTGTGATCATCATATTTGGACCTTGGGAGTGTTAAAACAACTTTTACAGTGTGCTAATAAGTACAGTAGACTTCCACTAAAAAGCTGAATAGGTCCCTGTAATTTGATGGGATGGCTCACGATAGCCTACAATATTAAAATACTGAAGTGGGCTTTCACTCTCCAAGGAGGTATGAACTCTTTGAGAGCTTGTTATGATCCAATTATTAAGGTTCTTTGGAAATACCTCTGCCCGAATTAAGGTACAAACGAGACCATATGCCAGTCAATAGTATGGGTTTTATTTGATAGAAAATATGAGAGAGAGGGGGAAGAAAAGAAAGAAAAGAGAAGTAGGAAAAGAGGTGGGGGGGACAGAAAGAGGAAGAAAGAGAATATCACCATCCGTGGATCCCAACGATGTCGCGTCGATCCTCTCTAGCCGGTCTTCTTGGTGGTGGTGGTGGTGGTCCCCCCAGAAGCACAGAATCCCGTGGGTTAATATACACTCAGGCCAGGGGCAATGTCCAGGCATGTCCCCCCAGGGGAGGGGGGCAGTCTCTAGCAGCAGACTCTGCTTGCATCACGTGCACTCCTGCGGTGCAAGGCCTAGAGCTTTGGGGGGTCTGTGATGGATTGGGACTCCCCCTCAGCTGCCTCTCACGTGAAAGTCCCGTGGATGTGGCCTGTGGGATTGGGGTTCTACAGCTGGGCCAGTTTGTGTAAACCTGGCTTCTGTGAGCTGGGCTCTCCCCCACGCCAATACTCGGCCAGGGATGATCCTTAGTGCAGCTGGTGGCTTTGGCCTTTGTGGATGCATTCCTTTCCCTCAGCCTGAGATGACTGAACAATAGGTTTCGCTTTATCTAATCTCAGCAGTTTGACTCAGTCCAAAGTCCTAGTCAGGTATCTTCAGGGAGGCTTCTTTGATTGTAGCTTCTTTATACACTTTTTGTTATAATGAGCAAAACTTTTATGAGATACTTTAATGAGATACAATTATTAAATGATTATGTTATGTGCATACCTGTAGCTGACCTCAACTTCATTTCCTGTATCAACATGCACTTCTGCTTACAAGCCATATATGAACAGTAACTCAAACAGAGCTGGCTTCTGGCTCGGAAGCAGCTCCCGGAACTCACTGACAGAAGCCTTCAGCAGTGCAGGGAGGTCTCACATCTTCCTGGCTGCCAGATCATTCACCTCAGCTCCTGCATCAGCTCCTCTTGCACCTCTCAGGGCAGTTCTGCCAGCAAATCTGATAGTTTGAATTTAGTAATTCTGTAATATTGCTGTATTGTCCAAGCCATTGCATTTTCATTCTAAGGCACCAGAATATAACTGTGCTATGTCCCTTATCAGACAAAACAGCACCTCTACGCGAGAGGTGATAATTAGTCTGTCACAGCATTAGATATCCAATCTACTACTCTGGTGCTGCTAGCTGATTTCATGAGTGATGAAAAAGAAGCAGAACCTGTGTTTTATGTTTTGATTTTAAAACAGATAAATGTTACCTTAGTCATCCCTCCTTCCAATGTTTATCTTCACTGGCTCACTGTAGGGATTATCTGTTTTCCTAACAAACTGTTTGATAATCCCACAGGAGTTTATCACCATACCATAAAAATGGTTTTGGTAAATTCTCTAAAAAGCAATATGAAATTATGCTGTGTGATTATTCGAGGTATGGGTCATCATTTTCTTTTAGAGCAAATTAAGAGCTAGAAAGAATCCTTGATCCATAGAGGAGCTATTGGTCAAACCAAGAATTTCTTCATTTGGGGTTTACTGGAAAAGAATTCTTTCATATTTTAAAATAAATGCATTGAACCTCATTAGAAGCTTCTAGTGTTTTCTAGGATTTCACAGAACAAACTAGTCTATTTTCAACACTTTTTCTGAGTTCTAATTTAACTCTGAAATATTTGAACATTGGAAAGATTAGCAACACCCTAAAGGCAATATAAGTCCTCAAATACTGCTTCAACAGCACCAGATGAAAAGACAGTTACAGTGAATTTATGAGCTGTGGTTTGGTTTACAGTTTTTTTCACAGGAAAACCTAGACCACTTATGAAATACATTAATATTCCACTTCATTGCTGGCTGAAGTATATAGCTTAAAATAGTTCAAAAACATATCACCTGCTGCTGTGCCCTTGCCATTTCCTTACAGGGAATTCCCTCCCCACAAATAATGGCCTTTCTATTGTAGAGCACTATCAGTGCCAGGGGCTTGATATGAATAACTGCAAAATCTCTCTCATACTCTGTTTCAACAGTAAATAGAACCTCCTCTAAGATTAATATGGTGTTTCATTCACACTTCTACCGAGAAGTCAGCTGATTTCTCTTTCTCCTTGGAACACATCCCAGAATCGTGCAGAGACTTATCAGAGAATTCCCCTGTAAACTGCCCAAGGTTATTGTGAATATCTTGACTGGTTTTGCCCTGGTTTTAGCATCTCTTTGATGTTTACAATTGAGTATTCTATTCCTCTGAATATTGTAAAATATTGTTTATCCAGTAATAACTTCTACCTCACTTTCATTCTTCATAGATATACTTAAATGTTTTGTTGGAGCTTTAATAAAATGTTTACATTTGGAGGCGGTAGGAAAATCAGAGAAAGTGCTAAATATTCAAAAATTATTTCCTGCTTTGGCCCAGAACCAATTTCTACAGGTTTTTTTGGCTGCACCTATGTGAATTGTTGTAATTGGTAGCTCAGTGTTAACAGGGGAGAAGCCACAAGATTTACTTGACAGATCGGGACAGTCTCTTTTAGCTGGGTGATTTGTAACGATACCCTCTCAGTAGAGATCAAGTTCTGCCATCAGTAAGAAATGGGTAACAGAAAGATATGTCAAAGCTGAGGAGGTCTGGGCCCTGGATATAAATGAGGTTAAAAATAAAAGCTTTTATTGATCCTTCATTGGGTTATGCCTGAAGAGGTGAAAAATAATTTTTGAGTATCTGAAGAAGGAGTATAAATTCCCATTATCACACAGTAACTGGTTTTGATTCTAAAAAGTGCACTGGTAGCTGTATTCCTTTCAGTTAGGGAAAAACCAAGGAAACAGGACATATTTTATTAAATACCTTACGTTATCCTCTGTGGTCCCTGTGTGGCTTTAAGGCCTTATTTAACTCATGCTGTAGGAATCTCTGGTGCAGTTACCCAGGAACCGAAAGGCTTTGAAATTATTAATGAGTTGCCTTCAATGTCATTTTCCTGTTTAGACTGTGCAGTGGCCACTTAGAAACATCCAAAACAAAGACACACCTAGGCAAAGTCATCAGCTCTCTTCCAGCCTGGGGCGCATTCCCAGCATTTGGATGCAGATTCCTCAGTGTGTTTAGCTTTATATATCTCTTGATATGTTCAGAGCTTCAGTCATTCTCAGCTGCAGTTCTTGGTACTTGTTCCTTTCACAAATCATCTCTTATTTCTCAAATTGGGAACTCCAAAAATAAGGAACTTGGGGTCTCAAAAATTTGGTTTAAGCAACTTCATAGATTCACTGCAGTAAGCAGAGCTGATCCCCGAGCCCTGGGATCCATTTCCCAGAGTGGCAGTGATTTCATCAGAAGAGGTGCTTGGAGTGCCTTCCCTCCTTTGCTACACGAATTTAAAATGCCTGTACACTCTCACACAAGTATCCAGTACCTGTCTTGAGCCAGTCCTCTATAATCTTGCTGAGAAAAAAAAATCCTAATCTCTTAAATAAAAGCCCCCAACATTCATCAAACAGTTGAGAAACTTAGTACAATAGGAGGTTGATGTGAAAAATTGAGTACTGTTACCTCTACTGGTTTATATGCAGAAGTAAAACTTGAATTTGCTTATAAAAGCTGTAAGTTGCTTATTCATTAGATTTTTTACGTTTTCTTTTTCTTTTGTTCCCCCTGGCTACAAGTAATACCTATGTAGCCTCATTCAGCTCCCTGAGATGCTTGCTGGACAGTTCTTCAACCACTTTCACTGGCAATTTCTACGTCATCCTTTGTTGTGGAGGCTATGGCTAAGCAGCTTTTGCTATAATTGCTTGTGCTTGATTTTCTTATTTTTTCTAAGTTGGTGTCAGGGAGGTGATAAAGGTAATTGCTTTATCAGAAAAAAACAAAGAGAATATAGACAAAACACAAAGCAAAGGGTTCCTAATCTGGTGATGCAATGAAATGAAAAACCTGTACCTACCATTCTCAATTCTTTTGACCTGTAAATTTTTTGGAAGCAGCCTGTGGTCCCTACTTGTATAGCATTATTATTTAATAGTATCTTTCCTAATTCAATAATACTTCTTTTTCTAGTTCGTTAAATAGCTTCAGCTGCCTAGTATTCCTTGTACTCAGTCATGGAGAACTTAAAGGAATATCTGAGGAATTACAATTCACAAAATCCTTACTATTTCTCTAAATTTGAATGTAGGTTCAAAGAGGAGGAGGTGCTCAGGATTGGTATGTAGGTCCCCAGGTGCCCCAAAGAAGCTGCAGGGACCTTAAGTGCCTTGGATGGGGTCTGACATTTTGACTGCTTATTGTCAGGTGCTACTGGACATAACTCATTCTCTGTGGAGTGCACAGCTCTGAACCTCTCCTGGGGGCAGGGGCCCAACCTCTTTTGGCAAAACTGAAAGCAAGGTTCATGTCTGTGGCCTGTGAACCCCTTTTACAACTGAAGCCATGTTTTAAGAGACCACAATTCCCTCTATGGCCTGAAAGGAGACAAGCCTCAACCTCCCGGCCTAAAAGAGGAGGAAGCCGCAGGCTGAGCTGGATGTCTCCACAGCTAATTCCTGTGAAAGCTGTTCTGCCTGACTTCCCAAATGGAGAGTGTTTCTCCTGTGAGTGGGCCTGAATTCATGAGCTACACATCTTTAAAATTTATAAACAATCACCAATTAAAAATACTGAAATAAAGCTTGAAAGAAAGGCAAGAAACCTGTTGGCTTTTCAGAGAATGCACTGATTGTCTGGCTTTCATCCTTCTTGCAGGGCAGAGCAACTTCAGCAGGGTGGGTGAAGGGTGTGAGAGCTCCCCTTCTCAGTGGCAGAGCAGCCCAGAGTCCACATTGCAGAACTGTGGCAACATGGACCTGAAGCTCCTGAAAAAGAAGGTTCTGTGACCTTCTCTGTGATACCACAATCACTGTGTGCAGTTACAAGAATAAGAGCACAGCTACTGGAATGGGGCTCATGGTAAGTGCTCCTTCATTCAACTGACTTAACAGCAGAGCTGCTGTGGCTTATGTGGATTCTGATAGCCTTTGTGTCTGGTGCATGTTTTAGTTGACAAAGATCAGAAATGCTCTAGGAAAGCCCCTAAAATATGTGGTTTCTTCAACTGTCAATTTATTATTTTTGCCCAGTTTTTTTGCTTCAATCTGAAACTTGACACAGGCTGTGGTTTTTGCACGAATCCTTTTCATTGTTAGCTGGAGTTTGCATTTGTATGCTGTTTCCTATTCTTGCTCTATTTTATTTCAGTGTAAGGCAAATTACAGGGGGTTTATGTCACATGCTCCAGCGTACCAGTGTACTGGACTAGTTACAAGAACTCCAGTGGTGGTGACAGAAAAGATTAGAATTTCTTTTATTTTCTTTTTTTCCTTGTAATTGCTCTTAGCTACAGATAAATGAGAAGCCCTTCTATTAACAAGATGAATACTGTTATGCACTGATTGTCTCTCCATAGGATAGTTCCCTCCAGAAGCAGAGAAGCAAGTGAACAAACAGCTTGTGATATATCATCATGATTGCCACTTAAACATGAGAAAAGCGTATTTTCTGCAGGTGTTTCAGACCTTAAGCAATTCTCACCTGCAAATAAACCGAGGCAGTGTTCACCATGAACAGGAGATTATAGGCCTTTCAACCCAAACACAGGATTGTTTTCTCTGTTGTATCTAGATTGGAGAGAGATCAAAAGTGAGATGGAATTTAAATGGGTGTTAAGATATCAAGATGTCAAGTTGGTTCTGGTTTTATTCTTCTCATGTGTTCTAAGTATTCCTGAAGAGTTTTCCAACAAGATCTGCGAGATCATAACTTGGGAGGAAGCCTAGTTTCTGTAGAGATATCCTTGGCTTTTGCTGGGCTATAGGCAAACATATCAAGCAGTAATGTACTTAAAGTACTCTGCCTTTGACCCCAAAGCTGATTATCTTGTAGCTAAGGCCAAAGGGAAAGGGGACTAGAGAGGCTTGAGCTTTGAAAACTTGGTTCAAGTTCTGCTGCTGCTACAATCCTAATTTGCAATAATTAAATGTGATTTCCATTTCTGGTTTTGTTTTTGCATTTATAGAAACAAAAAAAATTTCTTACTGTCTTGACACCAGATAAAGTCTGCCAAGGTTCATGACATACCCAAATGCCATGTGCTGAAGGACATAATGTGGCCTACATTGGTGCTCTTTCAGCTACTTCACTGCCACTAGGGAAAGTTGTGACATTAATTGCTGATATTTTACTGGTATTATTTGGGTTACAAAATTAGCTGTAGACTTTGCACAGACTCGTATTTACTTAGAAGTGATACTTCCCCTCAATGCAGAGAAATCAAAAGCAGAAGTTCTCCTTTTCAACTCACTTTCCTCTTTATAATGTGTCACAGCACAAACAATGTGTGTGAAAAAGAGAACTAAGTCAGGCCATACATTTGTACTGTTTGTTGCTTGTTATGTAGCTATTGCTTAGCACTTTCCATAGCTAAGGCATGTCTTTTCTTTTGGACCTTGAGAATACTACCATGACAATCCCTAAAAGAGATACAGCTGCAATGAAACGTCTGTCTTATCTACGAAAGCTGTATGTGAGTTAAGGAGAATATATAGAACAGGAAGGGAGGTTGTGCAGTAAAGCAAAGTAGTGAGATGCTGATGTCTATATATTGTGCAGCTTGGATCATTATAATCAGAAAATAAGGAAATTTGTTAAATAGATTTTCCAGTCTATGAGAAATTGCTCAACAAGCAATTCACCCTGGATAGAAGGAATCCTGAACAAAAATTCTGCTATGGAAACAAATTTATGGCCAGAGAGGCCAAAGACACTAGCTGACTGGAAATCCAGTGCTCAAATATAGAACCAACATGAAAGAAATTTTCAAGGAAGCAGAGTTTCTTGTTCACAATACAGTATTGAAATCCATAGGGACTTTGCAGCACTGTCCATGAGCGTTAGAGATGTGGCCCTCAGTGAATAAGCACCAGCCCATGCCCAAACTGTGCAAAGCAGAACTTCAGGAACATACTTTGGATGAGGGTCAGTAGCCTTTGGTTACCAGTGTTGCGCCTTTTATCTTGCATGCACATTCACAAAAGATTTCCTCACCAACTCCACCAAGGTTTGCAGCTCTTAATGAAAACCTTTCTATATCTATTATGAAACTGACTTCCTGTTGGAAAGTAAAGCCAGATATTTTGGAAGATGTTTTGAACACAAAAGCCCTGCCCTTTAGATTGCAGGGTTGGGTTTTTTTCTCTAGACCTTGTTTTAAAAGCTGTCTGATAAAACTTTACCCTTACTTGCTCAGCTCAGAAACTAGCTGTGCTTCCAAAGCCCTCCAGCATCCTTCCACACCTACATTTCTAGTATCACCCTCCTTATTTCTTCCCAAATGCTGTGACAAGCCTCAGTAGAACAGCAAAATAATACACTGCAATGCTGCTGGTCACACCTGCAGCTTCCTCAGAAGGTAATTTTCTCCAGTGAAGTTAGGAACTCAAAAGGTTCAGAATTTCCACTCTAGTAGATGCAAAGACAGATTATGGCCACAAACATTTGTGGTCATTCAGAATCTCACTGGCCTTTGGACAAACATTCTTAGAGTGCTGATGGAGCAAGACTCTAAAGGAGAGAAAGACAAAGCATACAGAATAATTAGCATGAGAAGCAAGAGAAACTTTTAACCAATTGAAGATAGAATACTAGTTAATAAGAAACTTATGTAACATATAACCAATGAGCATTATTGCCTTTGTTTGCCAAAATATAGTGTAAAGTGTAATATAGTGTAATAGTGTAAAGTTTTGATAGTTGTGGTGCAGGTTTTGTGAATTTGCCATCCAGTCTTCCTTTCTGTGCAGACCTGTAAATTAATCAAATAGCTCAACTCTGTGTGGGGGTTGGCCTCTCTCACAGTGGGTGGATGAACCCATTTTGGGACAACAAAGGCATGGATGAAAATATAGGAGGAAATCCTCAGGATACAAATTAGGATAGTTCATGTGAGGGCAAAATATTGACCTCTATCATTACCCACATTCAAATTAATGTCAAGAATTTTTCATATTTTCAATGTAGAAAAATTTAGAAAGTGGCCTACTAGCTCTTATGCTGGTGCTTCCAATACTACTGAGCATGTCTCCTTCTTTGGCAATAGGGCAGTGTCCCAGTTAACATCAAAGCAGAGAAGCTGATGGTCACCTGAAAAGCTTAGGCAGTTCTCAGCTGTCTCCCAGCCTCTTCTTTTCCAGTCTGCTTTTCCCTCCAAGACCACCTTTATAGACTACTCCACTAGATGAACTATGATTTGCTCCAGCAATTCCTTTCTGCTCTTTCCAAGCAGCAATGAATATTGTACAAGAAGTGGACCAGTCTTTGTTGCAGTCCTGAACTGGAATCACATTAATAAGCTGAACTCTTGTTCCCTGAAGTTTTGTTCTTGATGTATATAGATTGCCTCATGGATTTCAGCGTCACAAGCTGGTAAAGAAACCTGCCTGCAGGGCTGCTGAAGGAGTTTATCACTTGAGGGGTTGTGCTGCACATTCAAATAGAGCTAACAAATAACCCTCTGAAATTTTGTACAGATTTCTTATGCAGTGATTGTTTTGTTGTCTCCTATCAAAACAGCACTACAATACAATCTGTATTTGTGCAGCCTTTCATTGTTTTCTGCTCTGAATGCTATTAATCTGAGATGTCACTTTTCTTCTAATGTGTGCAGAGGAATTCCAGCACAGCCTGGATGTGAGAGAGCCTGAAGAGGCTGATGCATCACAGGTTGGACCCCATGTCTGTAAATACTGGGAAGAGATCAGCTGCTCCCAGGAAGGAAGCAGCTTTGTCTCTTCTCAGTGAGCATGTTCCCATGGACCCTGGTGGAAGTGCAGCTCCTCTGCAAAGAGAAAAATCTTACACAGGTCGGCAGCAGCTTTGCTCATGGAACTGCTGCCTTGTGCAGAAGCCATTTCTTACTGAGCAGCTGATTAAAGTCTTGCCTTACTGTAGCAGGGAGTCTGGATGTCATTGTATTTATCAAATCCTATTTCCTTTCCCCTTCAGACTCTGGTGGAACTTTCCCTAAAAGCTATAGCTAATGGAATAGTACTGCAAAAAGTATCTGCTCACTTTAGAGTGCAGTTGCTTTCATAATTAACTTCTAATTTGTGTAGGTCTGCATGATAAAAAATAGAAAAGTAAGCAAATAAGCTTGCGGAGCAATACAGAAGTAGCTATAGGCATCGCGAGAGGAATGCTTATGAGTGAACTTGGTTTTCAAAAGGTTGTTTGTTTTACACCAGGTAGGCATGGCAAGGTAAGTGATGATTAGATGAATAAACATTCTGTCGGATGCTGCTTCAAGCAAACGGTGAACACCATGTGCCAGCCAGACAAGCTCCTGTTCCATAGAACATCCTACTTGTCATTTTGGGCCAATGGCAAGAGACTCTTGCATGAGATGCAAAACTAATTTTGTATTGGTAGAGTCTGCGAACATGTGAAAGACATACTTTCACTTCTGTTACACCAAGCGGAGCAGCAGGGTAAGTGTTCACATGCTGTGGCTTTATTCTTACTGGTGGACTGTTTATAGTGTGGCTTTGGGACAGATTTGAACTGGAATGGAAAAGGAGAGGAAGAATTTGGGGGAGCAATGGAAATTGTTACTGTCAGCTGTCATCCAATTCTGATTTCCAACCAAATAAATTGATCTCTTCCTAATTAGTGACAAGATCAAGCTCTTCTTAGCAGGGACAAGTGACCTGTAAAGGTAACAGTGCTTGTTATATTGGGGTTGCTGGAAGGGAGGTTCCTCTTAATTTTCCTCTTTGGAATTCCCCCTGAGTGTTCTGGTCTCTGTTATTTCCTCCTCTTTGCTGTCACTTTCTGTTAGCCCTGGGTAGGGCTGGCAGTTCTCATCATTTTTTGGTGCTGAATCCAGAGTGAAAAAGCAGGAACTGTCTAGTCTCTTAAGGTCAGTTTTTCTTCAGCCCTTGAATGCATGCTTTTTTCATGTTAAATTTATCTTATCTTGCCTTTTGTACATATTTGTAATTGCAGTGTGTCAGTATCTGGACTTGCGTTGCTTGAAATGTTAGTAGGATGATGTCTGAATGTGGTTGAAATTTTGGAGAATTTTTCGTGATTTTGTTTTTTGGCTAGCCCTGTCACTTGTTCAAAAGGTTGCTATAGTTTATTTCAAACTTTGTTAGGCATGTTCTTTTTTTTTTTTTTTTTGTATAATTGTTGTGCCTACAGAAAGCGAAACTGAAAAATCATTGAAAGAACCTGGCTTATTTCTATTTTTTCACAAATCTGGCAAAACAAACTAGAGCTTTATTTTCCTGTTGAGGTGAGCTGAAATCCTGTCTTTGAGAAAGCCATTGAGTTAAAATGTAGAGAAGTGTATGCTGTGATGCTTTATCTCACTGCTGGGATGGGAGAGCTGGGCACAGCTGTGACGCAGGAGGCATTACTGGACATGAAAGGCAATTCTGCTTGAAATCACAACTCTGGCACCTGCAGGGCACTCATTACTGCCCTGCCTGAACATGTCCATCCCCAGCACCTAGACAGGTAATGTTGGTTCTAAACTAAGCTCCACTGAAAGGCAAAAACTCCTTTTTTCTGGTGTTTACACTATTTTAAACTTCTTTAAATTTATCTTTAAGGGAGACAAAGAATAATGTGGCAGGATATAGATTGGGTTTTTTTTTTCAACACCATCTCTGGTTTTCTTTTATTTTAGACTATAAAGTCTGTGGAAAGTAACACCATTCCATTAGAAAAATAAAGACTCTCAGCAAAAGTAGTATTTCTTCTTGAGTTGGGTAATGTAGTAGAAACAGTTAAACTGGCTTTCAGGTGTATAAGTTTTTCACAGATCTGAAATAGAAACTAAAACCTTCAAAGCTAAATATAAATTGAGCGCCATTACTTGCATTTTACAAATAATCAGGGTGTTTCTGAAAGGAAAATCTCTCTGGTACCTGTGGAGCACAGGAACAATTAATGATTTATTTGGGGAGAGGAAAATGAGACAAGTGATTGGAATGTGGAGGGAATTTTATCCTTCCTCACTGCTGGCTTGCTCATCTCCTGGAGAACCTTGTTCCAAAACATTGCTTGCAGAAAAGCCAGAAAACAGCCCTGCCTTCGGGGGAGTGCCTTGTGCACCTTGACATAACCTTTGCGGGGCACAGAAGAGGAGAGAAAACTTTGTTAAGTTGTTGAAAGGTTAAAAGGCTTTAAAATTGTGGTCACCTATAGAGAGTTTTTCAATCAAAATACTTGTAAATCAAAGTACTGTTTTTTCACTGGACGCCTTATTTACAGCTTGATATAACCTGCTTTTTGTCAGCTGGTTTCACTCAGACTCATGTGTAGCCCTTAATGGGTCTGGGGTGTTGCAGGAAAATAGCATTTGTTCAGCAGTCTTTGTACTTAATTTTTCAACTTCCTGTCTTCACAGCAGCCCCACTTTCTAATTTTTCTGTAATCTAGGACTTGGAATGTTATGAAAGACTTGGATATTATGTCATCCTCTGGTTTAAAAGTGTGTAATTTGCGTGGCACTGCTACTCTTTTCTATGAATTATCCTCCGCTTCCTAAACTGGTCCAAAAGTTAAATGGAAGGGGGATTTCCTCTGTTCCTAAAATGACTTTACGAATTTTCATTTTCTTAACATCTGTACTCATGTGGGAGATTATTTCATTACCTGTTAGTTCATATGTCAACAGAGGTTTGGGAAGGAAACCCCGTTACAACTCTCCTCAAATCTCCTCTCCTTTACCTTATTGTTGGAGTAAATGTGGCATTCTGGCCTTTCTAATCCTTTGTTCTCTTAGAAACTATTTGATTTCAGTTAGTAGTAGACCCCATTGCCTGGAGTCTTCAACATGTTGACACTTTAAAATATAAGACATGACTAAATCAAATTATTTGGGCAAAATGATAAACCAAAATTACCTCCATGATCTTTAGAAATATAAAATACCCCATCTAATTCTTATTATTAATATGTGATATAAGTGAGCACGTACTCCTTCTTTGTCCTTATACAGTGATGTTCACTGTTTCTTTCACTCCTTTTCCAGCATTTTTAATGCATATGATATCACTTGGACTCTAAAAGAGCTCTGGAAAAAAGCATTGTGAGTATTGGAAGTGGACCATATTGTCATGCCATGCATGCAGGATGCAGAGCTTAACCAAATGCATCCTGAGTGGAGACTTGGCAGTGTCAGGTGTGCCCAGTCACTGCAGAGGTGACACATAGGGCACATGGGGCTGCTGAGTGTGGCCATGCCGCCAGAGCTTATCGGCTGCTGGAGAAAGGAGGTGTTATTTAAGGGTTTGAAGAACAATATTTGTCTTTATCAGTGTCCAAACCACAAAGGATTGAACTTTCTGAATGGCATGGAAATCCACTTGGAAATACAGCCTGTCTCACCCCGCCCAGCACATGCCCTTCGTGTGTGGAAGCCTTGCAGGTGTTCCTGGGGCTCCTGTCCTGCAGATCCCTGCAGGCTCTGCCTTGAGCTGCCTCTGGCCTTCACAGCCCTAACACAGAAATCATTACAACATTTTTTAGTCCTCTGCCATGAAACTGTGCCAGACACCCATTTTGGCAGCACTGGGTCCTATGAGACCCCAAAGGACTACTATCACTAAACTAAGTTAAAATCATGTATGAAACAACAGAGGAAGTGCTGAGCAGCACAGAGCTTATTCAGCCTTTGCCTCAGACGGGACTGCTGGGATGCTCTGACAAAAAAGGGGAAGCTCAGGGAAAGGAGTTGCTGTTCTAAACAAGCTTGGTAATGGTCTGGTTTCATTCTGTGTGCTTCATTTACAATATGCAGCAAAACACTTGCTGTCCCTGAGGTGTAATTTTCCTTGCCTCTGCCTCTCTCCATGTAGAAATTTCCATCATTCAGAAACTTGCTTCTTTCTTCACAGTGTATTTTCCACAGGGTCACCATGGTTTTAATGCAGCAGAGTACAGCTGCTATTAGAAATTTGTTGGTTCAGATATAGAAAGAAATCCCAGCATCCTAAATCCAGTGTAGTCAGTAGAGAGACAGCTCTGTAAAGACCTGAGTAAGCTGAGGGCCATTCAGACTGGTGAAGCAAAAAAAAAGGCAAGCAACCTAGTTTTTAATTTTTGAAAGGGCAATAATCTTCATCTTGTTAAGGTAGAAGAGTATGTTTCTCTCACTCCTGTGCACCTGAGTTATACCATCTTTTACATTCTAATTTTAAGCTCTGTAGCCAGACTTGGACTGGCAAGACTTTCCCTTCTTTCCTTCCTGACTTATTGACCATTGTAGCTGAAAACGTTTTTGCATTTCTTATGTATTTATCCACAGAGAAATGCTATTGAAAGAAAAGTTTAAAGATAGAAAAACTATTATGACTATGAATTAATTAAAACTTAGTATTTCCATGAAGATTGCATAGGCCTACTTAGTGTCTTTCCATAGGACATACCCTTTTCTTTGTGTTCTGTAATCAAGCAGCTTGCCAGTCACTGAACTTGGAGTGATACATTTTACTGTCTTGCATTCCCCTTAAGCCTTCTGCCTATTTTTTTCTCTGGTTCTAACCCCAAAATTATCTTGACTCAGAGGTAATTCTTCAACAGATTCAGACAGTCCAGCAACTCATCATTCTGAAATGCCCTGTTTAGATTTTCTGTTAATTCAACAAATGGAAGGAGCCAAGCAAAGTGTTAACAAAATGAAAATTTAGTCTGGTGTGTTTATAACCTCGTTCTTGATTCTCATGCAGGTTTCTTAACTTCTGCTTTCCATTTATAGCATGCCAGGCAATAATATCAAACTTTTGTAATCTTGGTAATGTAGTGAGGCCATAAAACATGAAAAAGGAGAACTATCTTAGTGCAGGCTATTCCTACCTATGGAACCACACCATGTTCACCTGCTTTACAAACTTCTGGGTCTAGATTTTGTCATTTTCTGCACCAAAACACAGAAATATCCATTTCCAAGCTGTTCAGATGGACAACCCCATAGAGGGGTAAGGAATGAAGATGAGCTTATAACAAGGCAGCACATGGTAGTGTGTGACTGGATCTGCTCTGCCTTCTTTCATCACAGCTGCAGTGTTAGCTGTTTTTCTCTTTTTCCATGTTGCAGGTAGTTTCACAGTACAGCAGTTGTTCCATGTTTGCACACCCAAGTAAAGGTGACAGTTGCAACCAGGGACATCAGTGGCATTCGGCTAAGGGCAGAATATTTGAGAGATGTTTTTTATTAGATATTCTTCATTCCAAAAGATAGTGCTTAATGACAAGCTGAAACTTTCCATGATTGTGGTGTTTAATAGGATATAGTCTGAACATTTTGCTGGTTGTTCTTTTCATCCTGGTATCTCAGTGTTATGATGGAGTAAATCATTTGGATCTCCAGCCCAGTTGCCATTCACACCACTGATCTGTAAACGTTGAAGAGCCAATATTTGGGTTTGAGATAATTTGATAAGGATGATGAATAAGCAACATGTAGTCTTATTCTATACTTGTGGAATGCCCAGGAGGAACGTTTGAACTGATTCCAGTGTCTGCTGCAGTAACTGGAAGGAAATAAAAAATAATTTTAAATGATGTGGAGGAAAATATAAACTGCAGCAGTCTAAGCAGTTCTCACATAAACATGGGTGATGGGAGCAGGGCACACCTTAAGTCTGTCAGATTTGTCTGGGTATCATATGGCACTCTGCTTGGAAGGCTATAGCAATTCCTAGCTTGGGAGTAGATTTGTCCATAAGTTCTGCAGGGGAAAGAAAATTGATTTAAAAAGAAATGTGGTGTATTTCAAAATGTCAGTGAATGTCATGTTACCAGAAATTAATTCCCAAGGTGACCATGACATTCTGTACACAATCAACAATATCATTTGGGAAAATATTCTAGAAAATAAGTGTTGTCTCTTCCATTGTTCCTTCTTGTGCTGTGGGGATATCTCCTAGTGCCACCTTCAGGGTTTAGGAACTTGATGTAGCGTCCCAGGCAGAAGCTGCTTCCCCTGAGATGAAATTGTCCTGACAGTAGAGAATGGGATTCTTCCATCATCTTCACTGCAGTCTTCTAATTTCCCCAATACCTGATGGATGTGTGCTTGCATCACTTATATCCTGATAAAATACAGGGGTTGCCATGTCGCTGTTGAACTGCTAGCAGAGAGAGAATCCAGCTCTTCAGTGTGGCCAAAAAAGTGTATTTTATTAATTAATTCCAACTTATATAGACTTTCAAAGGTCACCCAGATTGATCAGTTCAAAACCTCCCCCCGGCTGATTGGCCAGGCTTGAATGTCCATATCTCAAGAGACTGTTCCAAGCAACATCCAAACTTTATCTTTGTTTATAAAGCACCAGAAGAAGAGAGAAAGAATTCTCACGGGAAAGGTCTGTGCTCGCCATATTGCCACTTATTCAATACTTGGTAGTTTTGGTCCAGGTGGTCACAGTGCAGTATTCCACTCCTCTCACTGGAGTAAAAGATAGGAGAGTCTCATTGCAGCTCTGGATCTATAGGTTTAAGTAACTCAGGGTTATAACTCAATGCATGTCTTGATAAGCAATATTGGCTCTCCAGTCTCAAGACCTCAGTGTTTTGCCAAACGAAAGCCACAGTGCAGGACTTGTGATTTTGACTGTCAAAAGCTGTGGCTGTGTCATAGCCTAACTGCTGTGCAATTTGATTTCAGACCAAGAGACAAACCATGGATTCAGTATTTATGCCTGAAAATGGCTTCCTTGATTTACTGAACAGTGATATCGATCCATTGCCTCTGTGTAGTTTCCTTGATCCTAAGCCATCTGGAGATGAAGAAGGTGACTTCTCTACAGGTTAGTAAAACACTAAAAAATGCTTGATTGGTTTAATCCTCATGCTGTGAGTTATTGCCATCTCCTCTCAGCTACAAAGTCATCTAATGACAGTTTATCATGGTGACTGAGTTAAATTCCTAACTTGGTGTTAGGATATGGTAACTTCATCTGTATCGACATACAATGACTGCTTCTAGAAACAATCATGTTTTTAAACTGTACGTATTTACAGCATCCTGCTTAGTCACTCTAACAAAACACACTGCACTGTCACTCATCAGGTTGTGACAATGTCTTTCATTTGGATATCATTCCTGTAAGTAGGTTATTTGCAAATGTTTCTGTCATAAGCTGGCCAATTGTCAACATCTCTGTGGCTCCATGCTGAAAGCTTTGCAAAACAGAGACTTTTACATGAGTTTATGATGAAGACAGTCCACAAGCAAACAGCATTTCATTGCCTTCTGAGATCCTAAGGCACCAAAACAAAGGCCTTGCATTACCAGATGCCATTTTCCAGCTTTTGGGGCCACAGTGATTTTGTGATTGTATGACAAAGGAGAAATCAGTAGGGCCAGGGTATAAAGATGATAATTTCTTGCACTTCAGTTTCTACAGGTAATCAGGTTGCCTTGGCTCTCAGAATTTGTGCTCCTGAATTTGTGTGAAAGTTGTGGACTGTTCTGCTCTCCCTGAGTGTTCTATTATAAAAGTATGGAAGTGTATCTGTTCTGTTGACTGTGGTATGGAGTGTTAGCTGAGCTTATTTGGAACAAATGAGCTGGACTGTGGATTGAGAGTGGCAGTGAAAGGAGAAGAACTGATGTATGCCAGATATGAAGTCCCATAGCTCTGTGCCCAATAGGTGGGAAATGTTTCCAAATTGGAGGATACCACCTCCCATCCTTGTGGCTTTCATGAGTGACCAATGCCAGTAGGCACATGGGCAAATCAGAACTGAGCACCAGAATGTGGAATCATCTTTGTGATTGATTATTTCCCAGGTTGGGTGTTTCCCTCTCAACTTCTGACTGTTGAAAACAGCTGCAGGAATGTTTCTTACCCCATGGCCTTACTTGCTCAGTGACTGAAAGTAGGATGAATTAGGGATCAAGGGCTGACTTGTGCTATCACAGATGTTTTACTGATGGGAATACTTTTGAGCCTTAGCAATGTCTGAGATGATGTAGGTAAATCAAACATTATCAGGACTTGGCACCAGTTAGTGGAAGCTGGATATCTCTGCTCTGAAGTGTTAGCCTGGTTGCTGGCAAGGTTTTAGCCTTGGCCAATTAGCAGCTTCACAGGCAATTTGCAGCGCAATTCAGGGATTAGCTTGGACACAGCATTGTTCTGAACAGGGAATCTGGATGATGCCACCATATCCTGAAGGACAAGAAGGTTTAATAGGCTGTAAGATGAGGTCTCAGAGTTTAGCAAAAGAAAAGTGCCAATTTCCAAGTGACTATGAATTACTGAGAGTTCAGTTCTGTTCCTCCTTAGCCGACATACAATGAAAAGCCAAAACCTTCTGCTGAAGTAACAAATCTGCCTGTTATGCATGTCCTGCTATCTGTTTTTTTGCTGCTTGGTTATGGTATTCATTGAGCCAATTCATGTTCCTTTTTAACCCTAGATCTTGAAGCTGATGCCAGCAACTACGAACAGTTAAATAATATGGATTTCCCATGTGAAAATGGAGATGGGTTGTACCCCTGTTCCAACACCACTGATGTTTATGCTAAAATAGGTATGAAAGCAGTTTTTCGTTTTTAAATTATTATTTTACAATCAGTTGCTGTAGCTATTTCATACAAATTCTATTCTCAATCTGAAACCAATATTTACTCATTTGGCTTTTACCTCGTGCATGGTAGATCTAATTTAGAGTACCTGAACCTGTGCATTGTGGGGAAACAGATTAACAGTAACTTGTGGTTGTTGGGGGAAAAATCTCTCTATTAATGTCTCCTTCTGCTTAATGCTTCCTGTCTCAACTTCTCCTTTCTTGTGATCTTTATTTCCTGAACAACAAGTTACAAGAAAAACTTAATTTAAGTCTTCAATTTTACTTACACTGCAGAGTTCTGTTAATGAGGATAAGCTTACAAGAGTTTTTCTGTGAAATTTACTGTGTCATTACTGTGTTCACTTTTTTCCTTTCCTTTGTTCCTAGCTGAATTAGTAGAATATGTGCTCAAGGATCAGCAGGAGAAGCAGGTCGAAGACATTTTTGGTAAGGTTGTTATGGCAAGGACTCATTTTCTCCATGATGGTGTTCTGGCTAACATGTGCTTCATCCCCCAGTTTGAACACTAGTAAAGTTTCTATACTTCTGGTATCTTCTTCTTTCCCCCTGGGTACAGGGTCTCAGGATTTTCTTGGAAAACTGGAGGATTTTATGCATTTTTGCATGTACTTCTCAATTGGCAATGAGAATGGCAATTTTATCTCCAACCAAGTTGCTGATCATGTCACCATGGCCATAGAATATTCACAGCTTAACTGTCCAGTGCAGTAAATACCCTCAAGTAGCATCACACTTCCTTTGAGCACAGCAGGGATGATACACATAAGCTCCCAGAGCACTTTGCATGTGTATAAATACAGTTCACACACACTTATTTCTGTCCAGGTTGCACAGAGCTGCCTGAGGAAGTGTGTCAAGTTTTACTTCTCACCCTCATCAGTGCAGCAATTCTATAATATATATATAGTAAATCATTTCTTCATCCATCCTTGACCAGAGATATTGCTTGGCTTGTGGTACAAAACCATCATTTTGGTAGCACCACAAATGCAGCTATTTACTATCTCAGAATATATATATATTAATATTTGGCTGTTGAGACATCCATAGAATCAGGAAGATTCACAGAATATCTGTGTATCCTGTTCTATGTTTGAGCAAAATAATTTGGAATGATTTACCAAAGGTCAGTCCTTCCCTAGAATAATTCTGCCTACAGGAAGCTCACATGAACTTTTCAAATGGTTTATAATACTTCTGGTGTGTTTAGAATTTAGCGGGTTTTGCACGTAATGGCAATATTTATATTGGTTTTAGAAAAAAACAAGATACAATATTGGTACTTAAGTATTTGCCAGTAGAAGAATGGTATGGATAACTTCACAGTTCTTGCAGCACAAAATATAAAATCTTTTTTGAACCCTTGGCTCTGTCTCTTAAAGGATCTAATCCCTTTAGTACATAAATTGAGTGGTACTTAGATCACACTGTGACACAGCTGTGATATTTCATCCTTTGAGAGTGATTAGAGCATTGAGAAGTATCTATATTTATTAGCCATTGATTTTACGGCAGTAGATTAATAGTTTGCAGTTCAGAAATTAACACAGGGTGACAAAGTCTGCATTCAGAGCTCTGTGGGCTGTCTAAATCATGGGGATCTGGATACCTCTTTTATCACATGATTTGGTTTTTATCTCTTACTTGGAGCATATTTCATCTTTGCTCTCTGTTGGTGTGTTTCTCTTGCTTCTACTTCATTCTATAATTTTTTTTAAGGAGAACAAACATTGACATTTGGCCATATTTTAGCAGGGAACCTAATTTTGGATGAAATCACTGCTGAAAACACTGAGATATTTCCTGACATAAGGATGCAGACATGTCTTAAACGAAGTAAGTATAAAACAGTGAGAATTTGAAAGGGTTTGTGCCTGAGTTCTAAACTTGCATTACAACCCCTTGACTTTAGCATAGCCCCAATGCATTTGTCATGCAGCTCTTCACTGACACCAGACGTGCTTCCTCTGCCTTTATTCATGCTCATGGGCTGGAACTGAAAGCAGCTCTTCATGCATAGAATTTACAGTTCGCAGAGTTTGTTGTCCTGTAACATAACATTAAACATGTTATATTTCTTCACTTTTTTTGTCATCCTCGTGACAGTGCTGACTTTGTTTTCAGGGTATCTGTAGCTTAGCAAGCACTGGCTGAACAATTCCCTCTTCAATAGCAAGAACAGCAGCAAAAATCTTTGGCACAAAAATCTGCAGCCTAATTAAAACTTCACAGTCAAGAGTGAAATAACATGAGGCTTTTCACATTAATTTTTCTACATTGGACCTGTACAGTTCTGAAATAACTCAATTGAAACTGATAACATTCCCTTCTACTTAAAAAAGTTAAAATGAGTTTCATGAGGTAAACTTAAAATTACCAAAATTTTGTCATTTACTATGACCTTTCTTTTTTTCAGCCTTCTTAGGCTCTGCAGAGAGTTACTGTGATGCTTCAGAACCCAAATACAAGAAAATTGGTAAGTCATTGGCTGAATAGGAACAGGTTATTGAACATATGTTGTCTCATGTTCCAAAATCTCATCCTCTATTAGGTATTGTAACTCAACCTTGTAGAAAAAGTTTGCTCTCATAGATTTGATGAGCTTGATCATCATGCATTTTCATGTTTCTGCAAAAATCACACTTTTATATTCCTCTGGCTAATTTATGATACAACAAATCCATGCCCTCTTTGCAACTATTGTGCATCTTGGGATCAGCTATGTGGTAGTCTAGGATCACTTGGATCCTTATGCTTTAAAAGTACATGTTCCTGCCAGGGGATAGGAAAATTACTTGCTTAACATCAGCAGAGGCACAGTTGACCTTTTCTAAACCCACGTGAGAAAAGAAAGCAAAATAGTGGAGAACTGGGACAGTGCCAAATTTTATAAGTTTTGTCACGTACACCTTTAGTTTCACTGGACTGGAAACACGAAGCTATGACCTGAGTCATATCACCCATCAGGTCAGGGCTCTGCATTTCCTGGGTTTGATCCTCTTTGTTCCAAGTGAGACATCTTCCGAAAGTCCAGTGAAACACCCTGGGGAAAATAATAACTGTGAAGAGATGATTTCTTGGCCCACTCCGGGTTATAAAGTCCTTTAAACCAAAGAAATGGAGAAAGGGAAATTTCTAGGTTTTGTACATTGTTAGACCATCTACAAGACAAAACCTAGGGCCAGCAGGCAAGCTGGAACGTGTGCCCTAGGTGTAAACTGGTGCTAATGTTTTTACCCAACTGTAGCCTAAAGGGGTATCTCAGGCATAGCTAAACCAGCAAAATATTCTTCCAAAATCCATGTGAGAACAACCAGTTTTCTTAATTTTATATTGTGTTTTGAATGGACATATGACCTATTGTATGCACACCTCTCAAGCCCCCTAAGGGTAACTCGGACTGCACCAAACCCTCAGGGCCATGTTCATGTCAGGGAGGGCAGCCAAACCGGTGTTTAACCTAGAGATTCATCCAGAGTGCTTGGATCACGGGACTGCACCTCAGCACAATTCAGGTAAGGACCTGGCATAGACTAGATGAAAGTCACAGAGAACATACATATGCACCCTGACTGTGATCCGGGCTGATTTTCCAATGTTCTTGTGGAGTTCTGAGGGAGTGGGGCGGGAGGACTGAGCAAAATCAGCTGTGAAAAAATAAGTTTGCTAGCTCTGGACAGGTTATCAGAGTTTCTACTGAACTGATACCTGCTGATTGTAGTTATTTAGATACAGGTGTAGTTCCTGGCAGTTAGTACCCATTGAAAGTGGATTACTTTCTATTTGCTTAAGTTCCTTTGTAGATTTGACACTTTTAAAAGCCTTTGCTTATGCCACACTAACAATAATAGTTTTCCATAAGGAAATGGCACATCAGTTCCAAATGCCTCACCCAACAGAACTTGCGTTCCAGTTGAAAATATCACCACAGAGCTAACAGGTGCTTTGTAAAGCTGCACCTTTCCTTTTGCTGGAAGTTCCCAGACTATTACTGGTTTCTCTACTGTCCTTGATCCAGTGAAAGGGCTGAGGAAGAAACGTATACATAAGACAGTATAAGTAGTGTGTAGAAAAAATCTAATTGACAAAAAGATGAGCTACTTGACAAAATCAGGAATTATTTAACCTGTCACGAGTGTCACAGTATGATCCTGCAAAGGCAAATGCACTGTCTCTTCAGACGTGTAAGACTACCAACAGTAAAGAGAATAATGTGTACTAAAGTTCAAAGTAGTAAGCCAAAGATGAGATTCTTTCAGAGGAATTGAATGAAATAATTGCGCAAACCCCAGACTGGTTTGTAGCTCCTGATAAAAACATCAGACCACAGAAAGTGATGAAATATAGACTTATTTGTTGCAGCTAGACAGGGGAGGGAAGGAAAAAGCAAAACCACTCTGAGAATAGGGGTGTGGCAAAATAAAGGAAAGTTAACAGACTGATTCAAAAAAATAAGTGTGTCTTACTTGATTTGTAAGAAACTTTTGATAAGCAGATGAAATTGTACAATGCAAGAGTCTCTCTCCCCATTTTCCTATTTTGGAGGAAAAAAGTGTGCTTCAGGCAAGTGCATCTTTTCAAACTCTGGTGTTTGTGGCTTTCTTTGGGAAACATTTAACATACACTCACTGTCCTTACAAGCACTGTGGTGTCCAAGTAGATAGTCAAAGTCCTCAGTTTATTGCTCTTGGCCCTCTGCTCTAGTGCAATATTGAGACAACAAACTGTGCTTGGAAAATCAGTGCAGCCAATGTAAGACCTTGCTGTCTTATCTGTCAACCATCCATGTGTAAGATCATTTATATCTAGATACATATGGAAATAAGACAGGCCAGGAAATATGAAGAAAAAGAAAATTTAAAGAGTTATCTACTGTGAAGAAATAGTGATCTGCTACAGAATTTAATAATTACATTTTAGATTTTGAGAGCTCAGTACTCTTCAGAAAGCTATTGGGAACTGTTCCCGCTTGGAAAATCAAAATGCAGCTGATCAGAATCAAGTGGTTTACAACATCTACTGAGACCTCCTCTTTGGTTCCCTTAACTTCTACCAATGAGATAACTTTCTCCTTTTGTTTTGCTATTTTATTTTGAAGTGGAGGTCCCTGCAGTGTCTGCAGGGAATGGCAGTTTCTTTGCTATGCCTCTCAACAGCCATCCAGTGAGCTACACCTCCCTAACCAACCAGCACACGTCCTTTCCTGTTCCTGCTGCCCATGGGCTGGAAGGAAGCTTCATGATTCCTGGTATGTAGAGTACAGCTGTAGGTGTGCACCTGTACACAGGCTGATTTCCATATGGGGAAACTCTTGTCAATCTTTTCATTGACTGGGAACAGTGGCAGGGAAAACAGGTATAGCAGCTGTTTCAGTCAAGCATTTAAAAGTGTGACACTCACTAAAAGAATGAAAAATATTCAAGGGAAATTAAAAAGCCATTGCCCCTAATGAAATAGAATGAATCTTTCATTTAATTGGTGCAGGTTATAAGAGAACAGTTATTTACTATATGCTAAACTAAGTAAATACTTGCTTGTCTTAAGAATAGAAAGTCACAAAATTTTCATTAATAAACTTTAATTTAGTTCCAATTTCTTTTTCACCCGGACGTTTGTAAAGGACTGAGGGATAATTACGTTTGCAGCAGTAGAGCAAAATCGAGGCTGTGATTTAGCAGATAAAACCTGAGTAGTAATCCCACTGATGGGCTGTGTAGCCACCTGGCGTTGGCCATGCTGGGTGGCAGAGGGTGCTCATGGTACACTGGGAAGTGCTAATGACAAAGGCACAGCTCAACACCTTTCACTGTTCAGTCTGTGCTGGAAAGGAACCAAAAGCAATGTGTGTGTTGGAAGTCTTGAAGTACCTGATGCGAGCTTGAAGCAGCATAATGTAGCAGAAAAAATTCTGACACGCCTGCAGAAACTCAGAGCTATGGCTGATTAAATTGCAAGCACTGAATCATCAAAAAACTTTCAGAGTATGGGCTGAGAGGTTGTTAGTCTTTTACAACTTGCGTGATGTGTATGTGGGAAGGATCTAGTGCAAAGGAAGGTAAAATTAATGCAGATACATACTATTTACACATTTTCTCTTCTTTGGATCGCTGGCTATACATTTACGGACTTTGCCTTAAGCACTTTTCATTATGACAACAGAATTCTCTTTAGACTACTGAAAACCAGTGGCTGCTAAAGCTTGGTAATCCCTTGTATTTCATGCTCATTGTACCTTGTAAGAGTTTTTTTTTAATGGATTCTCATGTGATCCTATGAATTCTCCACTGGGAAGATTTGCCCAGAAGCTGCCAGAAAGGATAAGTGCCAGAAAGGATAAGTAGCTTTTAGAAAGCTTTTTCTTTCACTTTAGAAAGAACCCTTTAAAGACAAAAGAGTAATTATTCTGCACTCATTTCAGGACTGTCAGGACCTTTGGCTACACAGTGCCTACCAGTCAGTGTGACAGGGTACCAAGAGAATCCAGGCTTTGCAGGTCCTCCTCAGCAGATATTTAACGTTGTTCTTGAAAATAACACATCTGATGTCATAGTATATCCAGGTAAGGGCAATAGCCTTTCATCCACATAAATCGGCATAAAGTGCTAAAAATCCATGCTGCCAACAGCAGCACTGATTAACTATTGTTAATATAGCTATTATATGCTGAAAACTATGCTTTGTTTCTTGCCAGTGCTGACTTCTTCCTTGGGAACATTTTTATCTCCAAGTTTTCCAGATAGTTTGTGTGGTAAGTAGAAAATCGGGGTTTATTATATATGAACAGCACTTTGAACTGGGATAGGGACCGTATTGCTTCTACACCAAGCCAATTCTCCTCTCCAGGCTTTACTCATAAGGACCTTATAGAGAAAAATAAAAATTGATGGCATTCCCTTCTTTCTATTGATCACTGGCTGCTTAGTGTAATGCAAAATGAAGTGCAAAGAATACTGAAGCCTAATGCACAGAAAGGCTTATAACGAAATCAGAGCCTTGGTCAGGATATACCAATCCCACCTCTGGTAACAAACTTCCCTGAGACACTTTTCTTCCAGCTCACAGAGAGCTGTTGGAACCCAGAGTGTGATGCCAGTGTTTAGTTTCTGGTCCCTGTGCCCAGTACAGGAGTTTGTTGCCCTCTGGTGGCTTCCACCACCCCGACAGCAAAAGCAAAAGTGTAATGGAGAGATTAGGTGATTAAATATCCCTAGGTGTGGGAAAGTCTTTGTTAACAGTATATGCTGTTTATGTGAATAAACAGTGCTGATAATTCCAACTGATTTACTGCAGCACAACATATGTATGGCACAAGCCTCGGAATTCCAAATGCAGCAGAAAAATCGGCAGGTAAGATGCCAACCCAGTTTATTTTCCATTTTTAAAAGTTCTTCACTCCTGACTGATTTGACCAGTTTGCCATCTAAATGTCTCATTACAGCTTTTTCTTCTGTTCTTCCATTCTGTTTTCTTATTTAATAAAATAAATAATAAACCAAAAACAGGCTCTTGCTTAAAAACAGGCACAACCCTTCTTTATTTAATATCTTAGGTTGATTTTTCTCCTACAAGGAGGAAAACTATCTTCATATCAATTGTGTTCTTCCACTGAAAAAAAAGACTTTCTAACTAGAAGTCTGTGGTGCTTCCCTTCTAGAAGCAACTCTGAACTCAAACCATTCTGAAGGTTGCTGGCATGCAGGGTAGGAATTAATTTCCAGATCTCTGAAACTCTAAGATTTGTATTTCTTTTAGAACACATTCTACATCACAATGATCAAAATGATATTATAGTATGAAACACATTTGTACATATTTAGGGAGATGAATCTGTTTTGATTTGGGTGATTTTTTGCACATCTCTGCTGTGTGTGGTTATGAGACTCTGAGGTTGGGTTTGTTACAGCCTCTGTCAATTTAAATTTTATCTTGCATATGCAAAGTTCTTCCCACCAAAAGTTCTGTCAAAACTGACACTCTGCAATTACCAATCTGTAGAAAATGTGTGCTCTCTGAAAAATTTCCAATTTCTTTTTGTAAAGCAGACACTGTTCATCTGACCCAAGTACAATAGTCTATAGTAGTTTGAAAGCAAAGATGTGAAAAGAAAGAAAATTGGACAGCAACAGGATTTTGTCGGGGCAGTAATGGGTAAATACTGTTACCAACAATCACCTCTCTGTGATTTTCATCCTTAGTGCTTGGTTACAAGGTGTAGAATAACAAAAGGAAGCTATTGCTTTTGAAGACATAAAGAAGCACTTTGTGTGAACATGAATTTATGCAAAACACTGACATTTGAAAAGAACAGTGGATTTCACCTGGTAATAGTAGATCTGCTTCATGCAACTGTCAGAACAGCTGTTGTCTTGTTTGGTGCCATTCTGCCTTCAACAGTGCATGTCAGCAGAATTCTACTTGTGGGAGAAATTTTTTTTTATTTTCCTGTAAAATTAACAAAATATTTCTTAGTCTGGATATATGTTGCAGTGAACTTCAAAATTTGCATTAGTCTTATTGCTAAAATTAGTAAAGCTGAATCAATGATTATCTAGGTGTCTTCTTTAAGTATATTGTTTTGTTTCCCTAGATTTAGAAATGTTTCAAGAAGTTCTAGATTCCATAATTCCTCCTGAAGAGCTTTTCAAAAAACCAGGTGAGTTTAGAACTCTTGAACTTAAACCTTCCAGTATTTTTTGGCAAAAGATGCAGTGTTTCTTTCCATACAGAAAAGCGACTTGTAGGAATAATTCAACAATTTGTGAAGCTGTTCTGAGGATCTGAGCACAATTCCTGGTTTCAAGATGTTAGACTTGGCTACTCTAGATATGTAGCTGTAGTAGCTACTTAGCAGATCAGTGTACTTAGGTGTTTTTATCATCTGTATGGAGAGCTCCAAAATTATTCAATTCATAGGTGTAAAAGTGTCCATTGTGTCTGCACTTCTCAGCTGCAGTTGCATGGAGTAAATTCAGACCTATGGGCCTTATGGGAATGTCTGTGCTGTCACCATATTACAATTAGGCACTTAAACTACGATGAAATTATGTTGTAGTGTGGTGGATTGGTTCCTTCAGTTTGTGTGTGTTTTTTATCTTTTTAGAGCAAGTGGAAACTTTCTGTTCATCACTTAAGGATTATTTCCGAGACACGTGCAAATCTGTGACCATGGAGCGGGAAGTACATCTGGATCACCTGTTTATTGATGGGACACTTGTTCAAAGTCAAACTGAAACCAAGATTGCAAAGAATAGTGCAAAAGCCATGGAAAAAGAGCTGGTAACTTGCAGCCTGCAAGAGAAGGAAAAGACAGCCATTGATAGAAGCCAAATATTTCAAATCCCACAGCGTAAAGACTTAGAGACTAAAGTGATTGTGGTTCTGGGAAAAGCAGGAATGGGCAAAAGCATTCTTGTTCAGAAGATCTGCCTGGACTGGTCCAATGGAGAGTTTTCTCAGTTTGAATTTGTATTTTGGTTTGACTGGAAACAAATAAGCTTGCCTGAGAAGCAATACAGCCTGAAGGAACTGCTGCTTGATTTTTTTGTAAAACCTCAAGAGGGAAGCAAAGAGATCTTTGAGTATATATTGCAAAACCCTGCTAAAGTCCTTCTGGTTTTTGATGGTTTTAAAGGATTGCATGATCACGAGAATTTTCCTAGTTGCTCAACCAGCCATCTTGAAAAAGACTTGTGCAGTATAAAGGAGCTGCTTTCAGGACTCATCCAGAAAAAGATACTCAATGGTTGTACTTTATTATTTACAGCAAGACCAAAAGACAAACTGTACCAGTACATGTCCAAAGTGGATAAGACTATTGAAATAGTAGGATTTTCCCCTCAGCAGAGAGAATTGTACATAACCAAGTACTTTGAAGGATCACCTTACTGTGATAGTGCACTGGAATTAATCAAAGAGTGTGAGTACTTGTTCAGTCATTGTTACAGCCCTGTTATGTGTAAGTTTGTTTGTTTTCTCTGCGAGACAGTACTTGAAATGGGAGAGAAAAGTCTTCCTTCAACTCTTACTGAAGTCTTCCTGAAATTTTTTCAGCAGAAGATAATGCTTATGCAAAAAGATGTTACAACCACACAAAATCAAGAGAGTCTTGCTACCCTAGCTTGTATAGCCTGGTGTCTGGGAGAAAAGCACCAAAGTGCCATGAAAAGTGATCTTCTTCCTTCTAAGGAAGTTAAAGAGTTTGCCCTGAAGTATGGATTTTTCCTGCCATTTGCATTCCCCAGACATTCAGATAGTGAAGAAGAGGAATTTGGGAGCACATTCTCTGATTTTGTCATTCAGAATTTCTTGTGTGCACTTCACCTTTGGTTAGCAGAAGAGCTCAAGGATAAAAATCTAACAAAGTACCTGTCTTTTCTATCCAAGAAGAAAAAACCTTATAACTGGTTGGATTTAATGCCCCGATTTTTGGCTGGTTTGATGTTTCTCCAGGATGACTCCTACTTCTGCTCCCTTTCAAATGACAATGCAAAACAAACGACCAAGAAACAGAAAACACTCATGAAACACATTAGAAGGCTGCAGATTAATAATCTCTGTCCAGAGAGGTTGCTGGAGCTTTTACGTTGTGTTTATGAAACACAGAACAATTACCTTCTGCAGCATGTGGCCTTAAGACTCGAGCCAGACTTGTCCTTTCTGGGCATAGTTCTTTCACCACCTGATGTCCATGTACTGCACTGTATTCTGGAAAGGTCAAGAAAAGAGTTTTCCTTGGATTTGCGAAGCAGCACCATTGACGTGCAAGGGCTGAAAGCCTTGGTCAGCCTGAGGAATGTGACATCGTTCAGGTTGGTCTCTCTCTGTACATCACAGCACCATCCATAGCACTGTGTGTAGATGACACTTGCATACAACAACAGCAGTCACACCTGTTGGTTTTGCGTGTTCTATCACTTCACAGGGCCTCCCTCGGTGACACAGTCAGGCTCTGGAAATCTTTAGAACAGACAAAAGACTACGAGCTGCTGAAAGCCTCCACAGAGAAATTTGTTCTCAATCCCTTTAAGGCAAAGACCATGAAGGAAATCAGTGACCTCTCCGACCTTGTAGAGATGCAGGAGACGATGATGACTTGGTAGGATCATTTATGATCAAAACTCCTCTTATACCAGTCGATGAAAACAGGGTTTCACTAGCAGTGCTGGACAGTGGAGTTGTCTGCTTGTCTGGAGGAGAAGTAACTAAGGCAGTGCAAGCTCCTGTGTCATCTCAGGGTGTTCTCCTACCCCAATGTGAGGTGACGCTCTTGGCAGGGAGGAGCAATGACAGCACCATGCAGATCAGTCATCAAAACTGCCAATAAAAAGCCAGCTGTCATTTCTCTTTAATCTCTGAGTATGCCATCTTCCAGTTGCTTTCAGTTAGAGAACTTGGGCTGATTCTTTCCCCCTGTAGCACCTGGGCATAAATGACAGCTTGTTTTGCACTGGTCACAAATGGCCTGAGTCAGTCCTTTAGCCCAGGAGGTAAAAGCTTGCATTACATGGTGTAGAAGCCCTGTGTTTCATCCCTCTGCTGATGTGGCTAGAGAACTGGTTGCAATTTAAAGCAAGCAGAAGTAAAGTTTTGTTTTTTTTTTTTAATGATGACTTCCATTTTAACATGGGAAGAGTATTTTGATTAAAATATAGACAAAATAGTTCCATGTTTGTCAGAAAATAGCTGATTTATAAAAATGTATGTCTATGTTTTATTGAAAAAGAGCAAACAATTGCACTATGAAAGGCAATTGTCAGATTGATGTTACTCAGTTGAAGAAAGTTAGAGCAGAAGTTACTCTCAAGTTTCCTAGTTCCTCGGTTAATGCAACAGTGGTTTATTTTCTGTAAAAGATTGGTAACAAATTAATTTTAAAGCACTGTGTTTGTTGCTAAAATATTTATCGTACTCTGATTCTACTGTGATTTATTTAGTGTGCAAGATGCATCTGGTTGCACCAGCTATGAAATTCCTGCCATCAGAAACCTCAGAAAAATCGAATTTGCGTAAGTGCTAAACTTCTACTGCTTGAGATGGTCATGTTTGAGGAGGAGAAGTCATGGATGTTGTCTAATCGAACTGATGTATAGTCAGTTTATGGTAAAGCATTAAACAAACCCCAGTTATTGCTATCTTGCTTTCCTCTGAACTAGATTTATTAGGTTATGGCCAAAAGTCAAACAGCATCATTTCTGGCTCCTGCAGTGATACAGATCAACAGGGCTCTCCCAATGTGGTTTGGTTTTACTACAAGTTATCTCCTCACCACCAGGTACTGACCTTGTTCCACAGGGCAGAAAATATTTTGACTGTGATCGAACTACCTGGGAAATATTTTTTCCCCCAGAAACGCTCAACTTTTCTATCATAGTCTTCTGATGTACTTTTCTACCCTATCAGAGCTAAGGCCATGAGAGAATTACATCAGAGAATGCCTCCCAAATAAGTTATTTAGCACCCTTTCCCTGGCAGATGGAAGGTTGACTTGGTAACACTATGTTAAAAGTGACGTTTTAGTAACATTTCTTCTTTTCCCCAAACTGTAAGCAGCCTCCAAGGCTATCCTATTGCTCTAAATATCCTGCCATAGCATGTGAATTAGTTTGGGCAGAAATTGCAGCAGTGCAATGGAGAATGCTCATCAGGTGTTCACCTGTTTCCTGCCCTTCAGATCTAACCCAACTGCTACTCTTGGCCTCACTTCTGATTTTGTGCTGCTTTCTCTGCTCCTTTCTTCTTCCTATTTGCCTTTATTTGAATTTTGTTTAACATTCTAATCCTTTTAACTAGCTGAACTTTTTCTGATACCAAGGAAGCTCCAAATAGGATCTGAGGGACAGATGCTTGGAGCATGGACATCAAAGTGCAATTTATGTTTTAAGTTGCAGTAAAATGTTGATCTTAAGCTAGAGTGGATTGGCATTATTTGAGGGGAAAAAATAATTCTGTTTTCATTTCAGTTATACTGAAATACATATATATTTCATCTCAAGATTAAACTTAAAATTAAAAACCTAAAAAAAGATAGAAAAAGAACAGAAATACAAGAATCTAAAAAAAATGACATGGGTCTTACAAAGAGGAACAAAAAAGTGGCAAATGCCTCTCCCACTGCTGCTGTGCAAGCTCTGTCCTGCCTGACCTAGCCTTGTTGGTCCTCACCTGGAGGCTTCACAGCAGAACTCCTTGGTGCAGGTGGAAGGCGATGGCTGCTTCTGAGGAGTGTAAACTAGCTTGCATTGAGGGTTGCAGGGAAAGAACGTAAAAATTCTTAAGTTCTGCTGCTTGTGAGCATGTGAAAAACCTGCTGCATGTCTGTATTGTCTTCCAGGCTGGGTCCAGCATGTGGCCTTCAAGGATTGCTAAAACTCGTGAAAGTTCTTTCGGCATTTCCAGCACTTCAGCATTTAGAGTGAGTTTTGCTAAAGATTAGCTTTGCCAACATTTCTCCTCAGCAGCTGTTGATGATGGAGGAGCTCTTGTACCCAAGACACATTTTATTTGATGGCCAAACTGAACAGCAGAAACATTCCCAGACTATAGCAGCAGACTAAGAGCTGATGCTCACCATCCTCCCTCAAGCCACTTGGTGGTGGTTTGTTCAGAACTCTCCAGTCCCTTCCTGGGGTGTTCCTGGGTGGTTGAAGGTTCAGTACAGAGCTCCCTGGGTGCTCCACCCTTCCTGCCCCAGCACTGATCAACTGCCTGCAGTCACTGGAGCTCCAGAACATCCATGACAAACCAACCCTCTCTTAGTTTTAAGCTTTTTTACACTAGAAACAATTGTACCAGCAATAATCAATGTTCTACCATGGTGTCTGTGGGAAGGTTACTGGGTTTGGAAAGGGCCTTTGGCCTTACTCCGCCCATTGGTCATTTGTCTGTGTTGTATCTGGCCTTTTCATGATATTTCAGGAGAACAATAAAGCTTTACAACTGAAATATGTCCAATATATCCCATCATTATCTGTCAGATTAGAAGGGGATCCAGTATCTCAAACTGTGACTGGATATGAGGAAAACTTCATTTTTAATACTCCTTCTCTGGAGAAGGAGCAGTTTAGGCAAGGATTTACAGCCTCTGCTGGATTTTGTAATTTCTGTATTTTTGTGTGCACAGGAAATCTCATTTCAGCTTAGCTGGAACACATCTATTTCATAACCATTTTAATAATCTTGCATATCAAAGGAAATGGGTCAAGCCATTCAACTAGTAAAAAAAATTTCTTAGGCTGTAAATTTGGGCAGCAGAAAGCTGCTTATTAGAGAAGCTGTAATTTGTATGATGCTTCATGCTGATTGAGGTTACTGCAGAGAAGGAGCTTTTCAAGATAGATAGAGTGGTCTCTGAGGTGAATAAACCACAGAAATTTAGATTAAAAGGGAAGCTAATTCTCTCTTTGTCGTCACACAGCCTTGATGCTCTGAGTGAAAATGGCATAGGAGATGAAGGAGCAAAGACTCTATCTGAAGTCTTTCCAACCCTGACATCGCTGGAAACATTAAAGTAAGTGCAAGGTTAACAGTTCAGGGAAATTTGAAAAGAAATACATTAAACCTAGAGGCTTAAGAGACTGTGTGTTAACAATTATGGGCAAAAGTATCCCATGGGCATGGAAGACCAATGAGCCTATGGAGATACTTAATCTCTACATTCATTAGACAAATAGGTTAATCCTTCCTGACTTCCCTTCAAGGGCTGTAGTTTGCCTTTTTCTCTGCATTTGGTCTAAACAGACTGTCTAAATTATATTTTTTAATAATTTAAAAATAATTTCCCCCACATTGTAATAAATTAGAATAAATGTGCTCAACTAACAAAGTGATCTCACTTACTGTAGTTTATCACAGAATAAAATAACAGACCTGGGTGCAGAGAACCTTGCCACAGCTCTTCCTTCCTTGTCTTCCTTAAAAACACTAAGGTGAGTAGTTGCATCCTGCTGGGTTGTTTTGTACAACATATCTTGCTGTCTCTGTCCGAAACTACTGAACATGGGACAAAGAGGTAACACTGTGCAGCAGCCAAGCTTTTGACTTCATTCTTGCATAAAGTCTTCAGAAAGAAGAGGAGGAGTATGACAGACATGCAGATGGGTATCTCATGAACATGGACTGGACTGATTTTTAAATCCAGTCCATAATACCCACTTCTGAATCATGCCCTGTGCAGATGTGCACCCAGGGCCACCAGCTGCTGCAAGCCCAAACTTGTGTTTGCTGATATAGGAAAATGGTCCATCCCAGGGCATTAGGATATCTGGCACAGGCCTGAATCAAGGAGGGAATGCAAGAAACCCTGGTATGCAATTCTGCAGTCATTTGGTGATATGGAAACCTTTTGAATGCTGTGCCGCAAATCTTTGAGCTTTATTTTTTGGCAGATTTTTAATTGGATCTAATGTAAACAGAAATGTTCCTATTATTCATAGAATAATAGAATCTAGGCCTATTTTTGCTGTACCTGTGCTAGGTGAAGAAGCATGTGGCCATTTGCCTTACTTGATACAGGAAATATGAATGTGTGTTTTAAACTTTAACTGCAAATGAAGATAAATTGAAAGTTAAGATGTAGTAACCATATTTGAAAACCCTTGATCTAATATCTGTTTACATTATCCATTATTCAATTATGACTATACTGGTCTGATTTTCTACAGCTTGTACAATAACAACATTTGTGATTTCGGAGCAGAAAATCTGGCGAAAGTTCTCCCTGCAATGACATCTCTAAGAGTGCTAGAGTGAGTATGAAATCTTTTGAGATGGCCTAGGAAGGCTTACTTCCTTGGAGACTGAAAATACAAATGTTCCATGTTTGGTTTTAGAGGAGACAGAAACCAAGGAAGAAAATTTTGCCAAAATTTCATAGAGAAAATGCTTATGCAGAGTCCAGATAGTCAGTGATTAGAAAGGATTAAGGATCAATCCACCATAAACCCAAAAATACTGGTGTTAAGGTGGGAAAATAGGGTCATGGGGAGCTGGAAAATAACCTAAGGTACATAGAAAAAGGAATCCCTCAGATGAACTAACATAATGAAGTTCCCATTCAACCTCCTGAGTATATTATTACAGGTTTTTTGAATCGAGAATATATTTTGGTGGGGGTTTTTTTTCTTTTTCCTTTCTTCCCCCATCTGCAGATAAGCCCATATAGTATTTTTGATTTTGAATTAAATGTTTGATTACACCATTTGATTTAGATTAACAAAATTGTTTTTATTCCTCAGCATTCAGTATAACAAAATAACTGGTGTTGGAGCCCAGCAGCTGACTGACAGCCTACGAAAATGTCCCCATATAAAGAACTTGGTGTAAGTCTCCTGACAGGCTGTTTGCTGTACCTTCATTCTGTAAAACTGGGTTAGAGATCACGCTAAAGCTGCCTTCTGTATTTGTCAGATTTATAAGAGGCACAAATGAAGACATCACCAAAATACAAAAGCAGAGGTGTTAAAAAAAAGTTGTCTCTGGTTTCAGCTGCATTAGTTCCCAGCAGTCTGAGGCAACTGAGCTTGTCTTGCCTTAAACAGTTTACATTGAGCCTCTCTTTGTAAACTTCCTACTCTCTCAGAGAACCAGACCTGCTCTGTGCTGCACCACTTGTGTTTGAGGGATAAACAATGAGCAGCCAGCATTAGAGGTTAAATAGACTGAAGCTACCAGTACACATTCAGAGGAGGATTTTGATTGAAAGTTAAAGAACAGTTACAGAGACAGGACTGTAGTTGTGTCCTGTAACCAGAGCTAATGAGGTTATGCTGTACTGAACTGCTTTTTTCCAAATCAAAATGCATTTTCCTTTGCTCCATAGCTTATCTACTTTCATAGCATGATGGACAAAGGGAAAGACAACTTAAAAAAAAAAAGAAGAAAACAGCCGCAACAACCAAAAAAAGCCACAAACATACCAAACACCAAACACACCAAAAGAAGGTAAATTACACTTCTTAAAATCTCTTTGCTTTCTGAATTTGCCCTTACAGGATGTGGAATCCCACCATTCCCTTTGGAGTTCTTGAACACCTTCAGCAGCTGGACTCTAGGATCAGTGTGTAGATTCAGAGGATTCCATAAAGGTAACATAAACTTTGGCTCCCTGAGAAAACCAAGTTTGTTTCTGTGGGAGCTGTTGATTCCAGGCTCCCTGGCAGCAGGCACAGTAACAGCATCCATGTCTCCATGGACAAGGATGGAGACACTGCCCTAGAGTGGCACAGATCAATGTCACATCAGACTTCCTTTCCCCCCACTCACCTTGCATCCCCCACCTTTCTCGCACCTGCACTAGCAGGCTGCAAGTGCTATATTAAGAAAAATGGACTTCTAGAACTCCCAGTCCAGCCCAGTTCCATGACTGGCAGCTGCCCTGCTTACCTTCTCTTTTCTGTTGCAGAAAACTAAAGCTCTGTGTACTTCTAATGTTTAATAGATAAGTTCTGTACTCAGAGCTTGTTTTCTGTTGATTTTTAGTAAGTCCATTCACTTTTCCTTTGTTTAATACAAATCCTCATCAACTGCTTGTCTCACTATGCAGCTGTACCTCTACTGTACTCAGAGCAAACCACTTGCTCCTACATTCCTTGTTCTCAGTCTCGTTTTGTGCTTTAGCCACTGGCAGCCACTTTTACTCCACTGATCCTGCCTGCAGGGTATCAAGGATCCTTGAAGTAATTGCATTGTGAGGAATTTAATAAGTTTGTCAGTGATTACCAGGATCTGACTGCCTTGATGGTGCTGGACTGAAGGAGCTGCAGCCGCCATGGGAAGTTAGGGGGTTTGTGTAGGATTTCTGCTCCCACTTTTCTGCCACGTGCTTCCTCTTGCTCTTAAAAAAAAAATTATGCAGGTTGCATCAGTGAAATTATCCCAGTGAAGAATGAGATGCCAGAGTCAAGCCAGATATGAGATGTGCTCCAGCTTTCTTTAGATGGCAAGGAAACAAATTGCAGTATGATCACCAGCTGCACAAGCCATGCTTTGAATGGGCCTGGCCATGGAATGGCTGCGGTTGCCAGTGGCTCCCTGGACCATGCAGTGAGCCAAGCTTTTACATGACTCCTGCTCTCGGTGCAGTCATCACCAGCTGTAGGGCTGTTTGTATGGCACTGACCTGGCTACAGGTTGGGGAAGATTCAGGTGCCATAGCAGCTTCACAGACCAGCTCTATACAGCAGCAGTGAAAAATTGTAGTGCTCCTCACCAGCCTGCAGTCAGCTGTCTTTGTCCTTTTGAACAACTCTACCTACCTGGGAAAGAAGACATTATGGATATGAACCCTGTGAGGAAACCTGAATTAGAACTGAAGATAAATATCAGCAGGAAGTCTGGATCCTGTCTCCCAACCTTGAAACATCCAGCATCTGCCAGTCACTGTTGTCTCTTTACAGAGCTCATCAAATCTATGATTTTGGTACTCTTAATGGTGATTAGTCTGGGCATGCATCTAATGTTCTGTTTTCATCATTTCACAGGTGTCATGAAGAAGAGGGGAGGGTGTCCTCTGTGCTTTCCTGTCTTCTTGCTGCTTTATGAACCGGTGTTTTCATGTTTGTTGCAAAAAAGTCACATTTAAATTTCTAAGTGATGCTTAAATTGGGTGAATCATAAGAGTTTTAAAATGCTATTCAAAGACCCAACTGTAATTCCACTGAAGTGATGAAGAGTTAACATCAAGTTTCAAAGATGAAAAGAATACCTGGATACTGTGACCACCATTAAAGGAGACCAGGAATCACCAGGACGTTGACACCATAAAACTCCATTATTCATTCATCAAAGAGCAAACTGAAAGCTGCTCAACCTGCAACATCTGAAGCCCTGACAAATCAGATCTGATTGATTGTTTCATGGTGCAAGTGGTAATTGCCATCAAATTTGGTCTGATGATTCAATCTTTGAAGGTTTTTACTTTGTCTCAAATGAGAACTTTAAATTCATATACTTGGATTAGTATTTAATTTCTTAAGTGCAGCTGGCAGCATAAATGTTTACAAGCACCAATTTTATACTTGACAGTGACATTACTACTGTGTGTGGTTTATGTGGCCTTCTGGTACAGAGTTAGGAATAACCAGGTAATCACAGACAAAAGCACATTTCAAAGCACTATCATGTCTATGCTGCTGGTCTCAGTCATATGTGGCCCAAATATTCATCCTGCTGACTGCAACAGCAAACCAATTGTCTCCTTTTTTCTTTTATTTCTGCTCTGTGAACATGAAGAGAACTTACAGTTGTGCAGAGGCAATTGTCAGGTCAGGACTAGCATTCTGGCCTCCTGTCTGAGACAGAACAACAAAGAGGGATGGAAAAAGCTAGGAATGTTCAAAATGCCACAAACTGGAAAGTCTCTACTTCACAGTTAGCTCAGCGCTAGTTCAACAACCTCTTTGAAATCTCTTCTGCTAGGAAGCACTGACAATACTGATACAAGGATCTGTGCAAACTAGAATCTCTCAACTAACATTTCAAATACTCTTGTTCTTGGTCTTTAAAAAGTCCCAAATTTAAACAGTTCAAAACCACAATCTTCATGTTCTTTCCAGCAAGTTCTACTACTCTACCTAAGTTTCAGTGCCTGCAGAATCTTGACAGCAGGGATGTGGAAAAATTAAAGAGAGAAGGGAGGAAGGAAGGTCTGTTTATTGTTTCTGAGAGCAGGGATTCAGACATAAAATATAAAGGAATAGAGAGCAAAGTGGAAAAACTCTGTGGAGAATATGATTGTAATTAGAATGTGGTCTTTCTCTTAACTATCTGCATAGGTCTCTCTAGCCAAACTCTAGCTAGAGCCATGGATAAAAAGTCTTATTTATCCTCTCCTCTTTGAACTGCTTCACTGGGAGTAGTTTGAGCCAAATCTTGTGTGATATTCCCCTCAGCCTGCAGCACTCCAGCCATGCACATCCATGGTGGGCCCTTGTCTTGGCTTCTCTGAACTAAGCTTTGGATGACAAATGCCCCTTTAGGGATATATTCTGCAGCTGCACTTTACCGTGACTGAATCTGAGAATGTGCTAAATATTCCACAGGCAGCTGAATGTTACAGGATGCTGTCTGCACTGCTAAAATCATGTTGGGTGTACTACTGTTCTCTGAGTTAGTGGGAGAGATACGTTTATAATGTACAGACTGTAAATTTTGATACAGTGTTTTGGGTTGTCTTTACACATCTTTTTTAAAGTATTAATAAAAGTGAGTATTCTGTTTTACAGTACCTGGTCATACCTGTTGAAAATTATTTTGATTTTTCTCTTGGAAACACTATGAAACCACACAGAAACTGCTGGCTTCTGACACAGTAACAGGCTTGGGGCTTTGTATTGCTGGTTAATGTAGAGCACTGTGTGTGAGGAAGACAAGATGGTCCTGCTGGCACTTAACAGTTCAGTGGCCTGGAAATGGAGAAATAATTCATTCTGAACAGGAACAGGATCTTGCAATGCCAACTGACAGACTGTAAGTTCAGGACTAGGAGATACAAATGTGCTGACTGAGACTGCCTGCTAATAAAAGCAAAAAGGGGTTTTCATCCTTTCTAAATCTTTGCAGTTAAAAGTTCTAACATTAATTATGGTTCAAAATCTGGATATTCTTATGGCACAAAGCTCCTCCAAAATGCTTTTGTCAAATGAGTGCCTTGTGTAGAGAGACTGAATTCACTGGCTACCTTCAAAGAATCTGTTGTGATCAAATCAGTGTTCTAAAAAAATCTTTTAGGATGAGAAAAATGCTGCTCTCTTTATGTCCATCTGTTTTTGTTGTCAAAGAAGCCTTGCTAAAATGCCAAGGACTGTGTTATTATAGTAGTCAGACCCTGTAACATTCTCCCCATCCTTTAAATGCATGAAGCTGAGCTGTTCTGAGAAATCAGTAATCTTGATCTAAGATTCAGAATCTCCAAGGTGACTGACTCAGTGAAATTTGTATTGCTTTACTGTGCACTGTGTGGCACAAACTCACTGCAGAGAAATTAATACAAACTACTGGGTACTGCAGTAAGTACCAAGAGTGACAAACTGAACCATGCTCTTAAAATGGCATATGTGTGACCCTTAAAAACTAATGAAGTCATCTCTGTGAACACTATGATTCAATAATTATAGAGGCAGCAGAATACCCCCTTCACTAGCAAAATTCAGCATTTCCTGTGTTAGTACCAAATGGGCACATGAACACAGGCTTAAGTTTTAAACTTGATTATTCTTTCTGTAGGTACCAAAATGGGGACTTAGGTCTCTAAATGTATCTTTATGTGTTAGAATATTGTGCCCTAAGTGACTTCATTCCTGAATTGCTGTCCAGGGATTGCATGAAACAAAACACTTGTCAGTGTTTAAAGGTCCTGAACTGTACCTGATGAAACCTGTCTTGGAGAAAAGCTACTTGGTTCAGGGCCAGTGCTCTCCCTCTTGCAGGAGCGGCTGAAAATTGCATTTGGAGCCCAGAATTTTGAGAACTGGGAGCTAATTTCTACAGCCTAGGAGCTAATTTGCTATTTGAATGCAACACACTGGGAGTATCAGGATACACAAGTTTGTCATTGTTTCATGGAGGCTCTAAACCATCTACCCCTTGTTCCCTCATACTGGCTGTCAAGAGACTCCTGACACCATCTGTCTGCACCGGGAAGCCCAAGCTGGGAGCAGATGGCAGACACAGACTGCAGAGAACAGACATCACGCAGAGAATGTCAGGAGAATTGTTTTCAACTCTGCTTTATCTGAAATGTTCTTGATAAGTCAGTTTGATTTAACAATTGCACAAAAATCAGACTTTTCTAAAAAGCATAATGACAATAAAACAAAACCAGCCCAATGCCTGCCCTCAATAAAGAACATGTGGGTTCCCCCCAGTGCGGCTCCTGATGTTTCAGTCCAGGTCTGATTTTTTAAGTAGATGCTCATGAAAAGGATTTCCTACCTGCTGGCCATCTCAGCAATCTGGAACTACCAGCAGGTACCTGTAGGAAAACTGATATTTCCTTGAAAGCAAATTTAATTTATATTCTGTTCAAAATGAAAAAGAACAACTCCAACACAACTGCTTAATTATTCATGGAAAAGGTCAGTCTTTATTGTATTGCTTTCACATCTGTACATAGGAACGTGAGCTTAAACAGTCTGCAAAGTATCCTGTGTTAAATAATGAATCCATCTGACATATAAAATTCACTCTCTGATCTATTTCAAAACTCTCATTTTAAATAAAATACCTTACTAGCACAGTTCTTGCCATAATAATACTCCCTGAACAGAACCTCCTTCAGTCACTCCTGCATATTTTCCCCTGAGAAAGCACTGCCTTTGAACTACTGGCTGGTAGAATTTTCAACGTGTGATTGTAAAACTTGCTTAAGCTATATGTAGAGTGTGTCCATTTGGGTGGCATGGTATTTATTCAAAAGTTTATCAAATCTGAGTAACAGTAATCTTGATTTTCTGTTATAATGGAACATAGTTTATCTCATTATTTCATACAGTCCATCCCAGAATGACCTATGGAAGCCCAGTATGGTGCATGAATCACTGCAGTTAGTGCACATACAAGAGGCAAAGACCACGAAGAGAAGTCACAACTGACAAGGTCTGATGACAACTCTTCTTCTTGTTCTCTTGTCCTTATTTTCGTCTCTACATTTCAGAGTATAGTTTCTTTCCAGGACTTGATCCATTAACCTCGTCATAATCCATTTCAGGTGCCTAATGAATCTGTTTAAAAGAAAACACATAAATACAGAGTTACTCTCCATGCTGACAAGAATAAATCACTGTTAGAGTGCTTTATCCCAGTCTATCCATTTTACCTTGACTGAGTCAAAGTATCCCACTGCTGTTAGGAGGTGATATTTTACTATCATCAGAGGTAAAGACAAGGCTGAGAAGATTTCTTTAGGTAAAACCAGAACTGTGGATTATGAAGATGCTGGGTACTAGTGACTGTACCCATCTGGCCCTGTGATCTTACAGATTACTAATTAATATAGTGTAGAATGGTGCATCCCCCTGTGACAGGGGATGATTGGGGATGAGTCTGTGTTGAGGATGAGCTGAGGTACAGAAGACCATGAGCAGGTCCCCTGGCTGCCTGCAGCTCAGGACATTTCTGTGGTGTGTGGAGCAAGGCTCTGGAAGAGCAAAGTTCTTCCCTCCTTCCCCTTTGTGGGTCTGAAGGAAGAATGAAATATGATGGTCACACATTCTGCATGAGCTTGGACAGACAGAGCAATAGTGTCATTTACAAAGGCGTTACGGGAAGCCAAAAGCAATCAGGTTGATACAGTACTGGGGAAAAGGTTCTTTTATGGATTGAATTAATCTTTTATGGATTAAAAGATTGGAAGCAAAGAGTAAAGCTTGGCAGGAAAGAACTCAGTATCAGGGTATACCAGGGACCAATTTTTATTCATCTCCGTTACTGATTCAGAGAAGAGAATGAATAGAGAAATTTCCAAGACTGCAAAAGATAAGCTCTCTCAGGTATTAAGATACTGTACTGATAGGAAGGAAATCCAGAGCACTGAATGGTCAAAGGGTGGCAGGTTTGGAAAACATTTGCTAAAGGGCTGGGCAGCAATGTGCCTTTAACATCCTGCATTCTACCTTGTGGATTTGGGAAAGAATGAAGAGAGCAGCCTGCAGATTTTGCCCAGGGACATGTGCTCTCCCAGAGGTGGAACACAGGGCTGTGGGATCGTGGTCTGACTCATCACATTTCACATGTTCTTGTGTGCCATTTGCTGCAGATACTAGATCAGAAACAAGAAGCACTTCTGTGTCCAGTGAGATATTTCTGTCAAAAGTCTGTCAGCTACAGTACCTGCTAACAGTCCACATCTGCTCAAAATCCTTTCTCTTAAAATGAGGACATGGAAAGGGAAACAGCAGCTCTACCAGGTTACTCATTTCGTGTTTATCTGATTGCTTTCCAAGTGGAACTAAGAAGTGATCTACAGTTCTAGACAGATCTACAGCAGACAGCTCAGTGAGGTTGTTAGTATTCTGCACTGTAGATCACATTCTAGGCTGACTTAAAAATAGCACAGCAAAATGTATTGGGCCTCCAAAGGAAAGTATAAAGCTGTCTAATGGAGGTTCCAAACACTGCTGTAGGGCTGCTAGTCCAAGACTGTAGTTTGTTGTGGCAGATATTAAATGGGGTGTAAATTATACAACTGGCCAGGATATTCAATCCTGCCTTTCTCATTTTCAGATTAGAAATCTGTCCCTCAAATTTCATGGGAACCTATTTTTTAACAGAAAATTTCAAAAATTTCAGAAAACAGTGGAAAATGAAAAGGTAGATAATATTTTTAAATATTTTTAAAATCTCAGCACTAGAACTATCAATAGCCTAGAACATACCTGCAGGCATTTAACAGTGTGGCTGTAATGTATGACTCTAGCATTAGCATCTCAGTCACGATATTTTTGTTAATTCTGTCTTTGAAGTTAGTGCTCCTCACAATGCAGGCTGGAGCAAATGACACATGGTGACTCTGTTTCACATCCTGGCACTGGCTGCTTTCTGTTTCCTCACTTTCCGCAGCAGTATTTCAGATCTCATGGCCTATTTGGGCTCTACGCCCACATTTGGGGTGGTTTTTTTGAGCCCTGTGAACAGCATTTAGCCTTAAGTCTGTGAACTGAACTGGAGTTTTCCCCAGCAATCAATTGCTCAGTGCACGTCACCATTTTCCATTATACCATTATTTTCCATATATAGCTTCTGTTTGTCTTTGCCCTTTTTATCACATATATTAGGCACATATATTAGCTTCTTCAGAGTGTCTTCAGAGAGCATTATTCAAACTATTCAGCTACTTTTTCTTTCCAAATCTGTAGCCAAAGTAATGAAATTCAACTGTGAAAAGAAAGACAGTCTGACAGTTTCCCTGAAGAAATTGAAAGATTTAGCAACTTGTGCATATTTAATCTTTTGGGATAGTTGTACTCCTCGTAAAGTAGGATTCTTATGAGGAGACAAATTCAAAGAGTTAGAGACTAAATATCTCTAGACAAATAATTCTTTTCTTCTATTTTAGGATTGATAGTTATTAGCTGAACTGTAGTGTCACTTTGCCCCTCCTCCAGAGGAAACAAACGTGAAGAATTAAACTAATTCATTTCTTAATTCCTTTGACAGCTTAAAAGTGGTAATTGGCAATTGCCACCTATTGAAGCAAGTTTATTACAGAAAGCCTTATTTTTACAGAAAAGAACCACAGACCTTTTTAAAAATTATTCTCTAAAGTTACTGGGGGCTAAGGCTTTTGACACATGTAATACTCAGGTCTGAACTATTTCTATCAAAAATTGAACATCTCTCTAATTTCTGTGCCTCATTTTAATTCACATTATTAACAGCAGCATTTGAAAACTTCTTGAAAAATCTGCTTACTCTCTTTACATTATATAAATAAATGCATTTGGTAGAAACTCACTTAGAACTGCCCATGGCTGTGGTTAATTAGTCTGTATGGACAGTTGAACAGTTAACCATGATTTTGCCTTCCTTCCATCTGGAAAGGAATTCCTGTTAAGTACACATGTCTCTTTAAAGCAGAGCTGTCAGGTGAGTCTGAACATTGGACTCCTATTAATTCTAATAACACCTAGAAATTCAAAATACAGTTGTAAAAATCATAGCAATTGCTCTTAATCCTATTGCTACTGTAACTCATAAAATAGCCAACTGATCTGTATCATGGAGTCAACAAACCACCTTGGAGGTCTCTACAAAAAGGGGAAAAATAGTGAAAAATGGCAAGGTAAAATAAGTAACAGATTGCTCTGCTCCTTATTTTTAATATTTAAAGCCTGAAAAGAAAGAAGTCAGGAAGTGGATTCTGATACTTTTAAATGTATCCTGACAGTGCTAGTGACATCATTCCTCTGATCTGTCCTTTGCAGGACATCTCCGTTTCAGAACAGAGGCACAGGAGGTTGCTGTCTCATAGATACTGAGCCTGCAGTTCTAATTGGCACTATATTGATGAGCTGGGGAGTTAAGCAATTTTTTTGATTCAGAATTTAGATGCTGGCATTCATCAGAAGTGCTGAGTCACAGGTTTTTAGTGCTAGATTCTGCTCACTGAAGATATTCATCATAATTCATCTTATGAAAAAACACAGGTAAATTGTGTACTATAAGCTTAAATAAATTCAATATTTCTTATTCAGTTTTTATTATTGATTACTTTTGCCCATTTTCTTTCTGACTGGAGTACTTTGTGATGAGTCACATCCCATTTTATGAAAGTATGAGAACAGTCATATGACCTTATTCCAGGGGTCTTCAAATAACCTTGTACACTCACACTAGAACAGTAGATGACAGGAATGAGCTCAATTCTATTCAGTTTACACAGAAGAATTTCTTCATTCGAATAGGCCAGGAAACATTTTTCAGCTGCTTACTTAGCTGTCTGCCTTCAATCTCTGCCACCTATTATGCTCAGAAACTTGGACATCAATTTCCTCCTATTGAGTTTATTCAAGTGAGGGTTTTGCTGCCAGAGAGCAGAGCTGTTCTGATCCACGTGTTCTTTTATTTTTACACCTAAATTAGCCTTTCCATAGTGCAGAATGGCCTCTTGGGATTTGCCCCCTCTGTTTCCCTGTCACACGTCACTCACCCCAGGGTGTGAGGCACCACTTTCCGAAGGCAAAGAGGACACTGCAAGGTTTCAGCTCAGGCTAATCATAGCTCTTTGGTTGTTCTCAGAAATCACTGGTGAGTCACATGAAGAACACTGCTCTTTAATGCAAAGAGTAGGCCTATGTATTTTTCATCACTGCTGGCAAAACAGACCCATTCTTCCTGCAGCGTCTTGTGAATCCTCAGCACTTCTGGGTGCAAGGGAACAGGACAGGTGGGAAACCTTCCCAGGCCAGGAGAGCAGGGGTTAACTCTCACACCGAACTCAGGTCACTGCAGGCAAGGCACCACAGGAATTTAAATCTTCCTTTTGAGTGCCTTACTGCTGCTCCCAAAGCAGAAAGCACAGCTCCAAATTAGGGCCCTCTTCTGCCTGCTTTGCTAGGGAACTGGTGAGGAGGAATGGCACAGAACAGTGAAGAAACCTGTAACCAGGATATTAACTCAAATCCCTCTTCATGGTAACACACTGAGTCTTTGCCTGGTAGCTAAATAATTATGCAATTTGTGGCCTGGTTGCTACGTCTGTGAGTATAACTAAATATATAAATAGATGAAAGACAGTAAATTTTTTGCTGCCTAAGAACTGATCTAACTTTAAGGATTTGTGATTTGATTCTCAGTGGAAACCAACACCTAACATGACAGCTTCCAAATGAAAGGATCAAGGCTGGAGCTGGTACCTGTGCAGAGCTCCATTGGCTCATGGTGGATAGAGACTAAGCCTTACTTCTGAGCTTTTGGAAGACCTCTGCATTTTGACTTCTGCATATGGAGGGTTTTATAGTTAGAATATCAAGAATTTTCCAGAGCTGCTTATCTTATTAATATGAAGGAAAATTTTAAGAAGCCAATTTATCTACACTGAGTAGAGTTGTGCTCAGGCCCTACACATTTTATCAAATGATATACTCATATAGTAGGAAAAATCCACTGAGGAAAATTGTGTCTGTTGCTCTTCTTAGGTCTTCCTGAAAACTAGGCACAACTCATCATGACAAATTCTAGTCAGAAAAAAAGTGATTTGAAAAAAGTAATTTTAATCCCTGTATTAAATAGTGTTGCAGTAATAAGATTTGGAGTGTGGGGAAAGGTATTTGGGGGAAGAAAATAGATATGGCTTTTAGCACCGAAGATCTTGCTTAAATTTCCATTAATTTTTAGGAATTTCTTTCCTGGAATACAGAGCATGTATGTTACTTGCCCAGCTGAAAAAGGAGGAGACAACCACAAAAGTAGTCAACTGTGTCTTGTGGGGAGGTTTGTTCTGCTCCACACCTTCTATTCTAACAGAAGTGATTCTAATCCAGTTCCTTGGGATGGACCACCAAATGTTGGCATAGACACTTCCATTTGCAGTGACTATATATGCAGTGAGATTTCTTCAGTAGCAACAAAATCTGTTCACTCCCTCGTTAGGCTCCCACGTGCCTTTTGACCAAGCCTTGATCAGCTGTGTTTGTGCAATGTTACTCCAACACCAAAAATGTCCTATTTTTCCTTCTAAACTATTGACCAAAATCAGCTAATATTGCTTTATATAGACTCTGACTAGCAATATTTAGGAGATAACTTTAACCTATATGAAGGACAAAATTACAAGAAAGGCTGGTTTGTGTTTTTTCAATTAGAAGACTTCTTAAAATAGCTTGATGTTAACTGATATTTGTATAGTGTGTTCACCGAGGTTTTATTTGTATACTTTTAACTGAATTTTCTATTTCCATCATTCCAAATAGAAAAAAAAAAAGAAAAAAGAAAAAAAATTCCTGAACTGGTTATCAGATTTACAGACAATATTTTGCTAAAAAATCTACTGGCAGATTTGCTAACACATTTTAATTTAAACTGTGAATGTTTTCATTAACATACATTTGGCACAGAAAGTCCTAGCTAGAAATAGTGATTTTCTTCCCAAATGCATTTCAGTGTTTTAAAATGCTAAATCCCTACATTTCCAGAGTTTTAGAATCACGCAAAACTACAAAAAAAATTGACCAAGTAAACCTTCGTGCTACAATTAAAATGGGAAGAACGTTGAGCTGGGTAGTTTGTCGTTAACCAAGAGAGTGGTTTTAAAGGGCAGCTGATTAAGATACATTGCTGGCTCGAGGAAGGTCTCTGAATTGTAATAAATATTAGCCGGGATGCTCATTTAGATTCAGGGCTGCTTTCAGTACCGGATCAGCAAAGTTGCTGCCCGGCCGGTCAGTCAGCCCCCAGGAGCAGAGCTGCAGTGGCTCGGAGGATGAGTCCCTGGGCGGGGAGACACGCTGTGCCCCCGGAGGGGACACGCCGCGGTGCTGCCGGGCGGGAGAAGCGCGGGGGCAGCCCCGGCCCTCTGCCCGCAGCGCTCGCCCGTGCCGGGAGCTGCGGCGGAGCGTGTCCCCGGCGCTGTGCCCGCTGCCCCGCCGGACAGTGAGAAATTACTTACTTCCCCTGCGAGCCCTCTGCGTCTCCGCGGGCCTGCCCGGCGGCAGCGGGTCCCGGCTGCCCCTCTGGCTCCTGCACCGGCGGGGCGAGTGTCATTCGGAAGGGAAGGTGTTGCGCAGAAGGAGCCGCGACGCAGCGAGGGCATCCCCGGGCCGCGGCGGTCCCCGAGCTGCGGCCATGCTGGGACGTCGGGCCCCTGCCCTGGGCCGGGCGGCGGCACCGCTCAGCCGCTTCGGAGCGCCCCGGGGCGTCACTCCAAGTACCCGTCAAAGACATCCAGCTCGCTGTCCGTCTCGTAGAGCACCGAGCCGGGGTCGGAGAGCATCCCCAGATCCACCAGAGCCTGGTCCATATCCTCGGGCAGGAAGACGATGCCCACATTGAGGACGATGTACTCCATCAGGAAGGCATAGTACAGGATCAGCACGTTGACAAAGAACAAGCCCACGTAAAACATATAGGGTAGCACCAGCAGCGCATGGAAGGCCCAGGACTCCACCGAATCCAGACGTGCCGAGACCGCGGCGGTCATGCAGCCGTGGGGGCTGCAGGGGCAGCGGGCACCGACCCGCCCGGCCGGCGCGGGGGGCGGGCGGCAGCGGCGGAGCCGGGAGCGGGGCAGGACTGCACGCCGCAGCCCCGGTGGCAGCAAAGGGCAGAATCCCTGAGCAGTCGGATCCGGACCCCGGGAAGAGGCGAGCCCCGCAGGGGCGCGGAGCGGTCGGCTCGGTCCCTTCAGTCCCCGGCGAAAGAGACGCCCAGGCGGGCGGGCTGGCGGCCAGCGCGGGTTCAGCGGCGCTGCCGCAGCCCCGC
>VZRM01004287.1:324815-387775 GCA_013397955.1 Grantiella picta | reverse complement strand
GGTATTATCCACCACCACATTTATTTTTCACTTTTAGTTAAGACAAACTGGATGTGTCCATTGAATTGTTACTGAATATAAGTCCTTTACACAGGAAAAACCTGCAAATTCAGGTTGTTTAGACAAAGTAATTAATCCCTTTTATGATCTGAACACCTAGCTCAAGTAACATAAAATATTCTGTGTTTTCTATCTCCTCTTTAAGAGAAATTGTGAGGAAATTTGTATTTACTATGTTTACATCTGTGAAATAATCATAGCGAACCTTATGAGACTGCATAGCTTTGACATCTCTTTTGATTAGATCATAATTATTGATGTCTTTGAATTATTTAAAATGGAATGGGAAATAAATTCTTTGCTTCTTTAGTGAGTGTCTGTCATCTATAACAGTTTATCGAGATGCTGTAATTTTACGTGCACATCACACTTCACAGTCAATTAAAATGAAAGTGGTTGGTTCAGATTTTGGGAATTCAGTACTGTAGGCCCTGTCTGTTTAAGACCAGGATTTTTGTATCCTGGCTGCTTGGCACTTTCCATAACTGAGGTTGAACTCTCTGAAATCAGACACAATAAGTACTTTATATAATGATGGCAAGTTGTTTAATATGGGGTATAGGGACAGGGAAAAAAATTTAGGTTTTCAACAAATTGCATTGCTTTATTGCCTATAAAAAGTAAAGCTTTATTCTGTATTCTATAGTCTATCTTTATTTTTTAAAGAAAAGAAAACATGTATTTTCAAATGGTTTTAACATCTGTTATGACTTCTAATTGAGAGATGATAAAATAAAGCATATGTGGTTTGGGAGTGTGTAGATGTTTTCCTCTACTTTTTTCCCCTTCAAGTGACAAGAGCACAAGAATTTAACCTGGAATTAATAAAACTTTATGTTGAAAATGAGCTTCTAAGGCAACCTCTGGACTGTGGAGAAGATATGCTGTGCTGTAACGTACTGTAGTCCTTCTCTACTGATACCCAGACCTGGAAACCTGGGAGGAGAGATGTTGTGAGTGTCTGGCCAACGTCCCAACCCAAAGTTCAGAGTGGAAGGCAGATGCTAGGAAAAATCTAGAGGGCCTAGATGTGATCTAGAAGACCAATCTAACAGTGCCTAGCAAAGTAGGCCCATCATTGCTCTCTTAGATGTCACATCACATTAAAATAATTTTTTGGATGTTCTGTTTCATGGCTGCTGAAATTTGATTTGGGCACATGTTGAGTGGGGGATGGAAAGCAGCTTACTAAGTGAAATGATTGGTAGGGATGTGATAGGAAGAAAGTCTCTGGAGAGAGGGAGATTCATATTCAGCTATAGAGAGGTTGAATTAGAGGATATGGTCAAACTGTGGCATGTAGCCCACACTATTCTGCCTCAGATTTGCATTCGATTAGAGCTGGATTTTTTTGCCTACAAATAGAGCTGGATCTCTAAAATGGGCTTCAAGTCCTAATTCCTCTGATATTTGCCATTGGAAAGAGTAATGACACATGTAAGACATGGGAAATAGTTACTGAAGAGGCAACCATCAATACTGCAGAGCCTTAGGATGACACATCTTTCCCTTGAGTTTGTAGTGAACAGTACAGAATTAGCTGAAATATTAATATTGCAAAGACTCACGTGTTGTGAGAGGTAAGTACAAAATTCAGGTAGAATGAAGGAGACTACAGGTTCCCCTACAATCACTTTGCTAATCCAAAGATCATGTAATTATGTTGTATACATGCAGTGCATGTGATTATAGTGTTTACCTTCTCACTCTGTTTTTCTGGGCCTAAGGAAGGAGAGGTTAAGTGATGGTGTTTGTGTCATTTGCTTCCACAGTTGCCAATATTGTAACATTGGGTATAACAATTTTTTGGTGATGGTAAGGTTAGGGAAACAAATTCAGTTCCAGCCTCCAGAAACATGGAACTTACCATATTAGTAACTAAAACTACTGCAAGTAAAGTGTAGCTTTTATTTTCCTTGAAAACTGCAACCAATGTGTGCTGATATAACCAGAAAGTGCAATATGATGAATTTTGCAAGTTTATTTCTTAGTATCGTAAAAACATTGTGTTCAGAGGATATCAAATTGTGTCTAGTTTGTGTACCTACACCAAAATAGTAATCTCAAGTACTTTATTTAATTTAATTTGTGGTTTCTCATTTATATGATATATTTATGGCTCATTCAGGATAAGTCCTGCAAAATATGAGAAGAAGCCTTCAATACTTTATTAAAGTAATTTAATTTTTCAGTGAAATATTTAGGTTGCCTTTTCCAAAGAAGGAAACATTGTAATTACCATTAAACTAATGTAATAATATTGCATTATTATTAGCAGTTATTTTAAGTAGATAATTACTTGCTCTTAAATTAGCCTATGCTGTTACTGTAAGGCTATTCATGTCTAATAACACCTCACCTTGCTAAAGAATACAGTGGTTAAGGAGGACATTTGGTTTGGCTGGGCACAAATTTCTAAAATACTTTCATTTTCTTGTCTTCCATGAAATTTAACCTGTTTTAAAAAGTGATATTAGACAAAGCAGACTTTATCTGTTTTGAATAAAATTCCAAGAATGTTCACCTGGTGTGTTTGACTTTCCTTGAATAAGGTTTTCTTGGTTTTATTGGGCGATGCTTTTAGGGGCAAAAGGGACTGTTTCTGGTAAGATCCATGACTTGATGGTACTTTAAACTTGCCAGGTGTAGATGGCTGGCTGAGTCAAAATTTCCACGTGGCATAATTCCTGGAGTTTGAGCTGGCAGGGAGTCTGCGGGCGGGGTGCTGCTTGCAGGCTGGAATATAGGTCAGTATCTGAGCAATGAGAGCATTTGCCGGAGTCAGGGCTGGAATTCTAAAAGGTGCGTGTATTTACATGAAGGTTTCTACATTCATTTTTGGAAAGCAGCTGAAGTTGTTTCTTTTTCATCTCTTACTCCTTCTCCTGGTTTTCAGATCAGTGAGATCACATATGTTATTTTCTAGCCGGGTGGAAAGATTGGAGTTTGTACCCCAGAGCAGTGTGTGCTGTTTAGTGCTCTGACTTTTTTCTGCGTGATGTTTCTAGAGTCAATATTAACAAAGCCCTATGAAAGAAGAAAACAGTCTGCACTGGAGCTGTGCACAGCATTGAAGGTCTGCTATATATTAATAGAGCAGTTCCTATTTATGCAGGAGGAATGTCTATATCTGTATTTAGAGTAATACAGTCTTAGAAAACGTAATACTTTTTGAGGTATAGTTTCTTCAGGATGTTTGAAGGAAAAATGGAATGTAGGCTACAGTATCAGGTATCTTCATTTACTTTTCTATTGGGTTTTTTTTTGCCTCTTTCCAAATCTACATGGTCCTTGTTACTGCTAATCAAGTTCACTGTCTCTCCTTAACCTTTCAATTTTTAGGGAGAGAAGTTGAAGGAAGTAGAGCTTGTATCGTTACATTTGGTTAGCTTCAGATCCAGAGCTGGAAATGTACCAGTTCTGTTAATCGATCCTTTTCTCTAATGTCTGTGTCTGAAAGTGTGGCGAGCACAGACCTTTCCCGTGACAAGTCTTTCTCTCTTCTTCTTGTGCTTTATAAACAAAGATAAAGTTTGGATGTTGTTTGAAACGGTCTCTCGAGATATGGACATTCAAGCCTGGGGGGAGGTTTTGAACTGACCAATCTGGGTGACCTTTGAAAGTCTATATAAGTTGGAATTAATTAATAAATTACACTTTTTTGGCCACACTGAAGAGCTGGACTCCTTCTCTCTGCTAGTGGTTCAACAGCGACATGAAAGTAGAGGTGATGTGTGACTGCACTATTTCTTTGGTGATATCACATCAAACACAGAGTTGTTTGCAACAGGTACTGAGTGCTCCTGCTTCTCTCTTCTGAGGGTTCTGTAAAAGTGTTACTGCTCACAGTATTTTAATACTTACTAGTAACACGCAGAAATTTACTCCCAGAAAAATAGTTGTGCAGATAAGGATAGTGACTGCCCTGTTAATCTGAAGAAATCTGCATGCTTAACCCCCTATTTTTAAAATAAAAGCAGCATTGTGCCAGGGAAATAGAGCCTCTTGTCTTGTGGTATGTAATTTCTCTATGGAAAGAGAGAGAAAGAGAGACATTAAAATAAATTAAATGTACTCATCACTGGAGTTAGCAACTGTTTGACTAAGAGGCAGCAACACTACTCACTGCTGGAAGATGAGAGCTGAAGTGGTACCTTACTGTGGGTACTGAGAGGCTTTAGACAGGCAGGTTTGAATCAGGAACAGGGCTGGAATAGAAGGATTCAGACCTCCAGTTCAGGACTCAACCCTCACAATAAACAAGGACGTTTTGAAGTCAAATGCTGCAAGAATGAGCAATGACGCTGTGTTTAACTAAATTCTCCTGGCAATCTTACAGATAATATTAATTTCAGAAGCTTTATGGCTGAAGAGGAAGTTTGCAGTGCATTATTCCTCCCCAGGAGCTGTTAGTATTTTTACAGTGTTTGAATTGAACATTGGATGTAATTTAACTTTGAAAATTTCTAATCAAAATTTTATTTACAGTAAATATACATGACAATTTACCTAATTACATCTCCATAAATTATTTTTGAATCCAGTATTTTCAGAGATAATAGGGTTTTTGATCAGTCTGTCCTTGTTTGGAACTGAAAGGGAATTTGTTGAAAGAAGAGAAAGGAAGTGGGGATGCCTCACTGATCTTCATGGAAATTGTTAAATTTGTTATGTTCTTCTGGTGTTGCTTATGGTGCTTGCTATTGGAGTTTCCATCTTTCAGTTCCAGAAACTTGGAGAGTCAGTTCAATAGTGAATCAAACCTGTTTTGCTGTGGCCTCCCCAGCACTCTCTGGTGCAGGAGGGGCCCTGTTTGACTGGTGCAGTTTGCACTGGCACTTGGCAAAGGAGCCAAAAACTTTACAAGAGGATTTTAGTCAGCTTTTTGCTCTGTTGACAAACTTGTAGATTTCTAAGAAGTGCCATAAAAAATAACAGTTTCTTTCCAGTGGCTTGTGGCTATGGTTTGTGACAGCCTTTGTTTCATGGTTCTACCTTGTTTGTTTGTCTTTTAAAGCACAACACATCATACCCTTGAACAAAAGAGAACTTTTTGGCATATCTTTCACTGAATATTTTTCCTTCAGTTGGCTGCTGCAAAGATAGTTGATTCTTATATAATTTTTATTCACCTTTAGAATTAGATTTATGTAATTTGTGACTACACAGCTCTGTTGTGTGTTACAATCTGGTTTTTTGCCTTTTAGCATAGATCGACTGCATCAGTGCAAAGAATAAAGAAAAAGGCAGTTTATCCCACATGACAAAGCTATTCCCTTAACGGGAAGAGAATGCAACTAACCTTAGACTGTTGATGTTACTGCTAACATGCTGTAATAGTCATTGGGGAAATCATAGCTTATATACTGGGCTGGAAAAAACCTGAAAGGTCTTGGAATGGTACTGGATTGTCTAAGGTGCTTTTCAAGACTGAAACATAAGGTTTTAATGTTTTTTTTTTTTTTCTTTGTGTTAGAATTTTTGCTGTAGCTAAAGAGTATATTAAGGCTTATGGGTTGATTTTATTAAGATATTCAGACTGGAGATACTTATACACCTGAAGATGTCAGTGGTCTGCTCTGTGAACTTGAATCAAGTTAGACATCTGATTTCCTATTTTCTAGCTATTTGAGGTACTTTTTTTTTCAGTTCCATGTACCTCCTCAAGCAATTTTAAAGCTGCTTGAAGAAATCTGTCAGCACCTTTTTCAGACTCTATGCACATTTGAAAAATGTGACCCTAACTTCTCCAGAGTGGTGTCCACCAGAGCATCTCTGTTAGAATACAGATGTCAGCCTAATGGCACAAAGCAATATGCTCCACAAACTTTAAAGAGGAAGGCCAAGTACCTTTCCAAGGGTTAATTGATATGGGGCCTGGATGAAACATGTTCCTGGCCTTCAGCTCACTCCCCAGACCGTCTCCTAGCAGTTGTCTTTAGTGGGAAAATGGACAGTTCTCTCCTACAATCAGATGGGGGTGGGGAAAGACTGGCCTTACACAGTGGTATGTCTTTTCAGGGATTCTTTGGACAGACTGGTGAAGAGATGTGTCTGTGTCCAGTCTTCATCTTGGTGATTATTCTACTCCGTTGAGTTNGGGAGTGGGGGAGGAACCCAGATTTTAATGCAGTTATACCAGGTGTCTGTACAGTGAGAAATACTGTGGGGACTGAAGATCAGGTAGGATAGGAGCAGGAGTGTCTTTGGAATATAGAGCCTGGAAACCCATGTCTGGCAGGTTTATAGACAATCAGTAATATGGCATTGAGATAACTTATTTTCAGAAGAAAAACTGCCATAGCTGTAATGAGGTGATAATTCAGAAGAACAGACTGTTTTTACTGAAACACTTTGGACTGAATTCCAAAATATTACAATATGATATGCAGTTTTCCCTCATGCTTCTGTTGGGAAAATGAGTAAGCCTAGTCTCAGTTGTTGTAAAATTCTGTTTACCTTTCTTTGTATTTGAGCACACAGATGGCTACTGAAATTTTGTTTTATATGCAACAAAATAGGATTTTAATAAATAGAAGGGATAAACGAAATGAATAAATTTTGCTTCAATATCCACCCTTGTGTTTCAGTGAAAAACTTCCCAGTAAAACTTTTAAACTGAGATATGAATATGTCCTTATTACTCCTGTTCTTAGAGTCACAAGGAAGGCTGAGATCCTTTGCTTCTGAATCTTTGTTACAGAGGCTGCTGGAAAGGAAACTTTTGTGGGGGTTGTTATTGGTTTGGGGATTGTTTGGGGTTGTTTATTTTTCATTTTAAGTAACTGGGGAGACTAGGCAAAGAAGGAATGAGAAAAGTTTTGTGGGGGCTAAAATACTGATCCTGTGTTCATATGGATGTATGTAATTAGCACAACAATATTGCAACTATTTTAAGCAGGACAATGTTAATACTCATTTGTTCAGCTCATGACCAACAGGATTTGAAGTTCTGTGAATCTGTCCCACTCCATACTGGATGTACACAGGCCAGGTGGTTAAAAATGATGCCAGCTTCATAGCTGGGTATCTCTGCTCTGGTCCAGAATATCAGTCATAGTCCTCAGGGACGCAAGCATGGCAGTAATCAAGAGGTGCCCAAAAGAATTCAAGAGAAATACAGCTCACAGGGAATTTGCAATGTTTTAATTACATTCAAAAATATAGTCTTTTAGAGGAGAGTATTCAGTTAAGTTCAGTATTAATCTATTTCTGAAAGACAAAAAATTATGCTGAGTGAGAAGGGGATCTATTGTTTAAATAATTTTGGTATTATTCGGCCTCCAGAGAGTGACTTTTATCTACTTTATCAAGGTGTGCTTTTAGAATGTCTTTTTTGTACAAAGACATGGCAATGGGTCAGGTCAAGCAAAAATATGGGCTGGCTGGAGAATGGATGAAGAGCAGCCCTGTCCAGAGGGACTTGGGGGTGCTGCTGGAGGAGAGGCTGGACATGAGCCAGCAATGTGCACTCACAGCCCAGAGAGCCAAACGTGTCCTGGGCTCATCCGGAGCCACAAGGGCAGCAGGGCAGGGAGGGAGGGAGAGGATTCTGCCCCTGTGCTCTGCTCTGCTGAGACTCCACCTGCAGTGCTCATCAGCTCTGGGCTGCCAGCACAGGAGGGACATGGAGCTGTTGGAGTGAGCCCAGGGGAGGCTGCGAAGATGGGCAGAGCTGGAGCACCTCTCCTATGGAGACAGGCTGAGGATGTTGGGGTCAGGCAGAAGATGTGGCTCTGGAGAGACCTTATAACACCTTCTAGAGGCACCTAGAAGAGAGCCGGGGCGGGACTTTTCACAAGGGCATGGAGTGATAGGACAAGGCAGAATGTCTTCAAACTGAAAGAGAGCAGGTTGAGATTAGATATTAGGAATAAATTCTTCCTTGTGAAGGTGGTGGGACACTGAAATAGGTTGCCTAGAGAAGCTGTAGATGCCCCCTCCCTGGAAGTTTTCAGGGCCAGGTTGATTGAGGGTTTGAGCAACCTGATCTAATGGAAAGTGTCCCATGGCAGGGAGGGTTGGAACGAGATATTTTTCAGGTGCCTTCAACTCAAACCATTCCATGATTCTATGAAATTTGAGTAAGGACATTAAATTGGAAGGCCTAATGCCTATCTCCAAGTTCAAACAGCTCCAGTTTTAAAATCTGGGGAACACTGCTTTAAGTATCTCTCTTTCATTTGATGCTAACGCACCATCACATTTATTTAAAATAGTCATACTTCCTTTTAGCTGTTGTGTTCTGTTACTAAAGAAATTTCAACTATTTCAGTTTTCTTACCTAAAATTCATTCTCCATTTTTACTAGCATCCTTAATCCTGTTTCTTGAACGCGAATGGCAAGTTTACATAGTATTGCTGATAAACAGGAAATAGCTTTCCTGTTGTATCTAAAAAGCATAATTGTATTTTTTTTTTCAAAGTTGTTGATTCCTGATACTCAGCCGCTTATTCCTTATACTCTTAAGTCTTTGTGCCACTGTGTTTTCTGAGCTAACATGCTTCTAATCTTATAGAGGACATGCTGGTTATTACTATTGACTGCACTGCCTTGTACTTAATATGTTTATATTTCTGTTACTCATATCTTCCATGTGTAATTCCTTCTGTAGCCCATTGTGGTTTTGCTTGTTACAGATTCTGCCTTTTAAATTTCATTATAAAGCTTCTACAACTTTTGCTGTAGCGTTCAGTGAAAATCTGAAATAAAATTAGCCCTGCCACTGAATCTCAAGGAAATCTCCTTACTGTTTCAGCTCTACATTTCCTGATTAGCCAGCCTGTTAATCTCTCTAATTCCTTTCCAACTCAGTAATAATTTTTGAAAAGGCGCTATATCAAACGCTTTGTTGAAGTTCAGAAGATAAGAGCTACTGCATTTCCTTTGTCTAGACAAGCAGTTATCTTATTGAAAGAAAATAAATTAGTCTACTTGATCTCCTCTTAATGAACACATGTATTTTTCTAATAAGAACATATATTTGTATGTACGTATATATATTGTGACAACCATCAGAAATAGTCACCCAGTCAAAAAGGACATAAAATCATGACTAAATCTTCAATTACTGGTAATGGCTAGAATATCTTGCAGTTTATAGCAAGATACTAGCTAGATCATACACTAACCCTGTCATCCTACTGACGTTGGATATGTCGGATTATAAAGAGCAAGAAATACTCTGAACTGATGTGACTTCAGGAGAAGGAAGATCCAGAGCTGCACTAACAAAGGTTTGAATCATAACTGGTGGAGTTGTGGAGCAGTGGGTGGTTTTTATGTTTTTATTTCTTTGGCATATTTGGGAAGCTTGATATCTGTGAGACCTCTCTGAAATGTAAAGGTATGTTTTTTGTCTTATGAGTCTAATATGCAGGGTTAATTCTCGATTTGTTATTTTCATTAACTGATTTATGTTCCTAAATACTTTCCCTGTCACTCATTGTTTTGGTTTTTGTTTTAGACTAGGCAATGTAGCCGTATTTTCCTTTAGTACCTACCATAGTTTATTTGCAAAGCGTTTCTGACTGCAGCTTTTAATCTGTTTGGATCTCGGGCTGTTGGTGTGTTCCAGACGGCTGCAGGTGAGTTGACCAAAACTAAAATATGCTGCTACATATCAGTGTACTTTTAGCATGAGCATTTTAAGCTTTGATGACAAGAATCTTTTTAATAAGCTCAGGAAGTACCTCAGTATCTGAGGTACTTATGGGGTCTTAATTGCATAATTTATGGGGTCTTAATTGCATAATTTTCTCATCTTTAGCAAGTAATTGTTTTTCCACTAAGAAAATATGTTTTTACAAGCTTTTGGTAGATATCTCATGTGAAGCATTTCTCATTTGCAGTTTTGGAGTTCTCAGAGACAGATTCTATTCTTGTATTTAAAGGAAAGAATGGGTAAATTTTATTCAGAGGTAAACTCAGCTGTTTAGAAAACAGACTCCTGAATATTCACCACACGTCAACAGACTATGTCCTCCCCTTTGCCTTATTAGTAAGAGAACCTTTCTATGGAATAAGCAGCATTGAAGTAACAAAACTCTTGAGATGGGGTTGAAAAGACAGACCAACCATTCATTGTGTTAATTTATGGTATGATTTGACGTTGTGCACTTAATCTGAACTAAATGTACTAGACATTGCAATATAATTGGATTCTATTTTTCCCCCTGGTTGTGTTAAGCCACTTTAAGCCATGTAAATACTGCTCTTTTCTATCTGTTAAAATAAAAACTCGCCATTTGGTTTAATTTCAAAGAAGTCGTTTTTTCCCCCTAGATTATCCTTTATAGACCCACAGCCCCCACCCGATTTTGCACTGCTGTTACTTTAGTGACCTGGGTTTGTTTTTAATTCTCATTTACACAGCTAGAAGCAGCTGTTAATTGTTTTAAACTGTATCTAGTTTGCAAAAAGCATAAAGTATTTAAATTCATGTTTATAAAATATCTGTTTAACTGCACATTTTTCACTGCACTTCTTGACACTCTCCCTGTTAAGAATAAATTTTTTGTTGGCATTGTGCTTTCCGTACAAAATTGCTGCCATCTAGCATCTGGCTGGATCCACTTCCCCATGAGGTATCTTGGTGAAATTGCTTTTCAGATTAACTATATCATAGTTAATAAAAATGATACTGTCATGTCATCCTTTTTGTTATGGTCCAGAAATTCTGAAGTTTCAACATTAATTTCTTGTCTCCTTTTATTCATTTTCCTTTATTTTGCCAACTTTGAAGAAGATAGCCGTTAGCCTTAAACACTGTTAGGGTAACCATTATTGATGTTCCTGGAATGGAAACCATTGCAGGAATCCTGTATGTCACCATATCAGTAAAGTAAGTGCAGTTGCAGTTTCAATGATGGTGATATTATTGTGTTGTTTGTATTGACTTCAGGGGAGGGGGCATGAAATTAGGAGTTAAGATACTCCATTTAGTTATGGATATGCCAAAACATTATTATAAAAGGAACATTAAAAAGATAATTGTTAATACAAGGAATTAAGACATCTTTCACATTTAAAGTGAAATTGTTTTTCTGGCTTCTTTTGCTGGAAAACAGAAATGAAATATGCAGTGCAAAATTTTCATTGACACCAGTAGCCATGGGAACCTGCTTTCAAATCCCAATGTTCTGAACTGGGAGCAGCAAATACATGGTTATCTCCCTTGAAGACATTGCCACTGTCCAACCAGAGTAAAAAATATTTGAAAAAGTGATGTATAAAATCATAGTTTATTTTATCACATCCTACATTAGCAGTTTTGTTTTTCAAAATAATTTTAAATTTGTCATTAAAGAAACCCCCAAAACTACTGTTCTAATAATTTAAGTAGCTATGTAGCTGATTTTATTCTGTTAAGATGAGCTGAGGTTATAAAAGTTATTTAAGCAACCAGGGGTCTTTCAATGATTTCATGTTGGTCTATCTTCTGTCCTCAGCACCCAAATTGTTCTTCAGAACAAGATGCTTATAGCTCTGAGAGGCTTCTTGTGTTTTGCTAATAGTGTTTGTAAATCCTCTGAGGAGATAAATCACTTGAGTAGGGTGCTGGATAAGAAGGCCCTGAATAGCCTGGCTTTTAAAGGAGCTCTGGCCAGCTGGATTGTGTGGCTTTTTGGGATGGTTTCAATTAGGTCTTAGACTTTGAAAAAGGTATTAAGATAGTATAGAGGTTAGAATACATAAATGTGTTTGTTAGGGGGTATACCCCCAGCTGTGAAGGGAGGAAGGAAGCTGAGTAATCCTGTGGTATTTGGAATGGGAGACAAAAAACTATGTTCTTAATTTTTGCCCCAGGCTTACTATGTTATCACAGGCAAGTCACAAATATTTCTATTCTGCAGAGGATTTTTTCTTTTGCAAAATTACCCCCAGTGCATGAGATGAAATATGTTTGGATACATTGCTAGGAGCAGTGAGTCAGGCAACTAAGCAAGCACCACTATAATGGCTGGGTAAAGTGGAGCTTCTGCCTCAATATAGTGGTGGAAATACCTAAGTATTTTACAGAGAAATGCTGGGTATGTTATGGAGTTAGGTCTCTCTTTTAACAGACGATATGGTAAAAAAATACCAGGCTACTTCCCTCTGTGTACCCTTTTTTGTTTTCTAGCAATACTTGGATGCAAGGAAGCTCTATTGTCTAATAAAATTCTGCCTTTTCTCATGTCACTACTTTTAGATAGGGGAATGCTGAGAAGCTTAGAACTGCTTGGAGTTTTTAATACACTACTGTCTATCTGGTTTAGATGTCCCCACTTGCTGTTACATGGTGTCAGGGGTGTCCTAAAAGCTTCAGCTTCAGTCTTTTGTTCTTGGATAAAGGCTATCCCAACTTTTGGACAATGCTGATAGCTACTCTGATATTAGACATCTGTATTCTAACTGAGTAGAAAAAATGAAGTTTCTTCTTTCTTTTTTGGGGTGCCAGAGGACTACCAGTGTCATTAGAACTGATCTTTCATCCTGGTGCAACAACTTATTTGTACTTGGTCAGACATAATTTTTTTACCTCTTCCCAAAAGCAGTATTCATTCCACTGCCAAAGGTGACCTTCTGACTCCAGTGAGGAATTCTGAAGTGGCACTGTTTGTGCCCCTTGTGAAAGTATCTCTTATGGAGGGGAATGGTTTTGGTTTTCTGCAGCTAAATTCCCCATAAGTAATTTGTAGTATGTCTGGCAGTTTTGGGCTGTGGGAGACTGGAAAGTTACTGATTTTCCCCCCATCACTTGTGTGAGCAGGGTTCTGACCAGGATGGAGCAAGAATGCCATAATTTGAAACAGGATCGCAACTGCTAAACCAAATAACAAAACTGTAATGCATTTCTTCTTTTCCTTTTTCTTTCTCAAGGGTATATAAGCACACAGTAATAAAGGTAGTAGATTTTTTTTCTTTTTATGCTTTTGTGGCCAGAGTTTATCTCTCTGCCTGAAATGAACTGGGATCTGTCTTTTCTACAGAAAACTGGTACCCAAAGCTTTGCCAGAGCTTCTGGGCTTATTAACCCTTTGTTGCAGGAGCAGATACACTGGGGTGGGAGTTCCATGGAGTATTACTGTGTGTGATGAACAGGAATGTGATTTGAGCTGGCATTTCATTTAGTTACCTAACTGTGCTGCCTTTAATTTAAATGTTGCTGTGTGTAAGGCTTGCTGAAATATTTTGTGTTGGCCTGCTTTACCGACAGTCAGCCTCCAGGGGCTTCACCTTGATTATTTACGGCAGCTTGTTTTCACTTATTTTGAGTGTGGTAGTATTGCTTATTTTAATATGCAAACAAGTGGAGATGATTTTTTTTTAGTTTGAAATGTGGATGTCAGGCTCTCCTGATCTATTGTACAGGAATTTCTGTAATTTGCAGGAGCACAAAGCCATTTGTGGGAATTTTTTTTCACACACGGAGAGATCAGATCTTATTCTTTATAAGTAAAAAGCAGGGAAGTCAGGACTAGATTACAGAACAATCACTTAGTGCAGTCTGGTGTCTGTGTGTCTTCATGTAAGTGACATATGTAAGTATAGAAAATATTTGTACAAGGAAGAACTTCTGTGGAGCCCTATTATAAATGCTGGTATATAACAGCCAGGAATATGCTTGCCCACGCTCTGGTGAGTATTACAATAAAGTCAAAAGGCTTTACTTTTTCGCTTATTATGTGAACTTTGATCATTTTGAATTTGAAACTTTGCAGAGGGAGTTTGTAAAGGCTTTAATATAAAAAGGCTGGGAATGTGGGAGTTCAGAAAAGCAGAGAGGAATTTCCTTTGTGATGTGAACTGGCTGCTCTAAGTCAAGCACAGAGCCTAGTTTGTTTTCTGGTTACTAAAAAAGAAAAAAAATATACAGAAAGGAGTAAAGTCCTTTTCTGGGTTCGGTGTCACCATGCTGACTCCTAGCGTCTCAAGAGCAAGGGAATGTGCAGTATGGGCCCTTCGCCACAGGGCAACCTTTATCTGTGCCCTGAAGGCAAGAGGAATTTTGCCCGGTGATTCATGGGTTGCCAACAGAGACGGATTTATGAAGAATGTATTGGAACTGTTTGTTATCAGCACAGGATGTGGGAAATTAGGAAGAGAAAAAAAGTGAGAGGAAAAATATTGCTGTTAATACAATTGAACTGCATAACTGGAAGTGGCTTTTGTTGCTTTTCTGTATGGAGGCACTGCTGGAAGCAAACTGGGTGTCTGCTCAAGAAGTTTGGTTTTCTTAAATGATATTAACTAGGCACTGGTGCTTATCTTTACAGAGAAATATTTTCACGACAAAATGGCAGTCAGCCTACAGAGTTTTGTTCTTGGAAAGAGCAGGTTGCTGAGTTGACACTGTCCTTATGTCTTTGGTGAAATGGAACAAGAATAGTAGCTCTGCCCTTGAGAGATCTTTAGCATCCCCAACACAGTAGATGAACAAAAGGTTAAAACATGAATAATTCTCTGCAATTTCTGCCATTTTTTAGCAGAGAAAAAAATAATCTGTCAGACCTCACTTTTTGAACTGCTTTTTTTTTGCTGAAGTTTATTTTCCTCGGTTGTGGATGGTAGCTATAATACTGGCAGGAGCTCTCTCGAGTATAGTCACTTGTCAAGTGAAGTGCATGATTATAAAATGATCTTCCAACAACACAGCAACCCAGAAGGATTAATAGGATTTTTTTTGGTCAGAGAACTAATGATACTTATCATGATGCTGACACTTCCAGTTGCTGCTTCTTTACATTGCCTTTGGAAGAACTAAGTTTTTGTGACTATAAGTTATGGATAACTGGTATTTTTAAGTAGAAACTGAAGTTAGAAATAAAATAGATTCTGTCACTTGGAAAAACTTGGAAGAAGCATGCACCAAAAAGTAGTCCTTCAGCAGAAGTGTGCCTTTACCAAAGCCTTCGACCAACTAGAAATGCTAGAATGTGTTTAGCTGTGTTCAAAAAGAAAACTACAAAAGGGGAAGTGGTAAATTTTTTTATGGAGGCATTTCTTTACATATGTTTCCTTTTTAGGCCTACAATATTAAAAATGGGTAATAAATTTAACTTTTGTTTTACAGACCCATTGTAAAACTTCATAATGACTATTATGAAAAGAAAATTTCTTACTGCAAACTTCATTATTAAATTCTTGGTAGTGAAGAATGGAAAAGAGTAGACGTTTGGCATTCCAGCAAAGAAAACTTTCTGTACATAGGAGTCCAGAAATCCTGGGAAAAATGCTTATGATGTGTGATCCATAGTAGTGCTGTCAAGACTGAGATGTTAAATACCAGCTTCCCTCAGCAGGGCCTTGCAGATCTCTGCATTCAGCTCATTGTTTAGGGAGGGAAAATCATTCTCTCCTCCAGGAGAAAAAGGTCTGAGGAAGCAAATGCACCTCAGTTAGCACAAGAATTTTGAAGAAAAGTAGGGTCTGAATGCTTTCTGAGTATTGTGGAGTCTGAACTCTCTGACAGAGGCTGAAAATACCATTCTCTGTGTCTTCTTGGGAGTGATGGTGAGGGATTAAGCAAGGTGCTGCTTCAGGAATGACATGTTTCACTTTGGCAACATGGGAAGGAATTGCTGTGTGCTAAGAACAAAGATGATAGGTAGGAAAATAAATTAACAGTTGAATTAAATTGTGATGCAAGAAACAGAAATGATCAACAGAAATGAAAGGACATGGGGAGCAGAGAATTGGTGTCTGGGGGTTATGATATGGATTCCAGTAGCTTAGACCCCTCATTCTGGAGGACAAAGGTATTTAGTTTTACATAGACCTTGGGTGGCTTTTATGAGATGGATGTAGATCAGAAAATAACTTCCACAAGTGCCTAGATTTTGAGCTTGCTATTTTGCATGATTGGGCTCTTCCTGCAGAGGTCTGGGACTCTCTCACTCTCTTGATTGCAAAACATTCTTCATGGGTTTCGTTCAAGGGCTCTTGGTTTCTTCTCGCATATACAAGGGAAAAGGGAAGTATGGCTAACTCAGACCACTTTGAGAATTCTTGGGATTTTGAGTGACTTTCACATGCTCTGAAACTGTCCCTCTCAAGATATTTGCAATTGTGGATTGCTCAGAGCTTTGTGGAACAGTTATGGTGCAGAGAGTGGTATATAAATCACTGCCTTTCTGTACCACGATCTCTGTGTTGGAGGAGGAGCATTTTAAGCTGCAGTCTTTAAATCAGACCTGTCATGCACACTTTGTTAATCCAAATATTATCTTGAGCTGAAGCCTCACGTGCAGTTTGGATCAATGCTGAGTCTTCCTTTTAAAAGAATGCTCAGCTATTATTTTTAAATGTGTACTTTTAAGTCCAAGTGTGTTTTAGTTTTTGCAGAGAGTAATTATTGAAGATCATTAATGCTGGTTTTATTCCACTCTGATCTTTTCAAAAACAAAAGTATGGACTTCAATAAAGAAAATTTTTTTAAAGGCTCTCTGACAATGACTATGCTGAGAACTTTGAAGTCAAGGTTCTTGCAGCAGTATTAAATTAGATATTATTTCAAGACATTTAGTGCTTAAAGCCGAGCAGAGTGACTTAAATCACAGACTGCAAGAGAAAAAAATTAATCTCTTTTAGGCTGTGTCTACTGAAGGTGTATATATAAACAATTCATATAGTTTAACTGCTCATTTTCAGTCTTGTACATCTGAATAAAGATGGTTTTTATGGTGCCTACATTTATGTGCAAATAGAAGAAATTGTATAGTGATTTTTAGTAAATATGTATGGGAATACTTATTTTGATTTTGCTGATTGTGTTTTTAGTTAAATTCTAAGCATATTAAATTCTAGAAATATTTTTCTATTTGCTAGTCAAAATATGTAAAGCATTTTGACCCTTTTTATTCTTTCTTTTGTGAAATGAACTAGGAATGCTAGAATGAATCTAGGCAACTGTACGTGAGTTTTTCAGATGGGGAAAAATCTCAGTTTTAATTTCAAACAAATTCTGATGATAGCAGCACTGTGCAAAATAATCACCAAATTGGGGAATACGTGTGAGGAGGGGATTTTTCGGTCTTCAGAAAGTTGTAATAAACTTTTACATAGGGTGTTTCAAATGATGTTTATAAATTGTCTGTTTCCCTGAAAAGTTATACTCTCTTCCCATCTCCAGTGTTCATTGATCTCATTACATTCTCTTCATTGACCTCATTATATTTTGTTTGTCATTTGTAAATGTGGCTGCTACTGTTCTAGAGGAGGACCCTGACTGCTTACCTGTAGCATAAGAAATTAAAATAATAAATCTCTGTGTAGGGGGTCTTTGTGGGTGACTTTGGTTTGTGTTTTTGGGGCTTTATTTTTGGGGTTTGCTTCTGAATTAACTTGTACAATTCAGCTGCTGGATGTGGCTTTTTTAACATTGGAAATTGAATGGGTTTTATTAGGAAACTGGGCACATGAGCCTTGACATTCATGCTAAACTAGTTAATGTCTTGTAATGTTTCCTAGAATTAGTCAGATAAAAATTAATGCATTTTTGTCCAGTGGAGTTTTGTCTTGCTCATAATTTTGTTAGAAAACACATCTGCATGACGGTTGAGTTTGGAGAACTACTCTTGGAGGTCTTTTCCAATCTTAATGATTCTATAATTCCACTATAATAGTCGTAATGTATGCAGTGTGGGCCTGTAATAATTTATACAGAATTTATTGCATGAGTTGGACGAAGTTCTATGAGTACTTTATTTCACATATAAGATCTTCTTTGTTGCATATATCTTTTTCCCTTTTAGATATGAGTTAGGGAAGGGGAAGCCTGTAAATGTTAATTTTCTAGAACTACCATTATTCTGTCAGCTCATAGGATGCTGTGCAATTCAGGGCATTATATCACAACCTGTCCTCTAGCTGAAGATATTACCATATTTTCAGATGTAAAAATACCATTCATATCATTCATCGTGTATCAAAATGCTTTTCTTTGATAAATAGTTATTCCCTGTGTCAAGGAAGAAGATTCAGCGTGTGGAAGGAATGAGGCTGCTCTGTACTTGGGTGAATTATGGTAAATATAACTTATGACATACAGACCTATGATACATAAGGCTACTGACACATTTTTGGAAGCACAGACCCTGTGGTTTATCAAGCAGATAGAATCTTCCACTTGTTTTCCACTTGTTTCTCTCCTCAAGACATTGCAGTATCTATAGTGACCCATTAAAATTTATGCAAATTTACATAATCTATGGCAAGATGTATCTGTTCCTTTGACTTCTTTAGAAATCAAATCTGTCATGTAATCTAAATGAAATCATTGCTACTAAAATGTGAATGTGTTTTTTTTATCTCCCTTACTTTTGTTGTAGGCTCACTCCTAGGAATTTCTAATATCAATAATTAATCTAATAATTTTTGATATTAGAGAGAACCCTTAATGATTTATAAGGCACCTATCATCCATAAGCTAATTTATGTAGACCTGAACTCAAATCAAAAAGAAAGTCACGCACTTCTCCAAACCATGAGCGGACCGGTTTTAGCTAAAGCTGTTTACTGACAGAGTAGTTTTTAAAAGTGCAGTTTGTTCAGTGGCATTGAAACACAAGCCTATTTAAAATTTCCTGTTCCCATTCCTGGTGTCAATTTGCACATATACTGAGAAATGATGCTGACTTAAAGCTTCACCCCCCAAAGTATTACATGTCACTTGCTGAGGAAATAAGTGGTGACTCAACAAGCTCTGTCATCTTAGCAGAGCACTACTGGGAGCAGAAAAGGATGTGAGAGAGAAAAATTATCCTGAGCATAACAAGTGAAAAAAACATGTAAAATATGAAGGGGGAAAAGCTGTTATTGGAGTTTGTGCTGTAACTATTCTGTGAAATGGTTGCAATTCTTTCATTTAATAAGCTGTCTTGTTGTGGCTGGTGTTTGGCTATCTCACAGAAAATATGTCTGGGATAGAAGGGAGATGGCTCAGCTTTGAAACACCAGGCAATACCACAGAGAGAGTGTCTGTGTTCTTACATTGCTTATAGCAGTTTGGGGGAGAGCTAAGGGTCCATAGGAGCAGGTAGCCTTCTGTTAGACAATCAGATATGATGGAGAAAACACAGAAATTTTCAGGAGCACAAGTTTTCTTCAGTTCCTGAAGGAACCATGGGCCAAGAAAAGTGTCTTTCCATCTTATATCAGATTGTCTAATAACATATCCTATTTTTCCCAGAAAACATTATCTTGCGAAATTTCCAAATAAGAAGATACAATATAAAAGCAAGAAAGGATCTATAACTCATTTCTAGAAATAGAAGCATGGTGGCCAAATTTCAGACCTGAACAGGTTTGTTAACAATATTGTTTCTAAAATATTCTGTTTATTTGCAGAAAAACATCATTGAAAAAGTCCCCCAAAAAGGACCACTTTTCAGGTTTAGAAAAAAGTATGTTTTATTTATTCTACGTAGTGAAAATATTTAAATATATTTGGTGCTTCCTCTGAGCCTTAGAATCTTTCTGCATCCTCAGAATATTAATTCTGAAAGAACCAAAATGATTTCTTAAAAATATATACCTGATGTCTTTATTCATACCTTGTGATTCATAAGAATCAGAATTTAATTTCTTAGCTCAGGCAGCTGTGACTATCAACTTTCCTGAGCCTACTTATCAGTCTGAAAGTAGGATGCTCAAAGCTTATGTGGTTTTAAATAACATCTCTGCAAGAGCTTGATCATGCTTATAGAAAAGGATTACCATGTCTTGCAGATTGCAGTTATGCTTTTAAAAAAAGTTAAAATTGACATTGTAGGGAGGGAAAAGGGCTTATCTTAGTGTGGCAATTGGGCACAATGACACATACTCAGGTGAGGAAAACCGCTCTTCCTGTAAAATGGTTTTGAGAGAAAATCATGTGCATTTAATGGGGAAGTGACTGTGAATTTAGTATCACTGATAGAAAAATGAAATGCTCTTCACATAAACCTGTCTCTGTTACTGGAAAAACAGACAGAACTGTGTGAAATCTGTTTTTTACCTTCTATTGTAGGTACAAAGTTATGTATAGGTTGCTGCAGAGTAAAATAGGCCCACAGTGATACCTGTTTCCAGTGATATCTCCTTCTTCCTTTGAAGCACAAACTAATTTAGGTCGTGGGAGAGATGACACGTCTGTCTTGAAACTGCTTCTAAAACCAGCAGTGAATTTATTTGATAAATAAATAAATAAACCCCGTTTCAGTTTCTCATCTCAGAAGAGGAGACTGTGCAAAGGTCAGAGCACTATCAAAGTCTGTATGTTTAAAGATGGCTGATGAGAAGGTTATTTGTTTTAGCATATATGTACTTAAGAATTTAATTTCAGCTATGCAGGTTTAACTGTTTTAATCCAAGAAAAAAATGCTTTCTCAAATGAAAAGAAATAGATACATACATTTTTTCTTTGTAGATAGCTTTGTGGATAGTTGGCAGTGTTTATATTTGGATAGTTGGGAACATTTATTTTCCCAGGATCTTCTGGAGGTTCTTCTGAGAAAATTTCTTGCTTCTCTCAAGCATGTATTGTTAGCAATGTGGATAAAGCACATGGGAGCCCTGGACACAACAGTAATTCTCATGAGAGTACTGCAGTTCCACAGGTTGGAAGAGCAATTATCCACAGAAGTGGAGCTATAATCTTGCTAAAACAGACTTTTATCAATAGATAGATCCTGTCTATGAAGGCAAAGAAAATAGAGCTTGTAGGAAGCCCCCAAAAATTTATGTACTCCCTCTCATCTGTCCAAACTCTATTTATGCCTTCAACAACAATAAATCTGATGAGCAGTTTTACCCAGAGTTCCCCAAAATAGAAGTGAAATCCCATCCATTATGTAATATTACCACCAGACTTCAGCCTCAGCTATTTTTTAAACGTTATCACAAATTGTCAGAAGAACAAAAGGAAAATCCTTATTGATGAATATTCTTTTCTTTGCTTTTCTGGATATTTGTGTAGGAGTCCTTCAGCTTCTATGTGTTAGAGAAAAAATTAGTGTGTGCAGAAATTTTCCCCTACTTCTCCTAAGGGAAAAGGGTTTCCTGGCTGATGCAATTCTTTACACATGGAACTGCTTCAAGGCAGTCAGGAATAACAGAAATAGGATGAAATACAGTAGTCTCTCAGTATATGAGCCTGTATTTTTCTACAAACATGAAGTTTTTGGTTGAACAAAGAATTCATGCGTCAGAAACAAATTGTGTGAAGGAAAACATAGGTAAATTAGTTGTTCAAAGTGTGACTGAGCAGTGGATCTAATGCAGCAGAGAAAGGGAAACAGGATTTATTCCCAGATGAATCCAGGGAACTCTGTTCTATATATACAAGTTCGGCCTCTTCTGATAATCTGTCAGTAATTGGATCATTTGTGTTCAAGAAAGATGAATAGGACTGGATCAGATGATGTGATCTGGGGAATGGAGAGCCTACCATATGACAGTGTATTGGAAAAACTTAGCTTATTATCCTAACAAAATTAAGTACGAGAGGGCATATGATTCCTTTCTTATTAATACATCAGGAGACCAGTATGAGGAACTGAAAATAATTACTTAGCTAAAAGACCATCTTGACAGAAGAGCAAATGGGTACAAACTCGCCATGAATAATGATGGGCTGTAAATTAGAACATGACTCTGAACTATTATTGCAATTGTTTTTTTGAATGACCTTCCAATCAGAAGGGAGGGAGAATAAATTCAAATAATTTCAAGGTGCAGTTAAAAAATAGGTGGAGGGGGTTTTATTATGTGGTGTCTGTGACAGTAAAACACTAAAATGAATGATCTGAAAGTTTTTAAAGCCTTCTGTTGCTAACAGTTCTTTTTATTGAAAATATCAGGCTCTTGGTTGCTTTTCAAACTGTTGTGATGGATTTTAAGGTTACTCAGAAAATGTATGCTCCACCCATATTCTTTCATATGCAGCCTTCTCTGCTTCTCTTGATGTCTCACAGATGTGCAGGTTACTGATGGATGGCTCTTCTTATAGACATGGCGCAAATGGTAGGGAATCAATGTGAGTCATTTTAAGTCTTCACAAAAGTTCTTCCTGGTGATGCTCCTGCTGCAGCTGCCTGTAGCAGTAGCTGCAGGGAAAATCTGCCGCTGGAATTCCCTGCAGGAGATGCCCAGTGGGAAATAAAGGTTGAGACTGACTGGCTGAGCATAATTGCTCTAAAATGTTCACTTCAAAATCTAAAAATGTATGTTAAAAAGTTACCGTAAAACAAGGGTTGGGGCATAATATCTTCAACTTTATTGGACGTTGATCTTATAACAATTTTTTGCTTCCATAGGAGGTGATACTTTGTTAGTTCTGTGCTTCACATAAAAATAACTCTTTCAAAATATTGAGTTTAAGGCCCCCAGCTGTGAATGCACTCAGGCGTGGGCAGAGGGATAATACCAGCTTCCTGAGGGAATGTTGGAGGTTTGTATACTGGGGATGTGACTGCTCCAGCATGTTAAATTCTGAGTTCTCCATTTCAGCTTCTCCCATTAGTCAGAAAACAGGGATATTTTGTGTAGGGTACTGAAAGGTCTGGACTTGTTTAAGGCAGAAAAACCTTTTTTCCTTTTTTTAATATGTGAATAACCTTTTGTCTCTTGAGTAGATGTTGCAATCTGTTGACAAACTAAGAGTGTTAGAAATACCTCTACAAGATGCAAATATGAATCTTGTTTCTTGTATCTGTTTCGTCAGTGGAAATGGCATAATTTAGTTTATAGTAAGATTTCTTAATGCAACTTTCACAGCAATAGATGCAAATTATGAAATGCAGACTCTAGTGTACTTGAAAAAAGACTGTTTATTCAGGAAAGAAAAAATAGGATTTAAATTTATTTTGTCAAAATATTCAAAGTTTAAATTTTGCTGCAGAAGATCATGTTCTGGACATTTTATGATGCCATTGAGCTCATCTGATCAGTCCTGTAATATTTGCCTTAATTCCTGTTGTCTTCTATGCACTAAAGAGAGACTGAGCTGAGTGGCTGTTCATCAGACAGCTGTTTGTGCTTTTCACCACGTTTGGCTTGTGTCCGCTCAAGCTTACCCTGAAATAGGTGGTTGGAGTACAAGTTCTTTCCTTGGCTTCTCTAGCACGTTTTTTTGGACAGGTTCTCTGATATTCATATGGGAATGAGATTTATTTTTTTCTTCTTCTTACCCAGCTGCCTCAGGCCCTGTGAGCAGTGCTGGAATCTTGCATTCTAGAAAGGCATTTTTCCCTGAAACTCCTACCTATACACTTAGGTTAGAGTCTGCTGCTTCAGGGAAGCACGATGGTCAGACAGACAGATTGAAAGATTGCCAGATAGTCATGTTTTGCTGAAGCAATATGCACAGCTGGGTGTGGGGGGCAGTGGGGTGAAAAAGCATGATAAAAATATGTATAGAAGGAATATATATATATTCCTATGTCTTGTTTTCTTCATCATTCTGGAGTGAGTATTCTTTGGGATATAATTTGTCAGAATATCTGGATTTCTTTGGCTGCAGTTAACTGCTACTTTTTTTGGATTGTGGAGCCTGTCTCAGTGATTTTTAGATAGTGGAATTGCCATAACCAGCCTGAGGTATTTGGATTTGAGGAAGTAACAACTCTGCATTGGCTGGCGCATGTAAATGAAGAGCCAAAAGAGCTTAGGAATGTTCCATCAGTAGCTTGCTGACAGAAGCCATAATTTTCCTTCTGTGAATTTTATTTCAGAATGGAAGAAAGCGAGGAAGAGTAGGCATCACAAGAACTTTGAAGGGGATTTTTACTCTTCAAATTTTGCAGATTGCTCCCAGTATAAAACAGACTTTAAGGGGTCAATCCTGGAAATTATGATGGGGAGGGGGCAAGGCCTACTGGCTGATTGTAACAGCTACAGACTTTAAAGTGTTGTTATGTTATATTCTATTAAAATTATAACTGGGCAAATGCCTATAATATTCAGTACCTATTAAGACTTCAGACAACTGCTTCACATGATTGGGCTTTCTTCAAAAAGCCTGAAAGATGGAAGAAAAAGCCTGTAGTTCATTCGCTTGCTACCAGAGGTCATTGATTGCAAAAATTTGGCTGCTTAAAAAGCCCAGCAGACTGACTGATAAACAGCACCACTGTCAGTGAGCACATATCGCTTGGGGGTACTGGGTGGATGAGTGTGTGTCATTTCCCTATGCTGACTACACACTTTGCAGCTGTGTTTGAGCCCCTGCAACGCCTGAGCCATCACTTATCGATGATCCTTCACGGGTGCAAAGTGTGCACTGAAACCACAGTGCAAAGGCCATGTTTTGCTGGGAGCTCTTCAGGAGGGGAGTGATGATGAGCTCATCAAGCAGAACAAGAATGCTTAACGGGTGCAGCAGTGCATGGCTTTTTCTTCTCCCCAAAAAGCAATGTTCTGCAGCAACTGCTACTGGCAGAGTATCTGTACCCCAAGTTTCAATAAAGAGCAGATTAGCAAATTGTGAGTAGCAGAAGAGCATCTATTTTTAATGATGCTAAGACTCAAATGTTAATTATCTCTAACTTATAGAGGCCATTTTTCTATCTCACTTTTCTATCTCACTCACTAAAAGATCTGCCCAGAGACAGATCTTTCTCTGTAGAAAAAAAGCTGTTCCAAATTCGTTTAAAAAATTGAACCCAGACCTCATGCTGCATGCTGAGTTAACAAGGTAAAGTAACACTTCCTTCCATTTTTTCATTGAGTACACTAAAAACATATGAAAGATTTTTTTTTTAGATTTACATGGATAGATTTGACAGCTTTTTATTATTTCCACTAACTACAAGAGATAAATCAATCTTAGGAGTTTGCCTTCAAGCAAGGGTTAGTTATTTACTATACGAAAGTAAATAACTGTGGAATAGAATAGACCTAAATATGCAGAGGTTGCTACAAGTGTGTTCCAAAGGGGTGCTTTTTAGCTCTGTGATTTTAAGGTTTTTTTGCAGTGTACTGAGGAACAAGCTGTGTGTTTGATCTTGGTGCTTCGTGGGGGAAAGGCCACTAACAGGAGCTGCCTTTTTCCCTCTTGCACATCTCAGTTGTGTTTGGTAATACGCAGAGCAGCAACTGAAGCTGTGATCCATGCTAAACTGGGCCCTGTCCCCACTGTAGAACCTCTTCTTGGGATCTGAGCTACACTGGGACCTTGTATGGGTAGGGCTGGTGTCATTTTGCATTGAGGCACAGTGCAAAGTGGTGCAGCTCTGCTGTGGCTGGCAAGTACGCTGAGTTAATGAGCCTTCCTGGATCAGATCTGACTCTGCTGCATGCCCCAAAGCACTCATAATGTATAGATCTTTTCTGTCACTTGATCAGCTCTAGTTTCCATGTGGATATTACCGAGCGGGTAAGTTTTCTGGGTGTGCTCAGTACAGAGAGAGTTCTAAGTAATGTGTTCTTTTTGAGCTGCGGGTTGTTTTAAGGCAATTCTGATCAAATGCCCAAACTGTAAAAATAAACAAACAAAACTGTATTTGTAATCAAACACTCAAGACTTTTGTGTTTTTCTGCTCATTATTTATACACCATGTTATGCACCTACATAAGCTGTTAAATTCTGTTAACCTCAGTCTTTGCTTGTAGGATCTCATAATGCTTCTCTTGTGCCATGTGTGCTCTAGAAAGCACAAATAGATGCAGCCTACACAGAGAAAGACATTGAGCTGTAGAGATGTGTAAAAGAAAAGCAGCTTATGATGATTCTTAGAGACTGAGAAGTATGTATTTTCTATTGTCCTCACATTATGTCTTGAGAAGTGTGCCTGGAGTTAGCACATAGTGTCAGTGCTGCACAAATGAACGGGCTTGACTCCATGCTCTGAAAAAGAGTCACATTCAGATACTGCCTATAGAAAGGGTGCAGATTGTCCTGCCCTTCTCTTTGACCTTTGCAGATAAGTAAACACATGAAACTGTCAGTTGCTATTCAGCAAGTAATAGGGGCATACATATTTTCCCTACTATCTGCAGTGGGGAATGTATATGTGTGTGTGTGTGTGTGTGTGTATATATATATATATAAAATTTAGCTTTTAAAAATTTATTTAATATATAATAAACATCATATACTTATTATAACAATGCGAAACATTGCAGTACTATGATATATCTTATGTTCCCTTTATTTTTTTTCATCTTTAATTGAATTTTTTGTTTATTAGTGCCTCTGCATATCAACTTTTCCATTGAAACTGTAAACCCTGCAAAGTACTACGTGCATACCTATTGGGAAAAGATTTTCTCTTTTGCTTTATAGGGACTCTTGGAAATAATTATGCATTTAATGCTGGAAAATGACTGTATTGGTATTGTCCTCCATCCAATAAGCCCATTTCCAACAAAGTATTGATGGAAGTGTTTTACTTTGTTGACTACAATATGGTGATTGAACTGTTTAGCAAATTGTTAATCTGTATGATGAAAATAAATAGCTGGTGAATGTACAATGTCTTATTTTAAAAATTAATTTGCTGCATGTACTGGAATGGTTCTATCCTATAAAAGCTGATTGATTTTGCAGAACCCAGTTACAATTTCAGCATTTTCAGCTCACCCAGCACAAATACATGAAGCTTTAACTTATTTGACTGAAAAGTTCCAACAAATAGTTACTCCTGTACTCTGATGGGTGGTGGTGCCTGGCTGGTGGGCAGGCAGTGGTGGTGAGGATGGGGCTGACTGCCCATAGCAGCTCTCTGTGGAGCTGTAGTGTCTGTGTGAGCAGAGTTCAGTGTTTTTTCCCTGTGGGGGAAGAGCTGTGCCAATGGTCACTGTCCCCGAGCACCTCCAGGTTAAAGTGTGTGCACACTGTGTTCCCGTACGACTGCCAGAGTTCCACTGAAGTTGTAAATGTGTTCCTGGAAGGTGCTCTATTGAAGGACTGCAAGTCAATTTTTTGGCGATCGCTTTCTGTAGTCTCTTTTTTCCCCTGCCTTGCCTGATGGGTTGTGTACCTGGTTATTGTGAGATGCCAGGAGTGTAGAGCAGTGATGACAGAATAGTGCATTTGGGCAGCCAACAGCAGTGAGTACTGGGAAGTCACTGGAAGCCACTGCTGATTTGATGGAGTAAATCCAAGTGAAGTAACCAAGGAAAGGATTACCATTATTTATTTGCAAAACTTGAGTGCATTCTGAACATGGCCTTTGATCATCAACTGAAATTCAAAGGCTTTAATTAAGGGTGGGCACAAAAGATTCAGTAATGATAATGATTCAATCTTCTGAACTTAGTGTGTGTGGATGTGGCTCAGTGCTTTAAATGACTGAAAGAAATGTTCTTTTAAATCATACAAAACTGCCTTCTAGTAAAGGATAGTTAATTAAAGCTGAATTTTGTATTTATGCTTAGAGAAATTTAACAGATATGTCTGTGATAAATACAATACTAATGAGTTCTACTCAATTACAATACTAATTGTTCTGTATGAGATTTAAAGAAAATTAACCATATCATGGGTGCTCACTGTTGTCCAGAGCAGTTCTTCCTGGTACAACCAGCTGTGGTGTGTACAAGATAATTGTGTTATTCTACAAACAAAATTGCAGGAATGGGTACTTGTCACCAACATGTTGCATTTAGCCTAGGTCACAGGATGTATTTCTTGCCTACCTTTGTGATCTGTTCTTATCTAGGGAGGTAAAACTGTAGGATGTGCTATTCCAGGGAAGCATGGTCTTGCATCAGTTGTGAATGAACTCCCCATTCAGAAGTTTGCATTTTGAACAGGAAAACCTAGAGCAAATAATGAGAAAACTGAAATTATAACAGAGTAGTGGATACTTGGGATTAAAATCTGACTTTCTGTTTGCATTTTTTTTTGTAGTTGTTCTAGAATACTTTTGAGAACACTAGGGAAAAGTTGTTTTATGACAAGGCTTTAAAAAGTACAGCAGTTTTGTTTAATCAGAAAAGGTACTGGGAGAATATTTGACCTTTCAAATCCTTTATATTTATCGCTTTTTTTCTCTTTCATTTTGTGGGTTGGGGCTAGAACTGACTTGTTTCTTATGTTTTATGATTGGTTATGAGCTGACTTTGTGTTTGTAATGAGGCCTGCGTGAACATCCCATAATGATACCCCAATAATTGTACCATTCAGAGAGTTTATTCAGGAACTCAGTGAACAGCCAATGTGACTGTAGCTCCCATGTATGTATTTACATAAATGTATGGAAGCTCTCTTTCAATAAATATCAAATAATAAAACTGTTCCTAAATGTACATATATTTGCATACACTTGCATCAAGATATTCAAATTAATTTCAAATATATTTTGGGGACTAGAGAGGTACAATCTAATGCCAGTCCCACCAAACACAGAGTCACATTTGGCTGTACAACCACTGGCTATAAAGTGGTTAAAACCAAATTAAAACAAACAAACTTGGCTGAACCAAAAAGTATTGCCAAAAGCAGCAGAAATTATTCTGCATTTTAAGTCCATTTGAAATTCAGACATATGCTTTTATCATATGGAAGGCTGTAGGTTAGTCAGATGTTGACATCCTTTTCCATTTCTCTGTTGGGTCAGAAAAAGCAGAAACACATTATCCTGAACTGAGACTTTATCCAGCAAAAGCAGGAATTAATATTCTATGATTCTAAAGGAGTGTTGAATTCCCTCGATTTCAATAAGCATAAAAGACACTTGAACTTTCTCTTGATGTGAAACACAACTTATTTTCATACAAAACCATGTATACTTTCAAAACTAATTTCTGAACTGATGCTGAGTTGCAAATACAAAAATAATTGATGAAGAGGAATGTTAATTCTTAAATTATTTGTCTATGTTTCTTGAATAAATATCCATAATAATAATTAGAAAATGTAAACACCTCACTTCTTGTTGGGTCAGTTGTCACCTGTTTGAGGCTGGGACATAAACCAGCTTTTAGCATCTTAAAATGACGTAGCATTTTTGGCCTGGTGTTGACACCCCATCTTTCTTTTAAGAAACAGATCTGCTCTAAGTTATTTCCCCAGCTTCAAAAGGGTAAGATGGGCATCACCAACAAGGAAATGTCAGTAATTTAATTTTCATTTGTGACTTTAAGCATTTAAAGGTAACTTTTAGATCCAAATGTTGTTATTGACCATTTTGTACTAGTATTCTGTAGAAAGCCAGAGTTGCTAATGTTATATTACTAGGGAAAATTGAAATGTAAAACTGCATCCAAATGAGGTCTCCCACAGATTTCTAAAGTATGCCTTCCCTCATTAAGTTAATTATAACATTTTTTACTATCTTCAGGCTTTTGTGGAAAAAAAAGTGTTCTCATTGTAGGAAATCAAAGGGTAAGAGCTGACTGAGAAAAGCTATGGTTCTACTCTGTCACATCTTTGTGGTGTTCTTTATATTGGTGCTTTATAACAACATGTATTTAGAATGACAAATTAAACAATTAGACAATTAAATTATCTTTGCTTTAAAGGAGGGTTTCTTTTGGTGTACTAAGTTGCAGCTAGAATAGAAGAATTGAGGGCCACGTTGGAGGGCAAAACAAATGAGTCTTTTGCCAAGAGATTCACAAAATTAGTGTGAGTTTTACTTGGAAATCAAGCCAAACGTTAGTCCTTGGGGAATAAATATCTGTTATTCAGGTTAGGTAATCAAACAGATGTGCATGCTCAGTATATTCTTCCTTGCAAGTTGCTTTTAACAGCAAGTTATTTTAAAGGACTGCATTTGGCCCAGGCAGGCAATGTTATAGGTGTGTCACAGAGGTTTTCTTATACTTCTTCTATCTGATTTTTGCTGTTTAATCAGTTGTGTGTACTCAACCACCACTCAACAATAAAATTATAGACATTAAACACACTCCTCCCCCCACCAACCTGTACTATATTTTGGGAAATACAGACAAGGAAGCCAAGTTATCCCATGCTTGCTCTTGTGAAATGAAAGTTGTTGAGTACAATCGCAGCTCCACCTTGCAGAAAATGCAGGGAGAACTGGAGCTCCCGTGTAGGGGACAATACAGAGACTTTCATTCTTTGAAATGCCTACAAACATCTCTCCCCTCAGAGATGCTCAGAAAGTGGTAGGAAGACGCAGGGTCATACATTAAGTGTGACGGGGGATTAGGATTTCTGCTGCAGATCAGCTGGCAAGGCAAGTACTTATTTGGAGAAAATACGTTTTAATGTACTGTGCTCTTTCACCTGAGGTTAGAAATTTTGTTTCCAGATAATGCCTCTAGATGAAGAATTCTGTCACTCAAGTTACAGCCAAAAGGTCTCCTTTTAGTACAGGAACAACTGAACACAACTTTTCTCTCTTTAGAGACTCAGGAAAGTTCAGAATGATAAACGGGCAGTCATAAGAGACTTCTTCCACAGGAACCAGCACATATTGTGCTTAATTATTAACTAATTTTTGTAAATTTTTATATGTATATCTATATATGTATATATTTAAATTTATCTCCAAAACATCAAAAGTATGAGGAAAGAAAGGCATAAGCACTTCTTTCATTCTTTTTGGGAAGCAACAACAAAAAATGTAATGATTCATTGCCTTTTTTGTCTCCCTTCTCTCAGGTCCGCACCAGTGTACTACCTGATCACAAAGAACCAAGAGCAGATGTTGGGGTAAGCAATTATTTTCACTGATTTTTTTTTTTTCATATCAGCAGCAGGCACAGACACTTCTCAACAGAAGCCGACAAGCTTTTTTAATAGCAAAAGTTGGGCTAAATAAATAAAATAATCAAGGCCGGAGTGAGAGTCTCCTTGATTGATGTAATCCTGTTCACATATTTTGTGAAAACCTTTTTCAACTGAAAATATCCTAAGACAAGCACAACTGTCTAAACTCCCTGCTAATGCCATACAAGCAATCTGGATGGGATTGAGAGCCTGGAATGGCATTGTCTCAATGAGCCTGGCCTGTCACCTTCTGGTCTTTGTGGGCAGGATATCTAATGTTCTGCAGCAGGAGCTGCCTCTGCTTTGTGTTTTAAGAAATTACACTGATAACATATAGAGGACTCATTTTTATGTGTAGATCTATAGAACTTTTGACAAAGGTACTGGGAATTAATTTCTGGGTCAGAGAAGGCTAAAACCTTCCAGATAATATCATCTTCCAGACGATTACCTTCCAGATAACACCATCTTGTGGTATGGGAAATGTTGATCCTGTTAGAGCTGAATAAAAGACCAAAGGCCACCTGGCGCAGGTGTCAGATCTGTCTGCAAACATGTAAAGTAACTAGTGTTTTAAATTTTAAGCCTAAGGTGTTGACTTTCCTGCCTTACCAGGTCTTCCTTGGCATAGTTTTCAAGACTTAAGCCAGTGTTTGAAAAATCTGTAGCTTGGCAGCAAGTTCAATCTTAGTGAAATAATCAATGTGTTTTAACTTTTCATATAGCTATTACAGAGACTTTTCTTTTTGGCTAGCTGAGATTATTCATCAAACTATTCAAGGCACCTATCTTAAGATTTATAATTTGTGACTACAACACTAGCAAAATTACAAAGGACCATTGCTCTGCTATTAGCATTACAGAAGCAATTCTGTTTAAAGCCTACTTTTCAAGCCTCTCCAAGTCACATGGGCAAAGTTAGACTGGTTTGTAGACTGCCAGTTCAAGCCCCAGGGTGGACTATTGGTATCTAAATCAGTATGGAAAAAGTATTGTACAGTTTGATATTAGACACATTGAACATTAGCATAACTCTTCATTTGGGTCATGGGATCATTTAAAATTTTATTCGATTTTGCAATTATCTCTGAATTGTCAAGCAAAGAAGTTTTTTTCTAAATAAGCATAAAAATATGAAACAGACAATTAAGTACAACGTTTTAAACTGACAAAGTCATGCACCTTTAATTTTATAACCCTGGAGAAGTAGATATGCCACTCAGAGATGGTGGGTACCATGACCAACACTCTTGAACTGTAAAAGAGAGCAGTGTAATTGCTTCTTGGCCCTGGTCACGTGAGGACTCTGACTTAGGAATCTTAAATAGATTTCTAGTTCTTTTGTGCTGCAGAAAGAAGCCCCAGGTGACCCAACCATATATCAGTTTCATTCCAGATACCCCTCTCCCCCTTTGCAAATGGTCAGGTTTCGAACACAAGCACTCAAATGCCATGAAATGTCAGAATAAATGCTGCCACAGAGACACTGTGCTATGGAACGTGTTCTTACAGTATGAAGAAGGATATGCTCTTGGAAGAAGATAAATAATCTGGGCTAGATGTGAGACCACAGCATTTTAGTGCAGAAACACTGTCATGTTGACTGATCTAAAGGAAGACAGAACTATCTGTGTGTTCACTCCAGCAAGGCTATGCATCACTGTGTGTCACACCTTGATGTCTTTCTTGCAGAAGTACATTTCACTTAGGCACTGAAAACTAACCATGATCTTTGGTTTTACTGCTGTGTAATTATTCTCTATATATATCCAATAGACCTTTTCATTCCTTTTTTCCTGCCTATCACTTCCCAGATTGCCTGTTTTCCCAGTCTTTCCTATATGCTCAACTTGTGTCTTTCTTCCTTCACTGCTTCAGTGTCAACAAAAGCAGAGGAAATTGAAGCCTGTGCCAATGATAGGAACAAGCCATACCTCATGACCTAGTTTACCAAATTGGAGATTGGTGTTGGTGCTTATCAATTTCAGAATTGTGATTTGAACTGTACCTTTTATATGGAAGAAAACTGATGTTAGTGTACTGCTGTATTGTTTGCATTCAAACACTCAGTATCTGGCTGACTTTCCTAAAAGAAAGCAGGCTGAAAGTTGTTTTGGTTTTTTACCACAGGAAGTTACTCTTCTCAGCAGCAACAAATTCTTTTCTCTTTTCCCCTGAAGGGAAAATTGCTCTCTCCAGGCAGCCTCTGTTGACTCAGAGCGACTTGATTCTTCTTTAATTTGTATCTCCAAGAATGTATATAATTTAGCCTGGAAGTTTAATTTGCCATTCCAACAGTAAATTTTGTGTTATGTAATAAAAAAATCAACTTTGTGTCCTTCTTATTATTTTATTGCAAAATTTCAACATAATGTCATGATCTCATTATAATTTATTTCGTGCAAGTGATATTGTATTGTATATTTGAAAGATAAATGGATAGAAGATGGCTGCAGGCTGTTAGTTCCTTTCCCATTGTTCCCAAGGCAAGAATACGACTCCTGGCCAACTGGACTAAATGGGATTTCAGCAATGTGCAGCAGGATATGAGCAGAGGTTAAAAAATAACCAAAGTGCAAAAGAAGATTTAATAGTTTTCATCTTTGTATTTTTTTTTTTTAATGAGTGAAGGTGATTTTTATAGAAGAAGAAGATACAGTGGTGTAGCTTAATTTAACTTTAGGCATTCTAGTTGCATTAGAACATTTCTCTGCACTTGTTGTGGAGTGCATAGGTCCACCTTACAATGGAAATAGAGGAAACAAGTACTTGAAACATTGCCAAGAACTAGAGAAATATAACATTTCTATTAATGAACTTGTGCTGATCTCAATTTAAAAATACCTTCCTAGCAAATACGTTCATATTAGGAATACATGGATGGTAGTGCCGAAGGCTTGAGGAAAAGCCATAGCAAAAACAAACTTAGTGAAACACTAAAAACTTGGCATTTCTTGTAATCCTGAAATGAGAAAAATAGGAAAAAATGCAAAATGCAAATGCTTGTACTGAATGAAAATTTTCCTATGACAGTACATCTTACAACCTGTTATTTGTCAGGTTGACTGACTGGTCTTAATGGAAAAGAGAAAGGTTCCTGCCCATAAAGCCAGGGTTTTTAACAGTTTACTGATAATCATGCTACAGATGCATAAAAGATTTCTACTGGATAGAATGTCACACTGTTACATTGAAATGCAACATTTTTCTAGGTATCAAATAAAGATTTTCAAGTGGGAGACCGAAAAAAGTAACAACTAAAAAATGAATGGATATGTTATCTTTTTTTTTTCTGCTTTGATTTGTAGCGAAGCTTCCTGGGTTGTGCAACTTTTAGAGTAGGAGATCTGGTAAAGTCAAAGGAGCAACAGTTGACCCTCACCCTCAGGTAAGTGTTTTGCTCTGTTCTAAATCATGGTGAGTTAACCCTTGGCATTTGTCATCCGAAGAAAGGCAACAAAGGTGGGGGAAAGGTCTGGAGCATAAGTCAGATGAGGAACGGCTGAGGGAGCTGGGACTATTTATCCTGAAGAAAAGGAGGCTCAAAGGGGACCTTATCACTCTCTAAAATTAATGGAAAGGTTGTTGAGTGGTGGGGCTTGGTCTCTTCTCCCAGGTAACAAGTAATAGGACAGGAGAAAGTGACCTCAAGTTTCAGCAGGGGAGGTTTAGATTAGATATTGGGAAAAAATTCTTCACATGAAGTGTTATCAATCACTGGAACAGGCTGCCTGGGGAAGTAGGGGGTCACCATCCCTGGAGGTATTTAAAAGAAGTGTAGATGTGGCCCTGAGGAACATGATTTAGCATGGATTTGGCAGTGCTGTGTCGCTGTTGAGCCGCTAGCAGAGAGAAAAGACCCTCCAGAAGTTGTGTGGATCAAAGAGATTTATTTTTTTATTTTCCCAACTGATATAAACTTTTCAGAGGTAACTCAGATTGGTCAGTCTAAAACCTCCCCCTGAGCCTATTGGCCAGGCCCGAACAGCACACATCTCGAGAAACTGTTTTAATAACATCCAAACTTTATCTTTGTTTATAAAAAACACAAGAAAATTCCCACAGGAAAGATCTGTGCCAGCCACAGTGCTGGATTCATGGTTGGGTGCTCTAGGTCTATTCCAACCTAAGAAATTCTATGACTGCTGCTTGATGGTTTTAAATTCCATATTGCATCAGGTATATTAGACGTGAAGTTGAAGTGCTTCTAATTCTGCCATGCACAAATTCAAAATGAAATACTGAAATTAAATACCAACCCTATAACCTGGAACTGCCCAGGTGCCAGATTAGAAAAGGTAATTTTATAGTATGATAACCTATGGAGGAATTGCAGGGAATTTGGCATAAGGAATATTCTTTTGAAGTTTCCTTTAGAAAGGAGCGTAAGATTCCCAGTTTTGTTTGGTGTGTGTGGGTTAAAGAATTGACAAAACAGTTTACCAAACAGTTTGGTTTGGTTACTAGGCATGTTTAAAGAAGGCAAGCGTAACTATTGAAGGTGTGTCCCATGTGAAAATGGTTGTGGTCTGCTAAACTCACTGCTATATGCAGCCATTCTGAAACTGTGGGGGCTGTGATGTACAACTCTAACCAGAGCTGCAGGAGGGTCGGAGCCAGTGTTCAAAACCTAGGGCTGGGCTCAGCAGATACTTCTTAAAGCTGTGCACTGAAGGAAGAAAAACTGGTTTTCATCTCTGATGCTGCATTGCATGGCTTAAGATAAATCAAGATACAAATCAAAACCTTTTGAAAGTTAGGGGGAACCTTTTAGGTGGTGATTTTCCAAATAAATTCATTGAACTTTATAAAGTGCAGGGATTTTGTTGAGCTTATTTTTGCAAGCACGTGGGAGGCTTATTTGGGATTACTGGGAAGGTAAAGGTAAGCTGCACAGGCCAGCTGCTCCAACCCATCTTGTATCTACACAGGAAACATTTTGGGAGGAAAGAAGCTGTTCCTAAGGGAACTGAGACACTGGTGTATGTTGTGCCTGGGATATTGTACATAGGTGCTGTAGGAAAGTTGTGTTACAATTGTTATTGTGAGCACAAGACGACAGCATTAATTTGGTTTAAGGGGCAAATGTTGAGAGATGTTATGGTACTGCCACTATGTCAAGGACACTGATGTTTTTGAAATGGAAATTTCTGGAAGTATTTTGGCACCTGCCTTCCTATTTCAACATGAGTACTTGCATATGAATATGTAGTTTACAGGGCAAATATAACAAAATATTGTGATTTTAATTTCTGCCAAACACAGAAAATGCCACGCCTAACAAGCAGATAACTTTGTCTAACAAAAAAACCCAATTAGATAAAATGTGAACTGACTGCTCCCTATGGGAATGGATTGCAGGATAAATGAATACCAGCTTAGTGATTGTGAGAGTCTATTCCTACAGGAATTTAAGTTGTCTCTAGCTCTTTGGGCTAAACTTTGCTTCCCTGACTGACATACCAAGAATTTGATCTGAAAGATTGCCTCCAACAGCCAGGTGCCGCAGTAATTGGCAGAATGTAAAGTTTCAAGACAGTTTCAGAGTACTATTGATTACAAATCTCTGATTATTTCAGAGTATTTTTGATTACAAATCACTCATCTGATTTGTAATCAAAAAGTTGAGATGGAAAACTCATAAGAAATAAATGAAAAATTTGCTTTTAATTAATATTTTTAGTCTTGGTTGTCCTCTTTGTTTAGCTAACACTGGAAGACAATTATACCAATTCAAATTAATTTTGCAGATGTATTAAATGGTAGGTTTTAGTTAGTTTGATTTTTTTTGTAAATAAAAAAATCCTTATCTTTCAAATGTGGGATTGTTTTCTGATTATGATGATTCAGCAGCAGAAAATCAGTAAAAATTATCCACATTTCTTCAATGGCAATTTGACCAGAGCAGACTACTAATATAAGCTTGTATTCCTCTAATCACTCTTTGAGGTATTAATACCTCCCAGGAGGCTAGAGGACATATCAAGGGACTTGCCAGAGCATGAAATTCTATTCAATTCTTGTTGATATGCTTTGGATGGGAGTTTGTCAAGGAGGGCGTATGACTGATGTACTCCTTTGTTAGATTGGAAGTAGAGATCTAAGGACCTGGAAATAGATCTGTGGTTTGCCCTGTAAATATTGGTGTAATTATAGGATCTGGTTAGTTTTTAAGTGAGTTTTATTTTTGTTTTCCTTTTTTTTTTAAGTTATTATGTCTTGCCTTTGTCTTTCTGAGGTGCAATGTAGCAATATAAAATTGTTTTTAAAGGAATATTTTATATTTTTCTGTTGTTTTGTGGAGAGCTGGCATATGTCTACAATTTCTTAGTGTTGATACACTGTGTTCTACTTTTCCCACTATTATACCCTAATAATGACTAGGGACACAAGTTACAAAACTTCTGCAAAAGAAGTTTTTATTTTGATTTTCCTTCTCCATAAAGGTGCCCTAAGCTAGTGGCTGAGTGTTTTTGGCAGATCTGTGCAAGTATAGCTAGTCATCAAAACATGAAAAGGTCAATTTGTAGAATTGCTTCATTGTACACAGCTGATGTTGGCAGAGGAATTTAGTTACTAGAGATTTGGGATTGCAGTTTCCAATATGGAATTTATGAAAACAGAGATGCTTTCTGTAGATGTGAATGTTTCATTCTGCACTGGTAATGCAATGTCATTTGCTTCCAGCTTTCTCATAGGGTTGTGATGATGAACAGGATAAAATGGGCTACTAAATAACATAAAAGCTTTTTTTCAGTAGGAGAATATATCTTAATATTGACTATATGATACAGTGTATCCAATTAAAAAAAAAAGCATACTTTTTCTTTGTAAATGAGAGCTAAGTATACTGACTGCTAGTTTAGTAATTAAACTGTTTTGTTCTTTTCAGTAAATTTTATTTTTAAGTTCAGTTTAGAGGATCTTTTTGCCATACCTTTATGGTAAGAACAGCATAATGTTTTGGGGTTGGGTTTGGGGTTTTTTTAGGTTTTTTTGGTTTTGTTTTTTGGGTTTTTTTTTTGTTGTTTTTTTGTTGTTTTTTGCTTGGTTGAGGTCTATGGCTTTTTGTGAAGAGCTAGCAATTAGTACTTCCATTAGCCCCTTCCCCTGTGGTGGTAGTTTGCCTGTTTCCAGGAAGGCCCTCTTTAGCTTGGGCAATTTTGGTAAGACTTCCACTTAGTTATATGTAAGAAGCAAAAAAGGAAAAAGATAGTGCTCTCTTGTGTTCTCTGCAAAAATAAGGTACATCTGTCTGACATGCTCCTCCAGACACTGCACAAAAGTGTAAGTAGGGTAATTCAGAGTGAGACTGGGGTGGTGTCAATACCAGTCAGATCCTCTGGCCCCTGTGAGCAGGGACGGTAGCAATGGAGAGAAACAAACAAGAAGTAGGATGGGGTGTATGAATCACACAGATTATTTGGGAGATTGTGCCTGTACATGTCTGTCAATCATGTACTTTACAGACTTTCTTTAAGCATGTGTCAGTGCTTGAGCTGTTGGACAATATCTATTTCTATCGCTATCTAATTTTTGTCATCTTATTTTCATTAATCTTGGACAGGACTGAACTTGCTTCCTTTAAATAAAGGAGAAAAACCCAGCTATTTTTGGAAAGAAATTTAATTTGCCTCCCTCCTAACATCTTGTAGTTCAGTGGGCCAGAAAACATGTAACTGCACTTTGGTAGTAGTAATATTCACAAAGTTTAACTAATGAGAGAGAGAATCGGAAAGCAGCACATAATTTCTGCAGTCATTTATGTACATAGCGTAACTTCCTTAGCAAATGATGACTATAAAATACTATATATTTATCTGCTTTTCCCTAATAAAATTCAGTAAAAGTCTGTCTGCAACAAGTTCTACTTGTCTCTACTTGAAATTGTTTCTTGGCTGCTTCATGGTGTGTCATACACCCCAGGAAGCTGGTGAACAGTTTGGCTTTATAGGTCAGGCAAAGTTCCAATACAGTTGAGGTGAAACTTATTTTGACATGAAGCTTAATCAACTGTACATCGATATAATGAAAACAGAAGGAATTGAACACTGCAAAACTTTATTTACCTTGGAATGCAATGGAGTGTTATTTACAGTGGAATTGTTTAAAGCCTATATAGACTGTAATATTCTCCACTGTGAATTCAAAGAATACGCATTTTTGTGCAAGTACAATACTTCTATGCTTGGGTATTTCAAAATATATGATACCACGGGAGAAATTAATTTTATGACAATCTGTAAGTTAGTCTATGCTAGTTGCATTTATTTTGTGTTATTCACTGGAAAAAGGGGCTGCCTGCTAGACTCAGTCATGCAGTTTGCTTTTCAGGCAGTCACTTTGTGTTTTATAATTAACAGAGCCACACAAAGATGCAGTCTGCATCCTTATCTCATTGTGGTTTTGAATATTTTTCTTTTTTTGTGGAAGAAAGGTGTATGGCCATGGGAACCAATTAACAGGCCTAAATTTGCATATTCAACATGTAGTAATGCGACTTGATGAGATCAGCATTGGAGGCAAATGACTGCTGTTCTCAGTCCATCTAGCTCATTTATTTTGCATCTCTAGCTTGTTACCTTCTTCCTCTCTGGATGCCTTGGTCAACATTTTCTGGCCAGAAATAATAAAGTGGGCACAAATTTCTGCTGCGTATGATGTTGTTGGCTATCTCCTTCCCTGATGTTTGGGGGAACTAATACTGACCTGGGGATCCTTAAAGACTTGAGATGGTAGAGAAATTTATTTCAAATGTGGGTGCTCTGTCAACAGGTATCAGATGATCGCTGCTCCTTGTCCCAGGCTGCTAAGAAAAGTATCAGCAATTTTCCAGCTCCATAAGCCAGCGGGATTTTGTGCCATATATGGGCTTCTGAAATTGACACTTCTTTTATTTTTTTGCAGCATTCCCCATCCCAGCTCACCCCATGCAGATTGGCAAGGTGCAGTCCTTTGTTCTGTGGGGATATAGTGTCTCCTGTCTCATGACTGGGAACAATTTGATTCAGGGACCACCTTCACTGCACTCTGTGGGTACAGAGTGCCCTGCTCAGCTTTGTTTAACTACAGCAAATAAGCTGATTCCACCCTAATGCATTATGAAGTATCCTAAAACCAAATTCTCCCGATGCTCCGTTGAACACTGTGTATGTGTGAGATTCTCTTCACATCTGTGCAGGCAAATTACACAAAGTACATGCATATGTGTGTATGTGTGCAAAATACTGTTAGTGAAAAGTAAAATAATAAAGGTTTTCATCCTATTAAAGTATGATCACTAGGCATTTTTTTCCCCCACCACATATTTTTTGTTTCTCATTTTTAATTTTCTTTGAAGTGAAATGTTAATCTCATGATATTGGTGGAAAGTTTGAAATGCATGATGTGTCTATTTGAAAACTGTCATGCACTACTGGTGTTTTAAAATCACAGAGTCTGACACAGCTCACAGCAGTTTTGCCCAGGACATTTATAGAGCTCTTTGTTGATTTGTATACCTGTAGCATTCAAAAGAAACTTTGGTTTGGGGATTTGTTTGTTTTGTTGTTGGCTTTTTTTTGTTAAATTGTGTTTTCATATTTCTATATGGGAAGATAAGAACTGGAGGAGGAAGTACAACTACAATGCAACAAGTCACACTGTTTAGTTTTACTCTGTTGCATTACCTTGTCTTGCAGGTAAGGCATGGTCCAGATTGTAATATTGCATCTGTATCAGACCAGAACAGGAGTGTATCTGAGAAGAAAATAATACAAAAAAAAGGATGTAAAAGTGAAATTAGATCAATCATTCTATTTAAACCTGTACAAAATACATATTGCTCCTCATGCAGGCAGGCAATACTCGCTGCCATACTGAAGCCAAGCTTTTCATAACAGCAGCAAGGGGGAATACTTAGTGTTCTAAAGAACATGAGACAAACACTGAGAAAGTATAACTAGCATTTCCATTTTATTTTACTGGATCAACAGGCATTGTTGGCTTGTATGAGTTCATTCACTTGATACTTTGATCAGAACACCTTAATTTTCAGTCTTACAACCACACACTTACTCTGGTTTTTAAAGGTCTATGTGATTTGCTGACATCTGATGTATTCCCTTTCTCCTTGGGAATGCTGTAGTCCATTTGTTGGTGTAGCCTGGTTTGGATGCTGTTTTGACACAAGAAGGGCAAAAGAAGCGAAGTCAAACCAGGACACTGTAGCAACTCAGGCAATGATCATTCAGAAGACACTTAAATTTTTCTCATGCATTTCAAAATTATTATGTATTTCTGCTCATAAACACCATTTGGACACTGAACCCTTTTTATTATTTTTCTTCTGTATACTTTAAAAATTAATATTTAAAGTATTCTTTAAATATTCTTTAAGCATTTAAATAAATGCTTCTTTAATTGCAAAACTCTCTGGAACTGGTTATTTTTAAATTTTTCCTTTATTTTATTGTCAGTAATTAATTTGACTTAGAGCAAATGAAGTTTTACACATGTAAATTATGAAGAATTATGTTTATTTTTCAAGATTTTATAGAAGAACAGAATTGTATAATGACAAGATGAGTGTACTCTACTGAGTGCCTATTAAAGCCTAGTGGTTTGCAACCAAAATCATTATTTAAATTTGAAGTTTGGGGGTAACTATTTTTTGAGATTTTACTGTAGGAGTTGGACTAGATGATTGCAATGGGTCCCTTCCAACTCAGCATATTCTATGATTCTGTGATTTTATGACGTTGAACTTTTCTATGAATTCTTTTTCCTGATTCATCACTCCTAAATTTCACTTCTCAGATTATACATGGTATTGCCCCAAACACATTTGTTTTGATTCTCCTTCCTTGCTGTGTTTTTGCAATTCTGCTGAACTTATTCTCATAATTTCCTTTTGCCTATTTTTGCTTGGTGCCTGTTGTTACCCTTTCCTCATTATTATGAAGTGGTCTGTTGCTCTTCTTTCCTTCCTTTCAGAAAATCCAGCTGTTCAGAATAAGCCAGGGGCAATAGACTGTGCCAGTAGCCTTGGTGCTTTCTGTCAGGGAAAGCTGAGAAAGCACTCAGTATCTTTCTGAGTTTAAACCCTTGTCTCTTGCAAACAGTAGTCAATGATACTATTTTCTTGGTGATGTAAATCTGAATTGCTATTTGTTTGTTTATTAATTGGAAGTAAAATATTTGTGGAGATGATAATAAAGGAATTCACCTGGAACTGTACTATCATTTCCACAAAGTTCAAGAAATGGGATGAATTTTGAATCATTATGCTGTGGAGAGATTACAAAAGGAAAACTGATATTCAGATTTTTTTTGTTTTGGTTTTGCAGCGGTTTTAATATTATACTGACTATGTCTTTTCTTTGTACTCTGCAGTGGGATTTCAGGTCCTAAGTGGAATATTGGTGCAATTTTACAGCCTTTTATCCAATGGTCCACAGACAGGATAATGTCTAGAATGAAAACTTGGCAGTGTTCATGGATTCATCCATCACGTATAATACTCTCCCATCCTCAGTTTTGTGATTAAAACTTTCGTTGTCCTAAGCATGTTGCCTCCTTGTTAATGTTTGGTTTGTGATTGTCAATAACCAATTCAATACAAGTGACTGCAGCTGTACAGAATGGAGAGGGGACTAAATATTTACTGACAATATTTTACTTGAAAGAATTTGCTGCTGCAAATGACCCGGGATTGTTTGTTTTTTTCCCCAGAACTTCTGATGGTGGAAAGACAGTTGGTACCATCGAAGTCAATCTTGTGAAGATGGGAGAGCTGGAGGAGGGGGAAACAGACCACATCACAGCAGATACCCAGGATCAAAAAGTAGAAACTCAGTTTATTGCACAAAGTTAATTAGAATGATCAATTGTACCAGATTTCTGAAATAATAATTCCAAAATGGGTTAAGGACTTCAAACAAAATTTTTATACTATGTACACTTATCCCCCTAGACTAAATAAAACCTCATGAAAATGTACAGACTAATATTCTAACCCGAGTTTCCTAATCCCTTTCCTTATTTAAGGAAAAAAAAGCTTATTTTTATCTCAACTGAATGTATTTGATCGCTCCTGATCAAAAAAACTGTCCAGAGAGACACCATAATTATGGCTTTTTTTTCTCCTTGTATAGTTGCTCTGTTTTCTGCCCTTGAAGTCCTGTTCATGTTGATTTTTACATGCAATCTGTGCCCACAATACTGAAAAGCTGGGAAGAATGACAGACAGACAAGCCAAAGAACAGGTGAAGTCCCTTGCAGAGGGACAGGTTCAGCTGTACTTCATGGGAGTACACAGATTTTGCAGCCCTAATACAATGGTTCACTGCTTAACACTGTGGTGTATTCTGTTCTTCATGGGGTGGAAAAAAAAGTAGATATTGCTACAGGAAATGCAGCATTTTTTGTTTGGATGTAACTGTATTTTTTGAGAAAAGGCCATTGTTTTCAACATCTTCTCTGCTCAGCCAAACCTGTCTGCTTTTGGGTCAAATTCTGAGGGTAGATATCACACTTATTTCACCACTTATCTCAAAGAACTTCAATGCCCTTTTAAAACAGTAGATGAGTTGGACCAGTTCCAAAAAGCCAGAAAATGCTGTGAAATCTTTCTGATTTTGAACTGTAAAACCTGAAGTTTAAGGCAACATAAGCTGTTTTTTCAGCCTTCTCTTTCATTTAGCTTTTCTTCCATTTCAAAATGTGGAATGAGAATCCTCGCAATTATTGGAGATGTAATTAATGAGATGTGTCTGGCCTGGGGGACACAGAAGGCTTTAATAGCCTCTTTCTAGGGGTTCTAATACTTGTAGAGAAAGACAAGCCTTGTGACAGATGTGTTTTCTGTGGTCTTTAAGGAGTCCTTAGTTTGTATAAATCAGTTGCAGCACAGTCTTGGTTTATATGTTGATAGTGAGGATGCAATTGTGAGAATGTAGAGTTATTGAATTACTTCAAATAAATAAGTTTTGAATTGAGTTTGCTCACTTTTAGATAAACTATGTGTAGGGAATTTCTCATGGAATAGGAAAGCGGTGGTTAAATTCATTTTCAGATACCAACAGGTAGAGAGTGCATCATGTCTTGCTCTCTGCCTTAAGTTTTCCAACTGAACTTCTAGAGGCTCGGGAAGCCCTGGGAAGGGAGCTCCTTATCACCTTCAGAAACTCATTTTTTTCTGTCTGGGGGTGGGAGGAACATTAAATATATACTTCATACTACATTTAACATAGGTGTAGACGGATTGATTTTTCCATCAACTTTTTATACTTTTATGCACTAATCTTATCTAAGAAATGTTCCAGATTGATTGTATAAAAAATTACTTCAATCAAAAACTGTGAGCACATTTTAAATATTTTTTGTGCTTCCTTCTTTTCCCTTGTTTAAAAATCAGTGAAGTGTTTTCTCACACTGTGCATATGAAAACTGCTTTGCCTAAGGAAACCTCTTTGAAAGCACAAAACTTGTCAAAAATTGTTTTAAAATAAAGTGCCTTCTTCATATAAATATAACAAAACTTACTTATAAAGCTAAAGTATTAATATATTTCAACAATTCTGCCACTGCACTGGTAGGAAACATTTCTGTTTTATTGTAAAATAGCTGATCATATTTTGTCATTTTCTTGGCTGTAATTCTGATTGTGTTACAGTACCTTGGAACAGAAATATAAAGACATAAATTATAATTAAGACTTGGAAAGTTTATATTACTATCAGTGATGGTTTTCAGCTTGCCTTTTATAAACTGCCATGGATTTCAGACCCCTGAACGTGTCACACTTGTGGTTGCATCTTTTGCAGTGTGCATTGGTTTGTGAGTGTACGGCTGCTGAAGGCATAAGTGGGAAAGACAACCTGCCTTCCTTAAATGCAGGTAAGATTTCCAGCATCCATTAGAGATGGCTCTTGCAATGCTATGTCAGGTCCAGAAGAAATTACACAGATTTGTGGCAGAGATCATAAAAGTCTCTTCAAATGCTGCCCAGATGTTTAAGTTCAATATTTTAGTGTTTTATACATATTTGACAGTATCATTTTACTGAGAAATGTGAGGAAATGTGTGTCAATTATGCTTTCTGAAGTGGTGCTGGAATCTCCATCTCCTACGTCTTTACTGTTCAATGATTTTTAAGACTGTCAGTGACTTCCATGGGCATGGAATTAACCTCGTAAGTTTGTCATGTCATTGAATGGCATTGTGTTAAATAATTGCGCGTTATTTGTAAGTGAATACTGTGGAAAATCAGTCTCTCTCCTAGCTGATGAAGTGGCAGTTTCAGTTTGATCTGGAAGCGATCTGTCCTAGAATGAAGGGAGATGTTGGCATGGCATTCTCAGTTCTAGGTCAACTCTGGGCTTGAGTGCAGGGTGTTAAACTAGATCTGTTTCTCTTTCATTATACTGAGAAATATTACATGCTGATATGCTGCACCATAAAACTTTCATTAGCCCAAGTTTATGAATCTCCATTACTCTGCAGTAACAATGTCACAAATAAGTTATATGGGTCATCTGAAACCACGGCACTGTCAAGAATTCTGTGTTTGCTGAATACAGTTGAGGAGAAATGTTACTGAAGTTTTACAGCCTTTTAAAACCTTTACTGAAACTCTTTCAGCTAATAGGACAGACTTATTAGACCAGCTTTGCAGTCTAAAGGAAGTACTAAAAACCTCCAAAAATTAAGTTCTTCCATGTGTGCATGAATGCTGTAATTTTTTTTCTGTGAGTTGCTGAGACTAGGTCAGAAACAGAGAAAAATTTCTTCTACAGAACTAGGATTTCTTTTCATCAATTCAAAGCAAGAAAGATGTTAATGGAGAATTACTGAATGTACAGGAACTACATCTGGCTCCAAAAATTCCTGAACTGAAAATAGCCGTAGGCAGGGAGGGTACCTTGTAATTCTAGGTATCTATTTGTGGCTTTTCTTGGAGACAAGATAGAGAGCCAGTTAAAGGATTTGGTCTAACTCAGTGCAGTTGGTTTTGATTCTGATTCTATATGTCATCCACATTAATGGGTCTTAAAGAAATGACATTTCTGTGCAGAGAATGTTACTGATTCACAACGGATTTTTTTTTCTGTTTGCTGCCTCCATTTGATTGAGCTTTTTTTGGAGTTCTTTTGTATGGGAAAATGCAGTAGATTCTGGAATGTATTTTGTTGGAACTTCCAAGGTAGATGTCAGTTTTATAAATATTGAAGTCTGGATTGCTTTATCAAGAATATTTGCGCGTGATTCTATAGTGTATCTAGACATAATTTTTATTTTATTTTATTTATTTTTCTCATATACAAACACAGTATAAAACCAAACCAGACCCAACATTACTAGGTTTTGTAAAGTCAAACATACAGTTGAGGACTTTTTTTGGTAATTTTTTGGTTTCTCAGGTTTGTTTTTTTCCCCTAAAGAATTGACGGGAAAGAGCAGAACTGCAGGTGCATATGCAAGAAATGATAGCATGCAGAATATTGGAAAGAGTTTGCAGTCACAAGAAGTTATTTCTGATAAAAAATATCTCTCAGTCTGTTTCCTGTACTTGTGACTTTCTCTTCTCACCCAGCATCGCCTCCACTTTCCTGGCGACACCAGGCACTGGTTACAGATTTTGTCGGTCCCACCCTTTTTATTAAACTCCCAATTTTTTTCCTTAGAAAATTTTAGCTCTCCTTTTATACTGTCAGCCTCCTTCCCCAACCCATCAGACTTCGTCCCCAGCATGCCTCCTTGACTGTGTCTTCTGTGGATTAAGGCTCTCTGAGTTGCCTGGAGACAGACTGGATTTCTCATATGGGCATCCATGTAGAAGCATCAGGCAACTGATAAATAACATCAACATCGCCTGAACTGCTTTCCCTGCTGTATTCATACAGAACTCCCCCAGAACAGTGTGTATTCCATACACATATGTATTTAGTACATGTGTATTCTGTAGTAAACCTTTCTGGTACTTTCTGTTTCTTCTTGTTTATCAGGCATTCAAAATGATGAAACTGGAAAAAATACCCCTCTGTGAATCCTGAAGCCAGTAGGCATAGAAGCACACTGCCATTCTTCTGAAATTTAAATCTTAGGATAGGGAACTTGCAGCCCTCCAGTGAGTTACGAGATGCTTATTGAGTGAGTGGGAATGAGTAGTGTATTTCAGAGCCTTATCACTATTCCATTTACAGCCCAAGAGATTGGATTTACGTCTCAAAATTCAGTTATTTATTTATAAAGCTGAGGAGTTTACCAGTTGTTTGCATGTAAACAAATTGCATTCTGCAATAAAAAAGAGAATAAAAGTAATTGAAATTAAGCAAGAATTAATAAAGCTGTAATTATTATTCCAGAGGTAATACACATAATATACCTATGCTACAAGGAAGGATATAAATAGAAACACTGTTAGTAAATTAGTATATGGCAGAGATATGCTTTGATCTATCTTCAATAGGGAGTGAAAATAAAACCAGAGTATTCAATCTTTTATTATTTTTTATTCTACTAACAGGGGAAGTAATGGGAAGGATATTGCATGGAATAAAAAGCACAGAGGTCTTCAAATTTAAAAATGAGAATGTCCAAAAATATGGATTGGTAAATATACGGCATTGGCTTTTAGGCTTGTTGCTATAGAGAAAAGCCTTCAAAATAGGTTTTTCTCTTTTTTAACCACTGCAGTTCATGTGGATTTTATTTTTTTTCAGTGCCTCTCATGATCAGTCTGAATATAGCACAGTCTTAATACAGCAAGGATTATGTCTATGAAACTTCCACTCATTTTAGTAACTACTTTTTATTAAAGCCAAATCTAGTCTTGCCATTCTTACTGTTTGGGTGATTTTACATGCCTTCTAGAATTCTGGTCCAGGCAACTTGTACTCAGAAAGCAGATATTGTAACTGGAAAGGAAGATGCTTCTGACATTTTTATGGACTCACATGACTTCAGTAGTTCTGTTTATAAGAAAAATATCAAGTACTGTGAAGATTTTATTGACAATCTTAAGCTTTAGCAACACTGCATATTGGAATTATTTGGATTACTTTTGAAAAAATCCCAGGCTTTTTCCTGAGTTTTTAAATGAAATTTTCTTATTAAGCTTTCGGAGAGTTGTTTTGACTATTTTTAAAAAACTACAGCACACTTGAGATTATCCCCATCTGAATATCAAGACCTGAATCAAAGACCTGAAAATTCAGCTAATACCTAGAGAGGAGTTTAATAATTCTACCAATGATAAAAGTCACAACTTTGGATCCCTATTTTCAGGATGTTTCTTAGTCTCCCTTGCTATCTTGCTGCAGTCCTGATGGGTTTTCTCTTTTGTTTTGGTTTTTTCCCTCTGATGATGGTGGTGAAAGTGGGAAGAAGGAAGAAAAGAGATTGTGCAGCTACATATGTGCGTTAGGTTCTCACTAATTAAAGTAAATTTTTCAGTGTAATAGATTCTGAGTGCAAATTGAAGGCTTTTCTTGGAAAAACATAATTATATAAACTTCTTAGGAAGTTGATATAAAAAGGCAAAATAAAGAAGAGAATCTTTTGTGTCTGGGGCATCATCATATGAAGTATCCTGGTAATATGTACCAGTCTGCTTCCTACTAAGCAGGTTGCACAACAGAAAAAAAAAACCCACTCCAGAATTATGATCTGGTTTGGCAGTTTTGTGTTTAAGGCCAGACCTGAAGTAGGCTTTTGTTTCTTGAACTCTCCCTGAAATTTACATTGCTTGTTAATGGGAGAGGATATTAATGTTAATGGGAGTGCCACATATCAGCTTTGTGAATTGACACAGACTGTTAATATTACTGACAAGACTGATTTCATTGATTATAAGAATCTCAGGAAAAGAGAAGGAAAACAGGAAATATGCACTGCAGCATATTTTAATCAAGTGACATAATAAAACCTGGACACTGGGTGAAAGTTGATCATAGGCACAGGAGTTGGAGATGCTTTTTTCTGTAGTTTAATCTGCATTGTGAGGAGCCTCAGGCTCTAAAAATGTGTGCAAAAATGCTCGAACGTTAAGGTATTCCGGGTGTTAGTAGTAAAGAAAAATGACTGTTACTCATATGTCAGAGCTATCAAGCATCTTTTTGGCTTACTTCATAACACTGTCAGAATGTACTTGAAAGTAGAATCACTAATAACTAAAGACAAAATGACTCTAAAAAGGCTTCCAGTTTTTCGTTGAAAAGTAACGATGAAAGACATCTCAGTAGAGTGATGGGAATACAGAGCAGTACAACTGCTTAAACATTGCTGTTTACAACATTCCTTTCTTTAAATTGCCAGCTCAAATTATTACTGGGTTTATTTTTGGTATCTTTGAATCTCTGGTCTTGTTTTAGGCCTTTCCTAAAGGATTTCGGTTAAAAAACCTGATTGCTTAGATAGACAAGACAGTTTGTGTATCTTCTCTCATTTGTTCTGTATAAATCAACCTACATCAACCTCCCTGATGGTGTCAGGAAGTTGTGGATTGAAATGTCTGTTAGTAGATGTCATTTTGATAGCAGCAGTTTCCCCACAGCACCCATGGGGGATGCATTCCTTTGAGTTATAGACCACTCAGTGACAGATCAATGGGAGCCTGCTGGAAGGCAGCTTTTTCCAGAAGGCTGACAGAAAGGAACCAGTGGAGGATTTGGATGGCTGTCCAAAGTCATTCCGAGTTAGGAAGCAGTGGATGTGTGTGTTAAATGACAATTGTTTGTCTCCAAGTAAGTATCAAAGTAGTCAAACAGAACTTTTTCTTCCTCAGCGCTTTCCTATTTGTTCTTTCTGGAAAATAAGAGCAGGTTAAAAAAAAAAAAAAACAAACCGGAAAGGAGAGAGTAGAAATTTCCCACCTTTACTATAGAGCATCATTGTAAGATCGGAACAGAAATGTAGCCATCATCTGAGAACTGTAAAATAAAAAACATGATGGGTTTCAAGCATAATCTTCCAAAATACCAAGAAATGTAATTTTCTTATGTCATGTTGCTAGAGTGATCTGAAAACTGTGTGTGTAACATATTGACAGGGCTGTTATATTTATTTATGTTGTGGCAGTGTCTTGATGACATCAGTGACCAAGGTAACTCTGAAATGGTCAATGGTCAAGTTTCCCTTAATGTGCCTGCACGCATTCTATTTTTGTTAATGACTTCTGTCTGTGCATATCCAGGAGAAGATGCAGCTGAACTCTGAGTTCTGTGCAATTTATTGGAATTGTGAGTGGTGCTAGTAGGTGGTAAACAGTAGTGGAGACTGTACTGAGTTCATTGTTCATTTTTGTTTTTCCTAACTTCAGCTTAAATGTAAGAAAAGAGAGTCTAATTTACATTTTCACTACTTTAAAATCCTAAATTCACAGGTTACCTACTATGCTGGTGAAAAGTGATTTAATGACTGGATTAATAATACTTCATCCTTCAAATGCTGGTATAAAAAAATGAAATAAAAAAAAATATTTTTAATAGAACTTTAATGGTTCTAAAATTAATTTTGTAAGCCAGAGGGGAAATAATGTTATATTTTTACATTAAATTGTTGTCATCAATTTTCAGAGTTGCATAACCAGAGTAAAGCAATTATATAATTTTTCATCTTTGCAGTGTTAAGAAACCCAGTCTGTAAGTTATATAGATTCCCAACTTCTGACAACAAGTGGATGCGGATCCGGGAACAGATGGCTGAGACCACCCTCTCTTTCCATGTTCCTAAAGAACTAATAAATTTGCACATAAAGGAGGATATGAGAAGGTAAGGAAGAATCAACAGCAATAATAAGTACTGAATTTTATTTTTCTGACTTGGAATCATGCAAATGATGAGCTAAAATATATTATGAATTGGGCACTTTCTGGCTGCTAAGAATTTATAGTTGTAACTGGACAACAGAATTGATTGCTCAGACTTTTTAGGACTCCAGTGACCTCATAAGTTCTGAGCAATGAACTGTGCTAAAGTGCAGTCATGACTTTAAATCTCTGAGTTTGGTTAACAATATAAATAAACTGGAAAGTCAACATTTTATCAAGAATCAGCAAATGATAAGACTGTGAACAACATTGTGGTGTGTTAAGCTATGTGTCTGGGTAGTGCTAATTACAGAGAAACATTGTGCAAGCAATGAAAAATGACAGGTTTGTAGTGAATAAAGGAGCGATGAGAATAAAAATGATGTTCCTCTAGCTAATCTAACTTAGTTGGCATAAGAAAAGGATACCAAAGTAATGTTTGTTTGAAACCTTTGTTCGTGTTTGGCCTTGTAACCAGGAGCGATGTCTGAGAATCATTACAATGTCTATGGCCTGGGGAGAAAGGAGAATAGGGAACACGGGTGTCCCAAAATCCTTTGTATGTCTAATAATCACTGCAGTGATTAAAATGACAGCCTGTCCTTGAATCCTTGTAAGCTGTGCTGATAAAATTGTGGGGAAACTCATTATTTTAAGTTGTCCAGGGCTACCCTGAAGACAATGTCTTCTTTTTCCAGTGATAATTGATGATGTAGATGATGTTGTCTCTCTCCTCATGAAAGTTGCTTCACACATAGATGGGCATCTGGTGTCATGTGTAAGAGTAACACTGTGACCCCGTGCTGCATCCCGAAGCCATCATGTGCGCCTTCAGGCAGCTCCTTCCTGTTGTGATTTACAGAGGTTGTTTGTCCTGCAGTATGGAGCTTCTTTTCTTTTTTATTCACTCCATCTCTTGCTACTGTGTGATCTTTTTATGCCAATAGAACAGCACGTGGGAAACTGGAATCTTGATTTTAATAAAGTCGGTGGACTGATACATACTTATGCATGGTGATGATGGGTTATAAAAACCCTATGAATTGTTATAATACTTTATTTTATTCATTTAGTACTGTGTTTAGGCATTTGTGGCCTCATCTTGTTTGAGAATACTTATGTGCAAGGTTTTTTCTAGTAAGCAATAGAAATAGATTATGCTGACTTGCACAGTTCATGCATTTCCCATATCTTCATTTGCCCCACGGGTAAATGCCTTTTAAATGTTAGAGGATTACTATAACCACTTTTACTGCTACTGCATTATTCTCTCCAAAGGCATAATGCAAGCAATAGTCCTTATTATTATTTGATATTATAGAATTCACCTCCCTGGATAAACTCATAGTAAAAATCACCATGATGGGGTTTCCTCTTTACCAAAATAAAGAAAAGATTTGAGAAAGAAACAGAAGTAAACGTTGCTCAAAGATTGAGGAAAGTGCTTCTGAATTTCCTGACTGCCAGTGTGGTTAAACTGTTCAAGCCTAGTTGAAAATGTGGGCATGAAAGAAGAGAGACAAAGTGATTGATACAGTCTGAGGGAGGAGGTAAGACTAACCAAAAGGAGCAACAACATGTGGTAGAATACTAGCAGATGGTGGGGATAAGGGCATTTGTGTCATCTATCATTATGTAAGACTGTGGGCTGGAGCTTCAGCTTTGTCTGGGCTTAGCTTTTTGAAATAATTGCAGAGATGTGTGTTCTTGTGGAGTCCTTACACTTGTAATCTGGTAAAACCTGTGAGGAGGATGTTACTACATTAGCTCTTGAACTCACTCAAAACATACACTGCACCATCTTCAGGCTATTCTCTTCTGAAGTATTCTCCTCCTCTTTTCCTCTTTTCGTTTGTGTAAAAGAATAAATATTTTTGTCTCAGAGGCCACATCTTATTATGCTCGGCTGCTTTCATTTTATTCTTATTGTGGCTTTGACATAGTCAGGTCTGAAGCAATTACCTATAAAAATATGCAAGTAAGTGTTAATCCTATTCAGTATTCATTATAAATTGTAGTGTAAATTCCCTTTTCTCACAGCTCTTAAGATTGTTTATCTCTTGATAAAACTCCAGTGTTCATTGTTAACCAAACGCTTTCATTCGCCAACATGATGCTCTGAAGTACATAACCTCTAAGGGTATTTAACTTTGGTTCCAGCATGAAACAATGTTTTTAAAGAAATGAATGCATTGAAGATTTATCCTTCAAACCTCCCTGGAAGAAGTTTTATTAGGAGCTATATAGTAATTTTTCTTGTTCTAGAAAGGGTCATACAGTCTGCTTTGCTGGTTTTTATTGCAAAATTATTTGTTTCCTCTTCAAGGCATTACAATGAACCCTTTCTCCCGTTTTTCATATTTTTTCCCACAAATCTAGCCCAGATATTTTATGTGTGCCATGCGAGATTAGCCAGGGAGCTCTTTGAACCTAATGATTATTAAAAAGACTTAGCTTATATTAATTGTTTAGAAAGTTGATTGATCTATATAATTGAGGCTTGCAGTTGTAGATACAACTGGTGTAACTGGATCAGCACAGCAAGAAATTTGGCTGAAAAGAGAGTCCAACTATACTCGAATTTCGCCTGTGGCATTTGTGATCCCAATTTATAAACAAATTTCAAAGATAAATTACTGAACTTAGTAATAAAGCATAGTACAAAGCACACGCTCAAGCTTTCTCCTGCATCAGAAATTACTGTCCTGTCCCATTGTCACAAGGCTTTTTTTTGGTGTAAATCTGTACAGTCTGGTTCTTTATTTCTTTCATGTAACGTTATGGAATGATGACAAAGTTCACACTCTGAAAAATGCATGTTTTCCTACTTCGTCTTATTACACAACTTCCATGGAGAAATGGAGCCCCAGGCAGCAATGCCATGCATTGAGAGTAGGCTTTGATGTTTCTGGGTCTTTGGATGTCAGTTTTTACTTGACTTGGTTTTGAGCAGTTGCATTGTAAAACCATTAACTCGATAAGAGGTGATAGCATTAAATAGAAGTGATTTGGGATAAACTCACCAAGATTTTTGAAGCTATTTAAACCAACCAACCACATTCAAGAGAGGCACTGTTAACATGCCTATCTACTTAAGGACTTTCTCAACATTGTTTCCCATAAGTACCTTCTTTTCAACACTTAAAAATTCCCAAACCCATCAGTAAAATGTAGCTAAAACACAAACGAATGCAGTATTTACCCCATTATATATCAAAAGGATGTATACCCTTTCTCTTCTTATTCTCCATTAGTTATTGTATAGAGGAATGTAAGTGTATGAACCTAAGTGTAGCTTGAATTTTGTAAATAGTTTTCAGGCAATTGCCCTCCTGAGACAAGATCAGTTTTAAAACCCATTAATTTATAAACTAAAGGATAAAATATTGCAATGAATGAACACTACATCATTCTCTGTCCTCTTGATTTCACTGTTCACAACTAATTTTGGGTAAGATGGCCACTGTGAAAATCTGAGAGGAACTTTCATGGCTGACTTAACTAGAATTTGCTGGATTTTACTTTGATTTCAGGTGTTTAAAGTTCTACTGCATTGGAATGGAGTGACATCACCTGATTTTTTGGTGATAATTACCTCTACATAGCATTACCTAGAATTCAGCAGTGCTAAAATCTATAAAATGCTAACTTATGTTCTCTAATGAGACTGTCCTCTCAGAGAAGGTTTTTTTGCAAGATCCACACAGGTTTTAAGACTCCAGAGAAATCATTCAGCACCAGTTAGCAAAGGCTGCAAAGATTTCCAGATGTTATATTTGTGCACAGCATGCCCTATAGAAGTTCATATTGAGCAAATTAAAGCCTCCCACAATACAGTGAAAAAAATGCAAAATTGAAGTGAAAAATAGTCTTTTTCTCAAGATTATAGTTATTTTAACACACTCAAACTCTGTCATCACAAAAATCATTTGAATTTCTACATATTTAGCTAAAGGTTTTGAATTTAGCAGTACTTATCTTTGGCTCTAATAGCACTGACTTGGCTGTAATTTTGTCAGTTCCTGTCACTTAAGGCATTAGGTTGACTAAAAAAAGCTTTGTACAGTTTTATGATGTTACTCTGTGTTTTGAATGATGCGCTCTGATTAACAAACTGGGGGAAAAAAGATAACAGGAATGCACAAAATGTTTAAATGGTTGAGTAATACTTCAGCTAATTGTGATTAATCTTGCCACACATATGATTCCAACCTGAAAGAAGGTAATAAAGTTTTAAATGTAAACTGTGAAAGTAAAATGTTTTTGCTCATACCATGGAACTGAAGCAATATTGTCTTAAGCTGATTCCACTGTTTTCTGATTAAACAATAAAAATTTAAAAACAACCGAACTAAAACCCCCTAAAACAATTATAGACACTGTTGCTAGTTACTAAAATATAATTTAGGATAGAAGTGTAAATTCCACTGATGCCATTTCTGAGAATTACTGAATTCGAGTCTCTGCGATTGTCTGATACAGGAGAATTATCCTCTACAATGAAATGCAAATCATAGAGTTAATCTTAAATGATCATGCTGTTAGAAAATGTTGAGTCTTTGAAAGATAAATCCAGGTAATGTAATATCCAAGGAAGGGAGAGAGTTTAGAAGGGAAAAAGTTTAAAGCAGGGCTAGAAGGGAGAGGGTTTTAAGGCAGGAAGGGGGAAATGAGTTTAATTTAGTTTATATACTGTCTACACTTTTGTATAATAAAAAGGGGATGGTGATGGATTGAAATTAATAAGGAACTTAAACATTAGCTCTTAGGAACAGCATAAAATAATATCAAGGCTTTGCAAACCCCAGTCTATTCTCATATGTACAGGAAAACAGGCTTTAAAATATTTTTAAAGAGTTTGTTGGCTTGGCTTTTTTGGGATGGGTAGATCGCTCATGTGGTTCTTCTGGGATGTTTTTGTCTGTTTTGTTTGCTTTGTTTTTTCTTTTTTTCCTGTTTGTTTGTTTGTTTCTAAACAACTGTTCAGGGCATGCAAAAGGCAGGCACACCCTACACTAAAGTTTTTAGTTGCCTGTCAGGTCAGGTTTACCAAAACCTGGAATAATTTTGGAAAATTCTGTAAGACAAAAATGGCGAATCTGTTCAGTAGATTCTAAATGAAAATTATTAGTAAAGAAAGAAAAACATGCTTTTATTTTTTTCTTTTTTGCTTCCCCAGAAAGGATTAACTCCTTCTTAATAATTATTTGTCTGTTTTGGAAGCAATATAGTGAAAAGACTATGATTCCTTTATTTCTGGAGGGAATATTATATTGTTTGTCTGGGTTTATTGCCTATATATCACAGGAGCATAACTTGTAGCAGAGAAAAATGAGAGTAATTTTATCTGCTTCTGTCCTGAAAAAAATAAAAAGAAAGAAAAAAAAAGAAAGAAGAAATGGTTATCCATAAACGTGTACATTTAAAAGTGAACTTAAAATAATTTCTGTGCTCCTTTCCTTAGAAAGAAGCTAAGAAGCTTCTATGCTTCCTTTACTTATGAGTGATTGAGATATATCCCAAAGCTTCTGGTGTATATTTACTCCAATGCTCCTGTTTGATAAATATTCAGAATTTTGATGCTGTTTTAATATTATGGAAGTTTTGCAAATATAATCTGCAAAAATGTCTCATCTTGTTTTGAATTCTGCTAAGCTCTTTTCTTCTGATGTTTTGCAAAAGTAGATTTCAGAAGCTAATTTTGCTTGGTGGAGGCCAAAATCTTTTCGTTTTTAGGTTTTGAATTTGTCATGTTTGCTTCACTGGGAATTGCATCATTGGATTTTTGAAGCTGTATATATAAAAAATTGCTACCTCATCTTCATACAGCATTTTTGGTTTAAGTACTTTTATAATATATTCTGTTAATTATCTCCTCTTCTTTTAATGGCACTGATCTTTTCTACTTCATCTTTCAATTTGTCAAAATTTGTGCTGTGTACTTAATGACGCAAATGGCTATTTCTGCTGTTCCCTTTTCTGAGACAGAGTAATTAGATTCAAGAAAATTCTTTGAGGGACTGCCCCCTTCTCACTCCTCTTGCTCATCTTAACATCTTGCTGATGTTTTGCTTTATTTTGATTTATTGCCACTGACCACAGGTTTTCACTGTGAATGCCTCAATGGTGTCTGAACTGTTGATGGTAGTTTAAAAAAAACAAGTTCTTTGGAAACATGATTTCAGTATTGGGACTTCAAATAATTTTGCAGCATGATGCATACTACTCATTGAAAATGCTCCTTACAGAAATCAGGGGTTTGTATTTTAGTATTGAATATGTTTCTTTCAGACTTCTAAGCTGCTGTATCTAAAGTGATGAGCTAGTCTTTTCCTGTTCCTATTGCTATTAGAGTGCATGGCACAAAGCAGGAGCTCTTTAAGGAGAAATTACCGACTTGAATCATACAGGGAATTCATTGTGCCTCTTTCAGGTACTTTTAGTGGTTTACTATTATCAAACACCTAAAGTGTTCTTAAAAACAAAAAATAAAAAAAGCATGAGTTGGTAAATCAAAGGTAGCATATTCATCTGAGCTTTGGGTTCTCAACCATTCCTTGATATTGGACTTCTTGGAACAGAATTAGTCTACCAGAGGAACGAATGCATGTGAAAACCAGAATGTACCTAAAACAGACTTAAAAATTAGCTAATTAGCTAATGCTTAAGGTGGAGAATGAGGTATGGAACAGACTGTTTACATCCATGTTCTGGTTAGATACAAATGGGGCCAAGATGATGCCAAGGCCACCAAGGAACATAGCTGATTAATCAGGGGAGGAGGCAGTGGAAGCCAAAACATGTTTCTGGGTGGAGTTTCCACGGGGCAGTGACAGAAAAGACTATCCAGGAGGCAGTTTGAGGAGCTGAACAGAAAGACAAAGACAAACAGCTGTAGACAAAGCTTGGATTTAATTTGGTAAGATGAGCTTAAGTTGAAGCTGAGCACAAGATCTGTCACGGTGATGAGAGCAATCATCTGGAAAAGACTTCGAGAAAAGATTTGGAATGAGGGAATAAGATGATAAATAGCTCTATTTTAACAGCACAGTTTTCTCTGAGCTTCCTGCTCAGTTGACAAGCTATTCAAAATTCCACAGCTGCATTCAAAAGTTGGATCTGACTAATTTGCCCTCCGTAGAACCAATATCTATTTTAAATATTAATTTTTTATAGCACAATTGTTGTTTGATACAATCACTGGTTGAAGTGTGTTTTTCAAGTTATTCAATGAAATAAGTTATCATATAGGTATTATAGTATTATCAAAATAGTTTAATTTTTTTTTTTAATTGTGAGTATTAGGAAGAACTATAAACTTTCAAATACGAAAAATATTACGGTTTTTCCACTCTGTTTAGTTTTACATGAGGCCTTTCATGTAATAATAATAATAAAGCTTGGTACTATGGACTAATGTTGATAGAGTTTAGATATAGAAAAGACAATACTTTTTTCATGCATAACTCAGAATTGAATTGAGTCAACAACAGCAGTGACAAATTGTAAGAAAACCCAAAACATAAATCATATTTAAATCCTCTGTCTTCTGTAATTCCATTAGAAAAAATAATAAAGATAGAAAGTGTGCAACGAGGCTATTTTCTGAAGAAGTGTCTGCCATATAGTCATGTTGTCTAGTGATTTTGATTTTACTGTATTTAAAAATGAAAAACAAGTCAGAAAAGGTAGTTTTAAAGTTTTCATGCTGCATATGACTAGATTGCTATAGAACTGGAGCACTACTTATTGCTAAACTATTTTAGCACAAAGTAGTGCTACTTTTTTAAGCCTTGTAGATGTCTTTTTTTGCGACATATTAGAAGCTGAATTTTTACATCAGTGATTTGTACATATTTCGGAAATGAAACAAATATGAATCTTGTCACCAGTAATGGGGGCAGGATTTGATATTTCCTGAAAACCTATTAAAGTTAATATTGAGGGACTTGAGTTTCCCCTTCCCCCTGCTGTTGGTGTCAGTGGAGTTAACTCGTAGTCAGCTGCTTAAACAAGCTTTTGGGCTTGGCTGGATTTTTTAGTGTGAGATAAAAGGTTTCTATTCCTGATGTTGAGCTTCAGCTTGAGACCAACAACTCCAGGCATGAGCTTAGGTAGAGGCAGAGATACAATTCTTGGATAGAATACTGTATTCCCATATAGAAGGAGCAGTAAGGTTTTGGAAGCCAGGCAAGTGCAAACATTGTTGCTAAAACTATTAAATTAGACACCATAAATATTAAGGGCCAAAATATTATCACTGCAAATAAACAAAATTGTATACCTTGACAAATTTGACACACTTTTCTGAGAAGAAAGCCCTGAGATTTTAATTTATTGGGACATCTCACGTTAAGCTTTTAAAAACTGGCAAGAAAAGTGGTCATTGAAAATGGTGGGTTTATCCTTCCACTGCAGGAGGAAAGTTGAATTGCTTTGGCTTCAGGATGAATTAGATGGAAAAAATCGTACGTCATTATGATGATATAGCAAGTTCCTGTGTTGTAGTATTTGTTTCCATTTTCATACTTTCCAGGACATGGAAAAACAAAATGCTTTAATTCTGCTTCCAGTGCAATCTGTTTGGTTTTGCTTGTTATGTTAACCAGGAGCAGGCTATGCCTATGTAGCTTATTCTAATACTGTTCACACTAATGCAAAAATAATAATGATGGGGAAAACATCACTGTACCAGTGTGTGGCTGTTCTGTTTAAGAAATAATTTTAAGACTTTTTGACTAATGGTCATATCTGCTGTGATAAGTGATTTCAGTGTTTCTGTGCTGCAGTCTCATTGGTCTTTTTCTCCCTCTTTCCATCCCTTCTTCCCATATTTTTCCTTGTTCCTCAGTAATTTTTCTGTATACAAGAGCTGTCCCCTGGAAGTCTTTTTGGAGACTTCCAAGAATTCAGTGAAACACTCTACTTGATTCTTTGAGGAAAATGAGGAAAACTTGTTGTGTTGCAAAAATTTTCTCCTGCACAATTCCAGATGTTTGCCAACTCAAGATCTCTTATTTTCCCTAAAAGCAGGTCCCACAAAGTGTCTTTGGGATAGATATAAGAGAAACTTACCTTTGCAAGTGGGAAAACCAAATAGAAAGCCCAGGGTACTGTAACTAATGCAAATAAACAAAATTGTATACCCTGACAAATTTCCTTGTTTGTGCAGGAAGTAAAAATTATCTCTATTTCACTCAGCTCAGCTCTCAAGAGTGTACCGGAAAACTGAAAATTTCCTTTTGGATTTCCTTTTGGATTTCCAGTGACATGTTTGGTTACCATAGCACTGCTGTTTTGACCTAATGAACACTGTAAGGCTGGACATGATGTTTTAGGGAACAGGTGGTGTGGGTTTTTGGGTTTGTTTTTGCATACGTGTGTTTTGTTTTGAATGCTAAAGAAATGTGCTGAGGGCTGCTGTGTTGGTTAAACTTTTATAATGTGTATGAAAGTATTGAAAGAGTAGTGCATCAAAACAACTATGCTGAAAGTGTTGGGAAAAAAGCAAACTTTATAGTCTTTCCAATGGCGTTTAATATTCACAAAAAGTGACTTGCAGTGAACGGAACTCTCTGGAGCCTGGAAGCCTTCTTACCTCCATGAAAAAATGAGTATTTAATTTTGTAGGTATCTGGATTTATACCAGATGAGTTTTGAACACAAAATTGCTGCATTATTCACTGGCATTCTTTATTGTGTACTTGTAAAACACAGATGAAAAGCAGATCTTAAAAGCATTCTGAAAACAGATTTTATTTCAATTAGGAAATCTTTCTGATGTTTTCTAACAAATTTGTTTTAGATGAATTTGGATGAATCTTAATACATTAATGAGTTAATTAGTGCCTTCTCTTTTTGCCTATTGGTACAGGAATCAAGAACTTAAAGACCTGGGAGAACTTGCTCCTCACTGGGACAACATGCGCAAAAGTGTGATTGCTCAGTGTGATCAGATGCTGACCATGTACCAGGACACTCTTGCAGAGCTTGGGAAGCATACAGGTAGGAATCTGTGATTTCATGGAAGTAGCCTCTTTTCTGGGATAGTTAAGAATTTACTAGATTGTTAGCTATGAAATACTGGCATATTCAGTGGGAATAAATATCTTAGAATCATAGAATGATTTGGATTGGAACGGACCTTAAAGATTATCAAATTCCAACCCTCCTGCCATGGGCAGGGACACCTTCCTCTAGACCAGGTTGCTCCAAGCCCCATCCAGCCTGGCCTTGAACACTTCCAGGGATGGAGCGTCCACAGCTTCTCTGGGCAACGTGTGCCAATGCCTCACCACCCTCACAGGAAAGAATTTCTTGTGCCTCACCACCCTCACAGGAAAGAATTTCTTGCTAAGAGTTAGTCTAAATCCCCCACTTTCAATGGGAAGCCATTGCCCCTTGTCCTGTCATTACATGATTTGTAAATAGTGTCTCTCCAGCTTTCTTGTAGGTTCCTCCCAGGTACTGGANTGCCCCTTGTCCTGTCATTACATGATCTTGTAAATAGTGTCTCTCCAGCTTTCTTGTAGGTTCCTCCCAGGTACTGGAAGGCTGCAATTATGCCAGCCTGAAATCTCTTTTCCAGGTTCAACTATTCCAATTCTCTCATCCTTTCCTCAAGGAGATGTGCTCTATTCCTCTAGACATCTCTCTGACCTCCCCTGGGCTCACTCCAACAGCTCCATGTCCCTCCTGTGCTGGCAGCCCAGAGCTGATGAGCACTGCAGGTGGAGTCTCAGCAGAGTAGAGTACAGGGGCAGAATCCTCTCCCTCCCTCCCTGCCTCCCCTGCTGCCCTTGTGGCTCTGGATGAGCCCAGGACACGTTTGGCTCTCTGGGCTGTGAGTGCACATCGCTGGGTCATGTCCAGCCTCTACTCCAGCAGCACTTCTAAGTCCCTCTGGGCAGAGCTGCTCTCCATCTGCTCATCCCCAGCCTGGGTTCATATCAGGGCTTGCCCTGCCCCAGGTGCAGCACCTTGTTATTGTTAAACCCCATGAGATTTCCATGCATGTCCTTAGTGTAGTAGTGGTCTCTGCCCACGCTCTGCCAGAAAAGCACAGAATTAATATGGGATGGGCAGTGCAAATATATCCTTAGTCCAGAAAGAACAGTAAGTGCTGCCTTGTTCTTTCTCATGTGGAAATGGTGGTCTTGGATTCTGATGTGTGCTGAGTGCTTGTTCCCTTAATATCCAACAGAATCCTGTGGTCAGGGTCTATAATGTACCACAGTGTCCACATGCCAGTGGAATAAAACAGTATCAATGACAAATGTGCAGAAAAGACAGCTGATCTTTTCCTCCCGTAGAATTTCTTATTCACAAAAAGAACGTGAAATGTCTGCAGAACAACGTAATTATTCTTTTGATTTTTTTTTTTATTGTTCACTTATCATTCAAGGAAATTACATAATTCTTTTCTTTTATTCAAGACTACCAGAATAATTTCCTGAATCACTCTGTATTTTGATCAAGTACAGTTTTCTGCCTGTTTACAGCAGGCCTTTCTGCCTCTTCCTGCTGGTGTGCCTTCCTCCCTCCCCTCTCCCCGCCCAGTTTATGAGATGTTCCATAAGGAAATGGACACATGTGCTCCGAATTACCACAAAGGCCTTGTCAGTGTTGCTGCTTTCTTGCCAGTGTCAGATTTCTAACAGCAGCCCTCACAATCACCATCTAAGAGATGTGTTTTCAATGACCATGTTGCCAATGCTTATTGCCTCTAAATGCTGTTTTTCTCTATACTTTCACCATTAGATGTTCGCACTGGGGCTTTGCTCCACAGTTTTGTCTGTGAAGGCATAGTAGTGCATGTCAGAGATAAACACTGGAATATTTCTGAGAGAAAGGTACATTATGGCCATGAATATTTGTGAAAATAGAGGTAGAAGTGATGATAACATCTTGTAAAATACCTGGCAAATATTTATTAAGTACTTGCAGTATTTTCTTCATTACTTCTAGCTTTCTACATATTCCAAAATAACCTTTGTGTGTGTACTGAGAAATGGAGCAATCAGGTTCTGTCTCGGTTTGAAAGACAGGTGTCTGCTAAGAGAGGTTGAACCCTCCCTTAGGACAGAGAATGCGATTTTCCCCTCCCTCCGAATTATTTAATTTTAAAAATCAAGAATTTTCAGGCAAAGGTGTGGAAAAAAGGAATAACAGTTCTTTACTAGTATCTATAAACAAGCAATAACAATAATAGCAACCACAACTAGAACCAGAAACCAATAGCAGATGACTTTTGAGCTGCCGAGCCTTTTCCCGTGTGGTGTAATCACGGTCACAAGCAGCAGGTGGTGCTGTTAAGTTCCCGGCCAGGCAGGGCAGGTGCGATGACTGCCGAGCGGCTGCAGATGGCGCTGTTGAGCTCCCGGCCGGGCAGGGCAGGTGCGATGGCTGCCGAGCGGCTGCAGGTGGCGCTGTGGCGCAGGGTCAGGTCAGCCTCAGGCAGCTG
>VZRM01004287.1:287178-324567 GCA_013397955.1 Grantiella picta | reverse complement strand
TTTTTTTTTTTCCTTCCCCTGCCTGCCCAAGCACTCATTGTTTCTTACAAAAGAGTTGATAGCTCTTAATCACCCAGCTATTTGTTGCTTAGTAACGGTGATGGAGAAAAATTCTAAGGCATCCTCCCAACCTCTGACAGGTTCATTATACAACTAAAATACACAGTAGAAAAATTTCTTCTCATAGATAATTGGATGCATTTGGTTTTATTATAATGAATCTATTGCATTTATTAGGTGAGACACAAATCTTTCCCTTCCAAAATAGACATTAAAGCTGTACTTTTATCCTTTAGCTATTATCTTCTAATATAGGACTGAGCATGTCTTTGTCATTTCAGATTGCTCAGGGATAGTGTTCTTGGTCACAGGATAGGAAAAATCCTATTTTAGAGTATGAAGAAAAGCCAGTCTCTAACTGAAACAAAGCTTTTTGGGAGCGGTTCATCAACAGTTTAAATATTTGTTTGGGTGATGTGGCTAGCACAGACCTTTCCCATGAGAATTTTTCTCTCTTTTCCTGTGTTTTTATAAACAAAGATAAAGTTTAGATGTTATTAAAACAGTTCTCGAGATGTGCGCAGTTCAGGCCTGGCCAATAGGCTTAGGGGCAGGTTTCGGACTGACCAATCTGAGTGACCTTTGAAAAGTCTATATAAGTTGGAATTAAATAATAAAATACAGATCTTTTATGCCGCACTGAGGGTCTGTTCTTCTGTCTCTCTGCTAGCAGCTCAACAGCGACGGGGTGGGGAAAAACCTCATATGTTGCCCTAAATGTTGTATAATAATTTGCATTCTGTGTGCAAAAGCGTAATTTCTTGTATTTGTGATTGTTTGCCATCATCAGAATATTCCAATTCTGATTTTGGCAGACTACTATCTACCCCAGTATGAAATTTCCTGTGGTTCTGTTTTAAATTATATTTCTATATCTATATCTATCTTTATATATATAGATAAATATATATGTATCTATATTTATATATATATGTATGTATGTAATTTTCAATCTTTGGCTAATTACTAAATGCAGATAATGAAGGAATCAATGTAATAATTACAACTTGCAGGAAGATATTGAAAGGACCTTTTGAGATTAAAAAAAATAGAGACAATATAATCTATTAAACATAAACCCTGCAAGACCTGTGTTGTGCCAAGTGACTTCATAAAGGGTTGATAATGTGAAAGGACCTGTGTTAATTGGGTCTTGAGAGAAATGAAGTGGACCTGGCAAACTGAAATTATCCAGGACGACAGAGCCAGCACATATAAAAAAGAGTAGGGACATTTATCAGAAAACAAAGCAACCTAACAATTGTAGCAAAGAAGAGAAATAATCAGGAAATGTTAATTTGTTCCTTTCTTCTCTATAAACAGTATACTTTATAACTTCCAAAACCAAGATTATAGTCTTTGATAAGAAATGCAAACCAGACATTTGTTTGACTTAATAGTGTAGTTACACAAAAAATTATGTTGAGAGCACATTGTAGAGATTGGAAATTCAAATACTTTTGAAGTAGAAATTGCTATGATTCAGGCTGTGAGGACAACTTTAATTCAGACTTTTAAGGTCAACATTTTTCAACACATGCCAAATACCATTTTGCTTTTCATTTCAGCCTATGCGGGTGTCTTACTTCATCGTAGCATATCGCCTGAGTTTGGGTTGAAGTGTTCAGAAGAGCAGATAGCATCTGCAAATAAAATTCTCCAAAATATTCCCATGTTCCTCCAGTACAATCACATGTTGGGCTTTCTGAGTGATACCCACTTCACACTCAACCAAACTATTTGTGGAATTTAGTGGAGAAGGCTGTTGTTAAGAGACCACTTAATTTCTTCTTGAAATTGAGAGATTGCTGTGGAAGTATCCAGAGACCATATTAGTATTAGACAGCAATTTTGGTGTAGCAGAATATTTATTGAAAATGGAGGCTTAAGAATATTAAGACTATTTCAAATTTGAGTTGTTTTGGCAAACACTTTTTTACCAATAATGTGAGAATTTTACAGAATGCAAAGGATTCTTATTGCAAGGAAACATTTCAGGAAGCTATAAGAGTTAGGTAATATAAACCCCAATAATTTCAGGTGAATCTAAACCGCAGATTTGGTGATATTGGGAGGGAACAGAACTCTGAAATTTGTTTGTTTGTTTCAGGCCTGAAATCATCCCCAAATGATTTCTCTTACCTCCCAATTTAGTTTTTTTTTCTGTTTCAGTCATGAAACTGTAAAATCTATTATTCACCCAGTCCTAGAAGGAGAAAAAAAGACATTCAAGGTTAATACAATTGAATATTGCTCTCAAGAACTGGACACTACCTCTGCCTCTGTCACAAAGTTCCTGTGTAGTGCTAGGCAAGTCACACTTGAGAAGGGGTTGGTGTGTGTTGTTTTTTTTCAGAAGCCTGGCTCTAGACACGAGTTGTTTTGCAGAAATGCTTGGTACTTATGGACGCAGTTTAGTCCAGTGGGAGCTGTGCTTCCAAAACGGAATATGAAGTTGCATTATAATGAGTGTTCTGCAGGACAAGTTCCTCCATATCTTATATTGATACATTGTTTCTTTAATGCTTATTTTCTGACATTAGGACGGGTAAAATAACCCTTTTACTCAGCCAAGTAAAATTATTTTCTAAAAATCCATAAAGCCTTAGAAGCTATTAATGTGCATATAGTAGACAGGTTTGAGGAAATTAATAACCTTGACTTTGAAGGAGGTTTGAGCAGCATGTTTAAATCCTGGATAAATACTGAAATAAAAGTTGGAAACATGATATTGAATCACTGCTTCTAAAATGAGCAGCAAAGATACTGAACATTCAATGAGCTGGGGAAAGCTGATATGTGATATGTTATTGGATCCCATTTCACAGCTCCTCTTCATGTGGTTGTCAGATGAATGTTGCATCTATATTCTGGTATTTCCTAACTTTGAAGAGTTAGATCTTGCAACAATAATAACAAGAACTGTTTTAATTGAAGGAATGTAATTTTTTTTTTAGTTCTTAAATAAAACTTACCAAGTTACTTAAAAACAGACTATGCTGAAAGTTAGTTTGTGGTATGGATGCTATTGGTAAATGCATATTTGAAATGTTAATTCTACTGCATGGATCTCATACCTGAGCAAATCTAGTACCTGATATCAGGTAGGTGGTTCTTACCCAATGTATTTCTGGCACTGGATGGGAAAGGACCTTGCTACATGGGTCTTCCCTGAGAAAAGGAATAACACAATTCAGCAGAGCTGCATGTATTGTGCTCCTGCTCAGGACAGAAGTGTACTCCTGGAAGCAGGCTCTTCCCCCTCCTACTCTTCTTTCACCTGTCCTTATAATCTGCTGTCATCTCATGCTTCTCTTATTCAGCCAGCGTTTCCTTGTTTCACGTCCAGTTATCAGTCCTTAAGCTTTGAACTTGGTCTCAGCTGAATTCTCAGAAAAAATCTGCCCCCTTTCTGTTCTCTTTCCTAATTACTTACAATCTCCTTCCCTGCACTATTCTTTCTTTTCTAATAGTTTCAGTTGCTTTTACTACTCCCCTATTTGTCTTTCTGTGTTTTTCAGATGCAGGTTTCCCACTGTGTCAACAGGTCCTGATTTCAATCTGCACACTTGGGGTTCTTGTCTAATCTGAAACTTTGACTCCTTTCAATTGCTTTTCTTCCTACATTTGCTCTTCATCTATGTTAAATTATTATTTTAATTTACTAATCTTAGGGAGCAGCCTAAGCAGGCTTGGCTGGTTTGGAGCATCATTGGTGCCCTTTGGCAGAATGGTTTGTGTTGGGAGGCTCAGTGCCTAGTCCTGTTGGAATCCATGGCAGTTTCAACAGACAAACTGTAGCAAGTCGTGACTGAGCAAGTGAAAAACAATTTAAAATATTTCCTTTACTTTTTTTTGCATTTGTGTCAAGAAAAGGCTGAACCCTGACAAAATTCATCTAGAAATTCTATCTGAATGAGAGGAATTTTAGTTCTAATGATTAATATTTGGCAATATGATAAAGTGCCTAAAAAATGGCCTAAGTAAATGTTAGGCTGCCTGAGTGAGAAGAAAAGACCACCTTTTTCCTTATCTACACCCTTTTATTTTATACAGTTTCTTTATCAAATATCTTCAGGTAAATTTTATTTCCATACTGTCAGACTTTAATTGTATTTCTTTATACCATCATAAAGTTACTCATAATCTCATACTTTTGAAATATGCAGCCATATCAATCTTTTTTTTTTTGTTATTTTTCCAAGGCATCGTGCCTTCTGTGAACTAATTTACAGCTTTCCTTAAGATAATTTGTTTCTTTGTTTGAACTTTTTAAGAAGAATGTGTAGTCTACTCAATATGATACTTTACTTTGAAGAAAAAATGTTATTTGGCGAAAATGCAATGCCATCATAGCATAGCTCTGTACCCTTGTGGTTTCAGCACAGAATAAACATAATGCAAATTAACTGCTGCATTGTCTCCAGCAGACTGCAGACTGATTTCAGACAGCAGGGAAAAGTATCTATCTACTAGAATAAAAAATTGGATTGTTCTGTGAATTAAAACTGGTTTGTTGCTTTCAGTATGGATACATGCTGAGACTCTGTTAGCGAACTATTCATATCCTAATATACAATTACACATTAAAAATAAATTAAAGAAGTGTCCTAACATACAAGTATTGTCCTCACATGAAAAGGAAGGGAAAAACATCTGGCCACTTAAGATAATGATTCTTTAAACTTTTGTTTTTCAGGTTCTTCCTTCAAGTCAAGCTGTAGCAAAGGAGAAAAAACACTAGAATTCATCCCAATAAATCTTCATTTGCAAAGAATGCATGTGCATAGTCCTCGATTGAAAGGTAAAGAAATTCCCCGAGCATGACAAAGTATGCTGTGAAATACAGTTACACTGAAATTTTAAGTCAGGTCCAAATTTAAAGCTATGCAAGGGATTTCTCTGCCTTATCTTCTGATGGCACTAGTTGTGGACACTGCAGATCTTGGAAATTCAAGGGGTGGTTAACTAAATTTCTTCTAAGTTCCTTTCTAAAAATAAGTTCCAGGGGTGTGCTCATTTTGTTCCTATGACACTTCAAGCAAATAAGGAAAGGCAGATATGTTCACTGAAATGTATTGGTAACCTATGTATAGTTAAAAATATTCTGTTGTAGCAGTGCAGAACGAAAACTGTCATGATTCATAGGGGCACACTGCAAAATGCTCAGTAAGATTCACGTCCGTCTCAGGCATCCACTTAATTTGTCATTGTGATCCATAATGTCATTGTGCTGGAAAAGCCAGACTTAATGCTCTTGTTTTAAGGTGGCTTTCCTTGTCCCTCCCCCAGTTTGCCACCAGAGACAGTGATAGATACAATAGTTAGTGATGGATAAGTACAACACTTTTCCTCCCAGAGGTTGCTGGGATGAGCTCACCAGCCCAGGTGATATGAGTTACATGGTCCCATAAAGGGCAGCATTGCTTCTATATTTAATATATTCTGTTTCTTAGGAAGTTGTAATGAGCCCAGCGCTGCTTGTCTCTAAATCAGCTTGTGCAGTGCTACCCAGTCATATCCAGCTACCCCACGGATGCATTTGCATACTGTTAAGTGGAAATACATCACTGATCATGCTGAAAGTACTGCAAACTTCCAACATCTCCTGGAAAGTGGGATAATTTTCTGTAACATCATCTGTAGTTTTTTTTAAATACAGAATTATGTTGCTGCTATTTGCATATGATTTTAGCAGCATCCTTTACAGACTGAAGATTAGAATGATACATACATACGACCAAATCATAGCACAGTGAATAATTTGTTGATAAACTAAGATCTGTTAAATTTGCTTTCACTACAAACATGGAAATTACTGTCTGTAATTTTTTTTCCTTATTAATACATTTTACATCTAAGATTGTAAAACAGTAAGTACAAACAGTGGTTATAGGAGTTTTATACTGTGTGAGACTGATGTTCATTCACTTCCAATTATCTCTTAGATACTGTATTGGTTCAATAGTTTGTTACTTCTTTTACTAAACAGCAGTGCTTCCAAACATTTGAAAAATATGGGGATTTTTAGTGACATAATTTGACAGCACAGGTTTTAATTTAACATTTCGAAGTTAATTAATTAATTCAAAAGCATTTTAATTTTATGATGGAGGCCAGAAGCTTAATATTATGTTTTTCCAAGAAAACCTCTTTGTGAACAGGACACTGTATATCTATTTGTGAAATAAAAAGAAAAAAGAAATTAAATATATCAATTGTTGGGGAAGATGAAATAGGAAAGCCTTATAAATATGATTACCTGGCAAAAGATACTGAGAATATGGAAAGTATAAGCGAGATTGAAATGAAGACAAACTTTGAGTTACCAAACCCCAGTTACTGAACAACTAGAAAACAATGGTATGGCCGACTGGAGGTAATCCCCCTCTTGATGAAACAATACCCTCTGCTTGCAGCCAGGTCCATGGGTCAGAGCAGACCCTGCCAACTTGGCAGAGGGTCCAAAAAGCAGTTTTTAGGGTTTAAAATATAATGCCGTCTGGTAATGCGATGATTCTTATAGGTTGTATGTAAATGTTGTAGGATTTGTAGCTTGTTCTAGATTGGTTAATGAGAATTAGAATATTCAACACAGAAGATGATTTATTGTATTGTAAACGGCAGCTCGCTCTCTTGGTATTGATCTCTCTCTCTCTCTCTCTCTCTCTCTTGCTTCTCTGACCTGCTTTGAGCTGCATCTGGCAGCCCCTGGCAGGTCTCCTACACCCATGTCCTTTCACTATAAACTCCATGCTCTAAGACCTGACTTCAGAGATCTCTCGTCTCTGTCCCGACTGTCTGAAAACGACAAACAGACCCACCTAATCCTACAGGCTTTAATCCTACACTTAATCACCCACAACTTTTACAGTACTTGAGTTTTGTTTTGGTTTTTTATGAATTTTCTCCTTTCTCCTCTGAAACCAATTTGCTTGGGGCACATGGTTAATCCATAATCAAAAAGTGCACAGTCTCAAAAAATGTTAGAATTGTCCTAGCTGCCTTCTAAATTTGGAAGTTTAAATTAATAACTCTGCCTCTATTATTTAACTAATGTTCACTTTGTCTTGTATTAGATATAGACAGTCTGAACGGTTTCTAGCAATTGTTAATCAACGTGAAGTACGCAGCGCTTTGATACCATGTCGGTCTTTCTCACCTCATGCTTTGCTTGGCGTATATCAAAGGATACCAGGAATACAATCAGGAGATTGTAGGGGAAGAGGGAGAATAAAAATTCACAGACATGGCATTTAAACAAGCTAATGAGCCATAGATGTGTCATTAACATTTACACTTTCAGATGTCTTAATTTTGGGAATGCAAGATAGGTTTTTATCCCATCTATTGTATATGCACATTGGTATGTGCTTTTTTTGTGTTTGACATATTCAATAAGTTTACTTTTATTGAACTTTGATTTGGGTTGTTATTGGGTACTGACATGGAAGAGAAAGTAACTGTGTGTTTAAACTTTCAGTAGGAGAAGTTTTGAGAAAAATACTATTTCCCTATGGGTCAATTGTATCCCTATCCCTTTGACAAACACCTCATTGTGCTATGTTCATCATACTACAGGGCTTAAATTTATATATTGGCATAGCTTTGCTTTTGTCCCTGTGCTTGTTTTAAATAGATTTGGTGAACTGAAATGATTTTTGTTTTGCATCTGACCAGTCTGAGATACTGACTGCCTCCTGTTCAGGCAGGCAGGTTGATTCAAAATTGGAACTGAGCTGTTTTTGATAATGTGGTACAGCTCCTGCTGCATTTTAAGCTCTGTCTTCACTGCAGAGGGGTGTCAGCAGTAGGCTGCTCTTGCTTTCTGGTTATTAGTTCCAGGAGCACTTCTGTAGCTGCTCACTGGTGCTGACACTGCACATCCTTCCCAAGGAGCTCCTCTGATGTGTAAGTAGAGCACAGCACAAGGCATTCCCCCCAAGCCCTGCAGCACTCTGAGGTGCACTGTGCTCTGGGAAGTGGGACTGACATTGCCTTGTGCCCATCACCAGCTGTGGACGTTTTCTCCTCGTCCTTTGCCATCCTCATTCTCTCTGTAGGTTGTGAGAGGCAGGTGCTCATCTGTGCTGGCTGTTTCTGTCTCAGACAGCAGCTCCTTGAACATGCTGAGAAGAGGCCACAGGCTGAGTAAAAGCTTCCTTCTGGATAAATACACCTTTCCAAACTAACTATAAACAGGGTCATGCTTATTTTTAAAACAGTCAGAACCAGGGTTTAGTCTTTTAAATATTTTCTTGTTGTTTCTTGAGTTATCTCTAAGCATATTCAGAACCCTGATGAGTTCACCTCTTGTCTTGATCTCAAGCCACTGCTGTTTTAAAACAGTAGAACTTCTTACTGTCAAGTACCAGTGGAGCTCTAATAGCTGAAGAGTATGTATTATGAATAAATCTCTATTAAGACCTAAAAGAATGGGCTATTTAAGAATCTTGAAGCTCACCTTAGGCTAATGAAATTATGTCACTTGTCCTTTTAAGTGGAAATTGAAGAGTCACCAACTCGTTAGAGCTCAAATCAATTTGAGCAAATATGTTCTGAGATTCAGCTCAGGAAGTAAAACATAGTTCATTAACTGTGACTCATTTGTGTACTGTTCTTGCTTCTAGGGATATTTGCCATCAGAATGTAAGAAAAGTTCTATTTTAGGAGAGGACTAGATTTTAATTTACATGGGAAACTTCCTTGATGAATAAAACAGTTCACAAAAAACATCCTGTAAGGTTTGCTTTAGAAATACATTTTAAGAATGAGGCAATCTGAAATGTATTTTTATACCTCCAGCTAGCTTGGGTATAGAACAGGTACTGCTTAGTGTAAATGTAAATTTAAACTTTGAAGAAATAATTATTTTGGTTTGGTTTATAATTAAGTCTTCATCTCTGCACTGACAATCACTCACATGCTCTTTTAAAAATGATGTTTTATCTCCAGTTCTGTGAGCACATATCCACACAAAAAGTTCATCCCCTATGTCACAAGTCATCAGGTATATACAGAAAGAGACAACACTTTGTTGTCTCAGCAAGAATTTCAGTAGTATAGTTTATTTCCTATTCTGGTAACTTCTCAGCTGAAAACAATTGACTGTGTTCATAAACATACGTAAAAGGTTAGTGTATGTCATAGAGTGGAGCTCTCCAATTTAGCATTTTATTATATCATTAACATGATATCTAAACAAATTCAAACTAGAGAGGAAGTAGAGATTTTTACTAGTCTGATTGACTTCGTTGGGAATGCAGTGAATTCATTGTCACTTGCAGTCTTTAAATCAAGATTAGATGCCTAAATAAAGAGATGCCTTCACTCAACCAAGAGACATAAGCTTGATGCAGGAATCATTAGCTGTAATTCTGTATCCTCTGTTATTCAGTCAGGCTATACCATCATAATGGTCTCTTTTGACTCTAAAATGCTTGAATCTATGCATCTCAACATGACTACAAGTTAAATAATGAAAGAGGCAATAAGGTGAAATACACAAAGGGCCAATTTACTTGGCAGCTTTGTAAACTGCAGAGCTGGAATATTGTTCTACACTGCGGCACACAATTTAGACATAGCCATTAATCAGATGAACTTTCTGTGGTGTGCAGGTGGTTGTATGGAAATACTGATTAGCTCTTGGGCCTTCTTGGGACATGGATTACCAATTTTTCCCTGGAAATTACATAGCCTTGTCCTTACTTTTTGTAGAGCAGATATCACAGCGTTGCCATGACTTGGGGATAGGAGCATTCAAATGTCTGTGTTTGTCTGTTCCCATTCCAGATGCTCTGTATGATGTCATCACCGTGGGAGCCCCGGCAGCGCATTTCCAAGGATTTAAGAATGGTGGTCTCCGGAAACTGCTGAGCAAATTTGAGGCAGAAAGGCGAAAGTAAGTATTCTTTCAGGTAGCTAGGAAAACACCATTAAAGTTGCATTAAAATGCTGTGAGCTCAATGAGTAACAGAACAGTTTATCCTGCTGAATGCATGGAAGATTAAAATCTAATAGGATTGGACATTGCATACATAAAATATTTCCTTTATCTTCCCTGTTTTGCTGAACTACAAAACTGAAGCAAAGACTACTTTCAGTGTTAAGACTAATTTTGAATAAACTCAGAAAAGGGCCTCAAGCTGTGCCAGGGGATGTTCAGGGTGGACATCAGGAGGGATTTCTTCATGGAAAGGGTTGTTATGCATTGGAATGGAAGAAGAATTGAAGAAGACTCCTGAGAAATGGTGGAGTCACCAGCCCTCAAAGTGTTCAAGAAACAACAGGACTCGGCACTCAGTGCTGTGGTTTAATTGATATGGTGGTTGTTCAGTCAAATGTTGGACTTGATGACCTTGGAGGTCTTTTCCAACCTTAATGAGCCAAAATCGTGAATTTTTTCCCCATATTTCAGGAAGTTTGAGGTGTATCAGTACTTGAAAACCTGCTGTTTAGAGTGAGGTATGTCTTTGGTAATTCTTGTGCTAAGAGGAATGTAGCTGTAGACATTTTTCCAACACAGAAACAGTTGCTTGAGGTAACAACTTTATTTCTGACAGCCGTAGGTGTATGCTAAGAAAATAATATTTTTAATACATCTGTGAGACAAGAAACTACTCTTATTCGTCAGAAAGCCAAAATCGGACTAATCAAAAACAGAGGTTTCAGTTTATTGTTGTAAATTCTTTGTTAGAATTCTTTGTTAATTCAAAGATATTAATTTAATTTGTTAATTCAAATAACAAAGAATTCAGTCAAATTCTTTGTTAGCTGTTTAACGTGTACAAAAGTGTTAGTTACTTCTTTTGCTAACTAAGAATTGGATGTATTTATGTTTGTTGCTGTGGCTGTTAAGATTTTCCAGTAGGCACAGCTGTCACTGGCAGCACCCTTGGTTGTGACTGCTCAGTTCTTCAACTAATGGTGCCAACACCAGTGTCACAGAATTCCAAAGAGAATGCAGGAAGGAAGTACTCTAAATTACCGTCATGCTCCACAGAAAATCAGTTCTATTATATTCAGTGCTCAAAAAAGTTTCATAGATACAATGTCTTAAAGAATAAAAGGAAAATTGTATAAATCTGCTGTTGACTTCTAGGTTCAGGAGGAGTTGGCATCAATTATTAAAACCAAACAAAACTCAGCAGATATATTTGCTTTGAAAGCTGTATTATTGAGGGGTTTTTGCTTGCACTATGCAATATAAAAACCCTGTTAAATATTCTAAAATCTTTCATTCCCCTGATCACCTCTGATGTTGAAACCTACCAATGAAACACGTACATCATTGACCGCATAAGACACATCAATGAACTTTGTGTTAATATTCTGCTGTCAGCAGTCTGTTATGGGCAGCCTTAAGCCCATAATATGGAGGCCTATGAAGTGCACGTTTGCTGCTGAAGACAATGTGTAAAGACATTTCTTAAAGCATCTTCTCCTTTACTATCTGATTAATGTAGTTGCAATGGTGGTTAGTGGTATTTAATTATAATAATTTCTTACTGAAGTCATAAGATATAAACCACATAATAGATATAATCTTATAAATCCATATGATATAAAGAACGTTACAGCTCCAGTTCTCACAGTGCTCAGCTTTCAGAAAGCACACCATTTCTCACTAGCTCGGTCCTGCAGTATATCCATATTGGCAGAGTGTGATTCCCCCAAATGGAGAATAGCTGTGAGATAAATTATTCTCAGTGATTTCTGTTCACTGGAGAAAAGAAGGAAAATGCTTTATAGGGAAGAGAACTTCTTCATGGGAGAACACACATTGCAGTATTTCATAGGAATCTCTGGACAATGCCCTTGTTTCCTAGTTGCTGGTAACAAGGGAGAGGAGGTGATGGGCGAGAGCTTTGTGCAGGTGCTGCTGAGGCATTTCAGGCCTATTTCCAGAGCCTGCACATCACCTTACATTAGCCCTCCTGCTTAGATTTTCCTGCATCCCTCAGAAACTCCTGTGTTTTGACGATTTTCAGTGACAGGATACAAGAAGTTTGTGCTGACAGTTCCCTTTGTGTTTCTGGGTTCTCCTGGAAAAGTAAAAATCTGTCTTCAGGTTGATATAACTAGGGTACGTATGTTAGTATCCTGCTAGAATATTTCTAAAAAAAAGAGCCTGAGACAGACTAGCAAACTTAAGTTTCAGCATTGAAAACAGTGCACTGCAATTTTCATTAATCACTTGCCAGACCTGAGGAAATGGTCCCTTAGCATGTGAATTCCCACAAAGCAGGCAGGAGGAAGCCTCCAAAATTAATCTTTCCTGCTGTCTTTGAGGGTAGCTCAGAGAAAACTCCATGTTTTTGTTTTTCAACTTCAAGAACTTGAGTGAGTTTAAAGACAGGAGCAAGGAAGCTCTCAATATGATCTCACTGAATATTCAGGAGGGGCCTGCTTTAAATAAATACACAAAAGGGCCATTCTCAATCTTATCACAGAGAAATTTATTTCACTGTGGTGACAACAGCATTTTTTTTGTATGCACCTATTTGTTTAGCTGCATAAGGATGCTTTCAGGACACATGGCATTCCCAGAGGCAGCTTTTGCAATTTTAATTTTCTGTTTTACAATGGGGGCAGCTTTCCTGAAGATTTGGTTGTAGTAAGAAGTGACACCTTGAGATATCAGTCTGAATTTAGGACGAACAGAAAAAAAATGCAGATTCGGTAGCCATTTCCTCTCGGCTAACTGAACTGAACACCCTAGAGCAAGATGTGGGAAGAGATTAGTTCTCAAGCCAATCCTGGTAGCTTTCAAGAGGTGACAGAATGCCTTGCATGTCTTGGAATTTCTGTATGATTACTAGAACAGTTTTTCAAAATAGTCAGCAGTTTCAGCATATTGTAAAGTATTTCTTGCTCATCTTACATTTGTGGAATTAACAGACAAGAGGAACTGTAATCTGGTAGCATTTGCTGTTACCAAAACAAGACTGAGACATATGTTTTGTGAAATTTTATCAAACAGAAGAATGTGGAAAATGTGCATCTGAAGATAGTTCTGGCACGTTTTCTATTAAACAGAATATGCATCTTTGTGCAGACACAAGGGGAAAACATTATAAAATTATATTTGTAAAAAATGCAGTATTTTTTCAATTATTTTATTCATTACCATCAGGAAGGCCATATTAAAACAAATTATTTTTTAAAAGGCAGATTTGTAAAAATATTATCTGAAATAAGAGGAAGAAAAGCTTTTCTTTCAGGTGAAAAACCTGAATGGTATGAAAAAAAATGGTATGAAAAACCTTTTTGGTATGTGATCTGCAGTCTGTTCCATTGCTTTATAATCCATTCACATACTGTTCTTTTTCAGTAAGAAAAAGGCAGAAAAAAGACCCTTCCACTACAAACACCAGTCATGTCTATGAGGCATGACTCTAGTATGTCTGTTCCTTTAGTAGAAAGTAGTGAATTTCATAAGACAAGTAAGAACAATTGATACTTTTTTATAATTTTGTTTAGGCATTAAAATAATTGGATATGATTATTAATATATGGTAAATCATTGCAGAATATTAATTACCTGTATATGATATACATTTATTTTAGAATATTTTTCTTTGTGCTGTATTGGTTTGTTCTTTTTATTTTTTCCTTTCCTATTCCTATATAAAAGAGAAAGTCAGTCAGTTTTTCAGATACAATCTTTTTTTGGCCTGGTGATATAGATTATCTCTCCTTCCAGCAAATGGAAGTGCTTGTCTTCTCATCAGTCTAGATGGCACAGCAAATTATTGTTTTTAAAGCTCAGTTGTGCAGAAACATTTAAATCAGACCTTCTCTAAGGTGTACCCATATAATGCTTCACTGCTTGAAGTGTTCATAAATCACTTCCAAGATACACAAAGGATTTTTTTTTCTTATTTAAAACCTAATTTAATCATCTCTGTTTTAACCAAAATGCATAGATCTATGATTGCAAGTTTTTTAATGCCCCAGTTCTAACCACCAAGAAAAAGAGGTGTCCCACAAGCTGCATTAGGTGCTGTGATTCACTGTGGTTTTACTCATAATTTCTAGCAAGCTGTTTGGAAATTATCCTGTTTTAAATTAACAAAAGCTTGAAACTGGAACAGTACTGGAAAGGATTTTCTGTTGATTTTTTTCTCCCCAGAGCTATAATAATTTAATTTAGATTTGAACAATCTAAAAGGACTATTTCTGTTTGAGGCCTTAATTTTTGATCAAGATATGAGGTGTGCTCCTTCACTATCAACCTGTTTGGTGACCAGAGGTTTTATTAATGCTGCAATATTTTGGGCTCCTATTGCCTGGATTTTATAGCCTTGAACCCATTTTGTTTCTCTGAGGAACCTGAAATGGTACAATTTTGCAGAAAATCCCAGAGACATTGAAATTATAAAGATCTGTGTTTGATCTAATTGTAACCTTCATTCTCATGACAGCCTGCAATGCATAACACTTTTCACAGAGATGTTATTCTTTGCTCACTTTCCCCTATTTTTTGCATGTATACATGTGTGTGAGAAAGAGAGGCTGGACTTCATGGAGTTAGGAACGGAGAGAAAATAGAAGAGCAGCAGGAAAAGCTCTGTGCATAGAGCCTTAGCCATTGCCTTAAGACAAGGATTCTTGGACATTTGAATATCATAGACAGAACTAATACTATCATTTCATTTTCCTCATTATTCAAAGTTAGAATTTCCAAGGTGGCAAGGCAATCTTAAGGAAATAAAAACCCAAAGTAATTAAAACGTCTAGATTTTCTCAGGCCTGTTTTCATAACCTCAGCACTGATCATCTGGTGTAGTTTTATTTCCTGAGACTGAATTGTCCAGAGTTTTTTTATGTAGCAATTTATTTCTGATCATGAGTTCCCACTCCAGACCGAATACATGCGATCCATAAGTGAGCTACTGAATCGGTATGTTCAGTAATGTACACGAAATTCAAGTTATCTAGGGGTGGATGCACTTGCTGTCTATGCTTTAACTGCATTCTTGATGCTAATGTTTGTGGATTTGGCCATGAAAAATGAGAGGTCAAATGTTCATTGTTGGAAGATTTTAAGGCAGTCCCAGATGGTGACAATTTAACTCAGTCACACAAATTACTCAGTTTACAGCGGGAGCACAGTAACTTAGAGGGTCATTACAAATTACACGTTGAGTATATTGCAGTATTTATTCTCAGGCAAAAGCCTTGTTGATCTAGAATTAAAATGTAGCCAATTTAATATTTATTCAAATTAAAGCAATTAAAGCAATTTTAGAACTGAAATGACTGCTGACAGTCATGTCTTCATAGTTAATGATGATGGCAATATATAGAAATGATTGAGTGTGGTTTTATATGCTTAGTGAAAGCTTTGAAACTTAACCCAGAAAACATTATTATAGACTTTTAGACTTTTTCAAAAGGTACACGAGTCATAATTTATATATCAAAGGTACATCTTCATAATGCTGCTGATATCCTGCACTGGACCTACCCATGTGGCCTTTACCCTAATGCAAAAGTTTCATATAGTTTGTGCCTTAGGACACCTGTGAAAAGTTTCTCTGTAAGTTCTCTTGGCAGCTGCTTCGTCTAACTAATAGTACCTATACACCATAGCTATAAGCAGCAGCAAGCCCTAAAAGCAGTTGTAGATGAGGAAACTTCACTGACTTGTAAGTAGTAATGCCTTTTCATGAAGGGTAAGGCCACAGAAAACCTCAGCAAGTCATAGATGCAACAGTGTGGAGACACAATAGTTAGAAACTACAAATACTCCCAAGCATGTTGTTTCTGAAAAATAATTCCAGACTTTCGTAGGGCAGAGGAGGTTGCCCTCAAGTTAGAGAGAAACTAAGTATTTGAAGTTGTCTCATGCTTTCTGGGGTTGAGAAAATGTTAAAATTAGCCAAATAATGTAGTCTGATAATACACTTCATTCTGAAGAAAGAGTAATTTTCTCTTCACTAATTCCTTTACTTAAAAGCTACAATATACTTCATTGCGATGAGAACTGCCCACATCTTTAGTGTTGCACTTCCTTCATTCTTACAGGGGTGTCAGTAGTTTTTCTGCAGTAATATTCTCTGAAGCTCAGAGCTGTGGGAGATCAGTGAAAATGATCTTGGATTTAAAAGCTGAGGGAAATCCCAGAAAGGAGTGTGTGCATGGTGAGCTTGATAATAACAGCCTTAGCCAGATTCAGCCTGCAAAAAAAGGCTGTTTGATAAAGGGAAGGAGAAGCCTGAAGGGGAATTAGAGAAGTATCAAGACTTTTAAGACTATGTCTTCACTGCAATTAACACAGACGATTACTCTTTGTCCCTGCCCTGTCTACTGAGCCTGACAGCTTGAGTGTTGCAGTGAATGTAGAGATGGGTCTGACTTTGGAAGTCCATCTCACTAACACTGTGGCCACCTCGAAGGCAGAGGTGATAGTTTCCTCTTCCTTAGAGGGACAGAGTTTTGGATTTTTTTTCAGTTCATTCAGAGAGACAGTTTATATGACTCATTTTGCTAAAATACTCAGAATTATGACCTCTAGTAGACATAAGTCTAGTAGCTCATGTAGTGGACTGTGAGTTGGAGATACACAGTAAGCAATTTAGATGTAACTGGTAACATGGCTGAGCTTTGCTCACTCAAGCGCCATTCATCCTGTCTCTACAAAGAGTTGTATCTACAAATGAAGACATTGGTGAAAGACAGAAAAATGCAATGGGGTATTGGGGAATTTGGGACTGTAACTCCACAAAATATCTGAGCAATAGCCTTAATTTTAAGACTGCTTGAAGCTATCCTTATTTGCCAAAATTATAGAATCATAGAAAAATGTTGAATTGGAAGGGACCCAATAGGATTTAATTTCTAAATTTGTAGAAAACTAATGAGAAGGAGCTGGAATGGACACAGTAGAAGACACAAAGGAGGAGTGGGGGAGTAAAGAGGTCTGGAAAAAGACTGAAATGAAAAGCGATGAATGAAGTTCAGAGGGTTGAACAAGTGTAAAAATTCAAATCTTGGTATGCAAAATTACGAAAGAAATCAGGGGCGAAAGGGTTGAAGGGACTGAAGTATTTATGATGAAAAGATGCAGGAGGAGAGAAGGGAGATACAAACAGATCCATCTGGGAGTAGTATGTACATTCCTCTGGCATTGGTGATGTGCTTGGAGGAGGTGCTTGGTTACATTTTTTCCTGTGTTAATCTGAAGCTGCAGAAGACTTTGGTTAATTTCTCTGAAAGACTGAAGCAATGCTTTACAAAAGGAAGATTTATGTACAAGAGGTTTAGGTGAGGAGCTGCACACTACCACACTACATCCAAGAACCAGTGGGTGTGTGCATGCTGTCTGAAATGGTATTTGGGAATAATGGTATTAGAGGATACTGCATAATTAGTAACTGGGGGGAGGGGGAGGGGGGAGAGGGATAGGAAAAGATGTCCTGCAAAAGAACCGAAGTGGTTTGTGAACAGCTGAAAGAAAGTAGGAATTTTGCAGTATGCATTCATGTGGTTTTGAAGTAATTAACTCCCACACCCATATTCTGTGTCTCTTCTTGCAAACCAGGCACCTGTTTTTTATTGGCGATAACTCTGGTTTTCATCACTTCCTGGATGTCACTGAGGCTAATCAAAACACAGTGTGGGCCACTGATCAGTTAAACATTTTGATAGACTCAGTGAGCTAGTTAATAATCTGCTGGGGAGTTCAGCTGGAAAAATAAGGAGCCTTATGCTCTTTGGGATTATCACCTGATTTGGTCAAACCTTTTCTATCTCCAGAATTCAGTTTTTAAAAGAAACATAAAAATATGGGGGTTTTATGTTCAGATCAGTCACTCATAGGAATTTTTAGGCTAAACAGTACTACTTGGAGCATGTGTTCGTGGGTAGTCTGTTGTAAGCTACTGTTCAAGGAAGGATTTGTTTTTACCCTTAAAGGCAGGAGCATTTCAGTGGTATCTATGAAGTTCAGGCTTTTTTTTTTTTTTTTTTTTTTTTTCAAAAAAAATGGGAAAATTTTTTNTTTTTTTTTTTTTGCAAAAAATAGTGGTAAGATGTTTAGCGTGTTAAGCATTGCTATTAATAGCAGAAAATAATTTGACATTATGTGACTCTCTCTACTACCACAGTACTGGATACCAGTGTATTTACTATTCACCTGAAAATACAGCTAAGGCAAAAGAAGTTCTCAGCAACATCAATCATCTGCAACCTCTCATCTCAAGCCATGCAGACCTGCTGCTTAGTTCTGCAAGCCAACGTTCTCCAGACAGCTTGAAGAATTCTTTAAAGATGCTTTCAGAAAAAGTAAGATTCAAATCTTCCCTGCCATGGAAAATAGAAAAACCGTCTCTAACTGCTGGGGTTTCTTAACTGCATAAATTGAATTTCATAGCATCAGAAAATGTTAAATAAACTTGACTAAAAAAAGCTTCAAATGTTCTTATTAGAAAAAGAATGTCATTTAATATGTCTGTACACTTTCCATATAGAAAATTAATGAAATCTCTAAATATTGCCTTTATTTAAAAGTTTAGTTAATTTAATTAAATGTGTCTTCATTATCCTCTAGTGGCCGCATACAGGGGTTTATCAAAATATCAAAATTTATAAATAATTTTGTGGTATGATTAATCATTATTTTTAATTCTCTTCCTGTTATGCTTCAAGCTGCTGCTTGTGGGAGATAGCTCAAGCTAGGTTTGTGCATCAGGTTTAGAATAATAGCATGATCAGAAATGGTGATGCCTGGAAGGAGAAGCTGGGAAGTTGGCACCAGAAGATCTCAAATTTTAATTCCCTTTTTCCTGTTATATCCCTTTGTTGCTGTAGGCTCATCTACATGTTAGTTTCTTTAGTTCTAAATTAAGGAAGCTAATATTTCCAGCCTGTCTCACAGACTGAAAACGGAGATTAGCTGAAGCCTGTAGTACTTCCCAGCATATGTTATCCTATAAAAATATGAAGCACTCTGGCTGTGACCTGAGAAGTTGCAGAGTTTCCCATTGCTCCACAGGCCATCCCTTCAGCCATGTGATCCCAGTAAGGCTCAATGACATGATCAATAACCATTTCAATGTATCTTCGGCAATTGGGAAGTGACAGCCCTTGTGAACTGATGAGCACCGTTATCCCAGCAGTTCCTCATTCAGTGGGAGAGTTTCAAATCCGAACATCGAGCTCAGCCACTTGCTGTCAAGGCATTGCACTGGAGTCACAGGGGAGAGAAACATTGCTCTCTGTTGCAGAAGTATAAATCCACAGCAACTCTGAGATCACTGGAGTCACTGTGAATGTCAGGGATAAAAGAGGAAAGCAAGAATTCTTTCTGGAAATGAAACAGAGGAATTTAGGGAGGGGCGTTGTAGCAATTATAGTGTACCTTTCCATGCAGGATGGTGTTTTTAGCTGTGCACAGAACAAGTGGAGCTGCTCTGTTAGTGGTTAGTTCAAAGCAATCTGTATGCACAGGTGAACCAAACCAGACAAAGAAGTGTTTGTTCTGAAGATCCAAAGCGTGGTTGCTAAGGAATGTGTGTGTTAACTCTGGCTGTTTGCCTTAGGCGGGAGGAGAGGATGATTTCAGAGGGGCTGCAGGCAGCCTGGGGTACTAAAGCACTGCTTGAACCAAGGTCTGCTGAGAGTCTGGCCAAAAGGGCCAGAAAAGGCAATCCATTCTGTTTGCAAAAGTCATAGCTATTTCACATTTATAGTTAGTGACTTAGTTGAATGTGTTCATAGCAATTTTTCAGGGCCAGGATTAAATTGCTGTTAGTACATGAGCTCAGGTTCCCAGAAGAAGGATTCTCACCTGATGTACTCTGTGGATGTCTGTCTAGCCTCCCCCTTTTGCTTGGAAGAGAGTAATCCAGTTGTCTGAACAACTGCTGCATTAATGGGTCAATACCTGCTTCCCTGTCTATTACCAAATTTACTCTGAGGAAAAGATGGATAATGGAAATATAATAGGGTGCAACCATTGCTGAGGAAGCAAGTGTGATGGGACAGCTGCATGTACAGAAGGGAAGAGAGATGGAGAGCAAAGGAAAGACCAGGAAACAACTTCAGGGATGGGAAATACCATTTCAAATTGAGTGAACCCATACAATACTGCAATTAGATCCTTCACAGTTAATTCAAATAATTGTAGTGATGGCTTGATGTATCTATATGATCTAGCACAGTATAGGAGAACCAAGACTAACAGAGTGCCCCTGGTTATATTTAAGATAGATTAGCACACTCTCTGCTGAATGAAATTACATGATACCTACTTGTATTCCTAAAGGCATATGTAGTGCTTCTGCTATTCCATCTTTCCTATACTTTTTATATGTAAAAAAAAAATGCTCTTACACTTTAACTTGATAGAAATATAGAAATTGAACAGATGTTTGAAGAAGTCATAAAAATTATTTGCCTGATCATTAAATTCCACAAGTTTGTTAAAAAGCATATCCTTGATGTATAGAATATAAGCTTGAAATATAGAATATTTCTTTCTATAATTATTAGGTAACAGTGAGTAAATCTGAGCTATCTATCAATAACGTGAATTACATTTAAGTGTTGATGTTGGAAATTGAAGGACTGGCTGCATGGATTGAAAATGGAAATTTAAATCAAATAATTCCACTGCTGCTTCTTAAATTGAGTTTATTTTCTCATATTAAGCATGGTTTTACTTCTCCACATATAATTTGCAATGTACTGTAGTGTTTTCCTGAGACTAACCTTTTATCATCACTTTTTGTTAATTGATTAAGGAAGCCCTTAGCTGTCGAGAAGTGTATCAGCATTTGCAGCTTGCAGAAAGCTTGATAAATTCATTTTCCAGCTGTGCCTATCTTTGTTTGCAGAAATATTCTTTAGTAGAGTATCTAAAAGAATTTGCAAAGTTTTCATTTCTTCGTATAGACTAATTTTGTGATTTCAATGTAATTTCATAAATAGTGATGTTCTGCAATTTTAGCTGTACTGAGTTTTTAGAAAATGAAGTTAAAATGTAGATTGCTGTTAAACCAATGGGATCCCTGAATGGAATTTAATTACCGAATAATTTTAATTTCTGTATGAAAAAATGGAGGATTGCTTCTGTACTGATTTGCTTTTAAAAATTAATTTCCCCTATAAAGTATTTCTGTACAAATATATTACTTAAACTTTTCAGATCATTACCTAATGTACATTTCAGTCATAGTGGACATTCTTTACATCAAATTTCCCAACATTCACAATTTCCTGAAATTTAAAGCTCTTTTGAATCTGTCCATGCCTGATGCAGAGACCTGAAATGATCTCAAGCAGACTTTGAGGGGAAGATAGGTATGAAACCTCAGCAAAACCATGATATTGCCATTTCTAAGGATAGATGAGTAATGGAGTTTCTACTCCCTTGACATGGAACTGTAGAGGAGTCTTGAAGAGGAGCTCTGCTGTTACCACACAACCCCTCAAATCTCATTTTGCCATGGTAAGGCAAAGAATGGCAGGATTTGATAGCGATATTCCCCAAAGACTAATTTATTCTACAAACATGCACCATGTAGAGGTAGGAAATGCAGAAAACTGAAATTGTCCTGTAGTGCAATTCAGGACTACCAGGAGACAGCCCTGAGGGGCTGAATGTTAGAAAACAGTTAAAAACCACCCTTTCCCTCAGGCACCAGGTTGGTAAGGGGGAAAAGGAATGAGTCTGGTAAAATTGCCGGGGAGATGAGTAGTATTGCCAAGCCTGAAGAGTTCCAAATCAAGTCTGAAGGAAGTCCTGATTTTGGTTTTAAAAATTGATAACTTAGATATGCCTGAGATTCTTATTTTTAAAACTTTTGAGATTTATTTGCAGTAAAAGTTTTCAGCCTTTCCATGTACAACCATTAAGAAAATATTCTTTTTCCTAAACGTAATGCAAATAGGAAAACGCAGAAACTTCACAAGAAAGTACCTAGCCCAGCACCTAGAGCCTTAAGGAAACCATCAATTATTTAGAGCCTTTTTGTCTTAAATGTCAGTAAACTTTTGAGAGGTTATTGAGGCAGGAAGGCAAGAAAAATAAGTTGAGTAGGAATGGATACACACAAAAGAAGAGCAAGTAGCAGGAAAAAGAGATGGGATAAGAAGAGAAGTAAGAAGTGCAGAAACTGGGAGAAAGACTTCCAGGAAGAGAGATACTGACACTTGAAATTTGTTTGGTTTGGGGGCTTTTTTGCTACTTTTTCTCCAGGTTTTGCATAAGCAGCATGTAGGGGCTGAATGAAGCTTGGCTAAGCATTTCCTGCTTGTTCAGGCCGGTTTCTCTTGACTCTCATCTGCATACCTTCCCACATCCCTGTTTAATTAAGATTATGTGCACAAAGGCACTTCAGCACTTGAATCTGCTGGCACAGGGCAACCCACTATGTTCTGGGAAAATGGGAAGGCAACTAAATCCTGCTGATGTGGGATAAATGATTTCAGGTAATTGTGCTGTGAAAGAAAATTTCATCATTCCCCGTGAACCAGGGCTTCTGTCTGGGGAGGAGAGCTCTGGCAGCCTGGGTGGGATGTGTGGGATGTGCTATGGCAGCAAGGTGCCCTCTGTCCCTACTCTGACAGAAGAACCCTGTTCAATGTTTTTGGAGTAACCAAAATTGGGACTCTCCCAAGCTGTCCTTGTGGCTTTGCTAGTGGTTACCACCCTTAAGTGAAAGGAAACTTGTCCTTGCGCCTCATCATCTCCTGTTCAGTGGGTTCTGCCAGCTGATGGAGTGAATAAGGCAAGTGTCCCAGGGAAGAGGAGCGATGGAGATGGGGCCATGTGTTTGTGACACACGAGATGGACATGTGTGGCACACTGGTGGCAACAACAAGTGCTGCTGCATGGTGACAGTCCAAACATGGAGAAGCCCTTATGCAGAAAGCATTTTCCTTTTCTTGTTGAGGTGAAAGGGTGATGAATAGTGCAGGGAGGTTGAAGGATTTAAAAACATGGTAAAACTCCAGCTGTAACAGTCAACATAGAAAACTGATACAGAGATTGCACAGCATCTTCAGAAGACCTGAGAAAACTACTTCAGGGTTTTTTTTTTCTTTAAAAAATACATAAAATCAAGCTTCAAATCAGGCTGATTTCTGAGTACCTGATATTGGGGTAGATACCTACAGGTAATGAAATTTATCTCTGGAAACCTTGCTTTTGCAGATACTGCTATTTCAGCAATGTAGAGCGGTGGGTTTTATTTAGGGAGATGATTAAATTGGTTAATCATGTTTTATCTGACTCTTATTCAGAAATTGCTGTGCAATGGTTGGTTACTCTTGGAAGTGGTTCTTGTTGAGGCTTGCATCTACAGGTGAAATTTGGAATTCGAAAAAAATGTGAAAAGACAGTGATCACTATGACAGCTACTGTTCTCTTGGGTTAATCCTTAGAACACTGGGATTGTAGAATGTGATGATATTCCTAAAACCCTTGAAATGTTCCTCATTTTTGGGCTACTTTGTTTTCTGCCTCTCAGGCAGGCCTGAAACAAATACCCACTCTGCTTAAGGGTAATTCGGTGTTATACACCTTTTCTTCAGTACTGCATTCTTTGGTCTAACCTTTTAATTAGTTTTTATTTTTCCTAGACAGAGTTATTTGTGCATGCATTCAAGGATCAGCTGGTCAGAAGTGCCCTTCTAGCACTGTACACAGCCCGGCCTGGCTGTGTCCTCAAGAAACCAGCTGTGCCTAGAAGCAGTGCAGAAGAAGGGGGTGATGTGCAGCACCAGGACCATCCTTCTCAGATGAAAAGGCAGGACTCTATACCCCACCACTCTGAGTATGATGAGGAAGAGTGGGTAAGTAGCCAGAAACCTTGGTCGGTGTTCAGTGAGAAACCCTGCAAATCAGCATAAACAAGCAGAAGCCCTAAGTGTCCTTGTCACATGTCATTGTGGGGGGAAAGGGATGCAAAACTGTAAAATTGTGTTTTTCAGATGCATCCCAGCTTTTGAAGCTCAATTCAAAGAATCTTCCTAAGCACAGTGCGCTGCTCTGAGACTGCCTGTTTGTGCATATAACAGGGAAGATGATGAGTATCTTCTTGCCCAGACAGAAAAATAGTCTTTCTATACTCTTACTTGAACTGGTTTTGCTTGTGGGGCAGATTTAAGGATTGGAACAGCATATGCTGTTCAGAGAGAAATGTTCTTTTCTTCCCCATCCCCTTCCCGCACCCCTCCTGACCCCTCAGGCTCTAAGCAGTTTAAATAGACATGAATTAACCCTCAGCAAAACAGAGCTGTTTTCCCTTAGATTCTGTTCTTAGAGGGTGTCTGAGGTTGTGTAAAAGAATTAAATATAACTTTTAGATTTTAACATTCTTGGCATATTGTTCGAAGATATTTATTATTTATATGGCTGAGATTTTATAAATCAATTATTTTGGTAGATGACTTCATAATAGATCTGTTCATTTGTTACATACATACTCAAGCTATTCTTATTCAGTCCAGGCTTATACTTGGAGTTCATCACTGTATTCTCATAAATGTAAAGGATGCCAGCATATTCATCCCTACTGTAAATAATTAATTACTTGTGTGAGCTATGGTATTGCACCTGAACTGTAATTTTTATCCACACCAAAAATAAGGGAAGAAGACTATATTTCTTCTGGAGAAAAAGCAATTATTTCCAGCCCTACGCATTAAATAGTCATGAAATTTAAACAATAAACAACTCATTCTTTTATTTGTCCTCTGGTTTTAGAGCCTTGAATTCCCTTTTACTTGTTTTCTCAACAACCTGAGGTGCTGGAATGGTGGTTCTTTCATTGAAACTAAAGCCAAAACATTTGTTTTCAGCTGTTGAAACATTCAGAAATATAAATAACACAATTTATAAAAGAGAGAAAGTTGGAAAATTGGAAAAAATTGTGCTTCTGTGCAAGCTGTATCTTAACATAGTACTGCAATTTAGCATTTCTGAAGTGAAGATAACTTTGCTCTTTTTCATTATTGATTAAAAAAAATCTGCTGGGTGCTTGGTCCTCACCTATTAAAAAGTATAAATGTGTAATTTTAAACTGTATCTATTTTTTTCTGCTGAATTAGTAAGATTATCTTGATTCAAATTTGTGTCTTTCACTATTTTTTGGGTTAAGCTGAGTCAGTCACTGTCAAACTTGAGACTGTACTTGAGACTAGAGAAATTTCATGATTTTTTCTGAATTTGAAGGATTAGACTTTGATTAGATCTCAGTTCTTTCTGTCAGCAGAGGTGATAGATAATGTGAGTTTTAATGATCCAATTGTCATTAGCATTATGAAAAGAGAAAGAATAAATTAATATAAAATTTGAAAAAATATTAATCTACTCTGAAAGTCAACTATAAAGGAAAAAACTTTTAGGTACCTTGCTTTGTATGCACAGTACTATATTCTCCTTTGCTGTTGTGAGCTTTTTTCTCATGATTATCAAGCACTTGTGTTATATTTTGCAATTGGATTTTCAGTTTCAGTTTTGCCTGCAATCTAAATCTTTAAACAAATTTTTAAGCTGACTCTGTTCCATCCACTTCCCATGACTGTGTTTCCTCATGAAAATCACAAAAATACAAATGCTCATCCCAGAGTCACTGGCAGCTGTATGGATTAAGCTGTTTATATTGGTGCATTCTCCATAGGCAGCAGAAAAGCATCACTGTTGAATGAAAAATATTTAACTAGAAAGTTTTACATTGGCTCTGGGTAGATATTCCCTTCTCTTGCCAGCTGCTCCTGCTATCCTAGAACCTCCCTGCAGGAGGACACAAAGCAAGTCTTCATGTATAATGCAAGAAAAGGTGGGCACTTGGAGCTGACTCTGTTCTACACTTCTGACTGACTGGTTAACACGGCTGGAGCTACACAGGGCAGAAAAAATGGCATTTCCAATTAGCTATGTGCAAATGCTGACGTGGTGATCAGACATGGGGCTGAAAGACTGATGCATGTGGGATATATTCCATTCCGTGTGCCACAGTACAAGAGGGCGTTAATCATGCACATTACTTAAGACATTTACTTTATCTATGAACATAGCTCAAAAAGACCATAAGGAAATATCTGAATATCCACCCACATGAAGGAGACACAGCATCTTCAGAGTGCTGGAAGTGCAGATGTTGTGTCATACCTGGCACAAGTAAAGCACACAGCAGCAGTGGTGTATATGGAGGGATGAGAAATTACTTTGTAGTGAATTCAGAAAGGCTGAGAATCCTTTGAAAACAGAGAAACAGCCCCTGGGCCTCCACTGGCTGGCGGTGTTTAGAAAGAAGGCATCCGCTTAGGTGCCGTGACAGAAAAGAGTATCCATTCTTGCTCCCCAAATTGAGGAAGCTCTATTAGTTTCTAATGATACTTTCAGAACAGATGGAAATTAAGTAATGTTTTTCCAGTTGGGTAAATGAAAGAGATTTAAGTTACACGTTGGTTTTCAATTGTCCTAGGAAAAGTATCCAGCTTTCACTGATGCCAAGGCCTAGCTTTCCTTGGAGATCTTTCAGTGTGCATGCCTATTTGCAGTGCCACAGCAAAGGTGACGGTAGAAGTGTGACCATGATGACCTCTAGCTAGCAATACCTGGCTACATGTGCCAGGACTCCCTAACATCCCAAATGGCTTCTGAAGTTTGAAAGATGTAAATATGTCATTGCCTTGTCTCAATGGGGTCAAGCCCTATTACAGATTTTTGCCTTCCCTGTCATTGCCTTGACTTTTCTACTTAAAGAAGCAGCAATGAGAGTGAGACAGAGATCTTGTTCCTTTTGTTCTTTCATACCACAAACTTACTATAGCTCCAGCAACTGGTGGGAAATCTGTGATCAGGGAGAAAGTATACTGCTTAGAAAACTAGTACTTCAGTGTATCAAGAAATATTTCTTCTGGTCCTTCACTTCACACAGATGGTTTATAAGAATGCTTACTTAAGAGACTGCATGGACTGTATTTTGTCCTTCAACCTAGCACATGCTGTAAAATGGTCACTTGTGAGGTTCTTAGGCAAATTGAAAATAGACTGCTTAAGGAGATGAAAGGTGGGTGGAAAATGTGCTAGGCTACAGGAAAATATTCTGGAAATCATAATTGATGACAATGTGAAATGGATTAATTTCTTCTCATGGAGAATCATAGAAAGCGACTTGATTTTCACTGATTGGAAAATACATTTTTACTTGAAGGTTGTTCCTGCCAAACTACGGAATTCCAACAGCCCTCTTAGAAAAAAATGACTGCCTTTGGTGCAGACAGAATAACATCTCAAGGAATAATGTATAGCTCTACTTTTTCTACCTGCCTATAATCCCAGAAACCTCCTATGTGGAGAAGAAGAGCTGTGGGACAGACCCTTGCTGCCTCTCACTTGCTTGTATGTAAAAAAGCTAGATATAAGATAATAAGAGTGAGCTTTCTGTCAACAGATGTTTATGAATTTTGCTTCTAAACCCTCAGGGAATGTTTGTGTGAATATTGCATAGACATCATCTCAATGCTGGGTTAATAGTTGGTTTGAAAAGAGAAGAGTGCTCTTTCCAAAGTGAAACAAGGGCTCACATTTTTGTTGCTTGTGCAATAACTCCAGATACTCATTAAGAGCTCAATGCTTTTTGTGTTGGGATTAAACTCCCCCAGCAGACAGAGGAAAGGGAAATTGCATTGCTGCAGCCATGCTGAGCAACTTTAGTTGCATATTCCTCAGCAGCTTCAGTGGTTGGTAGCCCTGAAATTTCCTGATACTCTCTGGTAAAAGTTGGTGATATTTGGGGGCTAGAATTTTTACTATTTTCAGTAGTTTACTGCTCTTCATAGAATCCTCCCCAAAATTATTCTTGCAGGTGGTAAAAATCATTTGCTTTGCACATATTCTAAGTGTTATTCATTATTGCTTGAGGTGCATATAGGATGAAACTTTTGAAGGAATTTATAACTGTCCTCTGTCTTTTAATTGTATCTAAGCATGAGTTTTCAATTTTCTTTAACCTGCTTTCTTGTTCTTTTTTGCAACTCTATTTTTGTGCCTGAAGACCTGATATATACATAATGCTCCTGGCATTGTAAAGGACAAAGCAAAGTAGTGTTATGATCTTCTAGTTTTTAAACCTCAAGCCAATCTGGTTGCTCTGCATTATTTTCAGAATGACTCAGCATTAAAACATGTATGTGGGGGTGTTTCTGTGGGTTTGTTATGGTTTGGTTTTAGTCTGATTGCTTGTCTTGTGTACAGTCTCATTTCTTTTATGGCTTGGTTTTCTCTGTATTCAGTGCCACAAAAGTGGGTGCAAGAGCTTTGATTTCTGCAGCATCCAGCACTTGAAGGACCCTCCCTGTATCTGTTCCATAACAGCTCTTTCTTACACTCCAATTTATTTCTTTTGTTCTGTGCTTACGCAGAATTTCTTCTATCACTCTATTACTTCAGTAATTCTCTTATTTATTACCAATTCAGTTAAGTGTGATGTTTGCCTTTTGTGTAAGAGGTGAGGAACAAATTTGAAATTTTGTGACTTATAAACATGCCATGACAGCAAATTTCTCATTCTAGTCCTTCAATTTTACATTTGCTTCAGCAGAGTAACTGAAGTGACAAAATACAGGATATGTTAAATTACCAAAAAGAGGTTTTTAGGTACTATGACAAAACTGCCAGTTCCACAAAAGGTTTGATTTGGCAAGGCTTTGAGTGAGTCCACACTCTTAAGGTCTCATTTAAATAGACAAAACTGCTCAGTTCCTTGCTATTACACCTGAAACTTTGTCTGCATTTTCACGTTGAGTTTGAAGCACGTGTTCTCCTGTGTCTAAAAACCGTAACAGTTTCAGTTCATTTACACTGCAAGAAGAAACTCCATGAAAAAGGCTCAGGTTGTTAATAGGCTGAAGGATGAGAGAAACAGTCATATGCTGACACCCAATATTCCTAGTAATTTGCATGTGTCTGTCTCCACTTTAAGGTGTTAATAAGTTACCATTGTCTCTCTTTTTTTTTTCTTTTTGGTAACATGCAGTTAATTCTGCTCTTTTCAGGACAGGGTGTGGGCTAATGTGGCAAAGAGTTTGAACTGCCTTATAGCCATGGTGGACAGACTGCTTGAAAAAGACACCATCAGCAACAGCAAAGAGGGTGAAAATGAGCCTTCAGCAGCAGATTGTAAGGTGTTGAATACAGGTGGTAAGCAACCCCGCCAATATTTTTTTAATAATTGACTAGAGTAAATAAAAATTTAAACATCTACAGAAAAGTCATCTAGAGAAGACTCCATAATATCTTCAATGAGCATCCTAATAACAAGGTTTTGCACATTTGTAGGGAGTTTATTGATTAAAGTACAGATTTATCATATGCTCAGACTGCTTGCCATGCTCAGTTGTTTGTGTTACAGTGTAAACGTTTTGAAACCACAATATTTTCTTTCTGAAGGATGATGTAATTTAATTTACTTTAGATTTTACTTGCATGCAGTAATTTCAGGGGAAGAAAAAATGGAGTGTGTTTTACCCTGCAGGAAACCGGTAAGGAAAGGTGAACATTCTGTATCAGTGGCATTCTTCTAAAAACCCTTCCACTTCTCTGAGGCAATATACTGATTTTTGTTTTCTGATTTGATAGAATTCATTTTTACCTGGATACACCTGTGAAAGCCTGTGTCAAAAGGCCAAGTAGAAAAATTCCGTGAGGTGATGTAAAGAAAATTTTTACCACAGCAGGTCCTTGTCACTGAATCTTTTGATCTTCTCTTATGGCTTATTCATGTTTGCATTCTCAATGCGTATATTGGATCTGCTTAATAGGTCTGATGAGACTTTCTGGTCTGAAAGTGTGTTGCAACAAATGAAACAGATCCTTAGTGATAGTGGTGGTAGTCCTAATATAAGGAAATCAGAGCCAACCTTTGTACTGCTCTTCAGTTAAATAAAACAACTTTCCATACAAAACAACAAACCAGCAAAACTTCTTCATTCTTTGGAGCATTTTATCCTGTATCTTCCTTTACATGTTCTCCCCAGAATTTTATATCATTTTACATCAAGAGTTTAAAAGGTATTAGTACTCACTTGTAGTTTCTTTCTTGCATATAAGAATTAAAATTACTTTTTAAGCTGTGTATTGTTTGTGTAGTACTGTGAGTACAGTGAGTTCTGCGGGATTCTGGTTGTAGCGTTGATTTTTAGTGCAAGTGTAACATTTGCATTTTCACCAGTATGAGAGATTTGTGCCGGAGTCCTGGGAATCCTTGTTTTCAGTGCCAGATATGTTGGACTTGATTTTGTATGAATAGTCCAGAGAGCAGCTTATTCCTTATCTGTTTGCTTCTCTAATTTTCTGTCTACTAGGCATGCAGTGTTAGAGAGGTAGATGATATTATCTCTGTTCTCTAGTGAAGGCTTGCAGGTGCAAAGTATCAACACAGCCTTCTACATTTTTCCTGCCTTCCTCAGAGAAGGTACAAATATTTAACCATCAGGTAGGTGTAGTTTTGAACTTGAAAGAACCCTTAGATAGTGAAACCAAGCATATCCATTGCAATTAAAAGAGCAAAACTGAATATTGTTCTTGTTCCTAGCCCCCGCCTCTTCCCTGTGGCACTATTGAGCTTTCCTGCTACTGTTAGAAGTCCAGTCAGGTAAAATACTAGTAGTACACTTTCATCCAAACTTACCCCCAATGACTGCAGTGCCTTTGTGTGTGTATGCATAGACACACATGTCCTGGTCTTTATCTATATTTCATAGCTATGGAACAAAAGTTCAGATTTCCAGACCTCCCTCCTCTATCTGAAAGAGAAGGTATGATTTAGGACAATTATTTAGGAATGCTTTTCGACATGCCTAGCAACATGAACTTTTACAGATTTTCCCTCACTCTCTCCAACCCCCTGAACATGTCGTCTGTTATTCTGTATAGGCCATTGTGAATTTCACCAGTCCATTTGAGTCTTTAATTCTAGTGTGCTCATAGCTTTGACTCAGGCTCACACCCTACACAGGCAAATGAAATATTGGTTAAAGCTTTTAGGTGACAAGCAAAAAAAAAAAAAATAGAAAGTTACATCATTTTAAGTATTATAATAAGCAGTCATCAAGTAGAATGGAAGGTAGCACTTGCTAAGCAATAATGGTAATTGTAATGGCTCAAAAATTATAGATGCGTTTCATCCAGCTGAGAAGTTGTCGTCTGAAGCTGGTGGGCCAAGGACAAAAAATATATTAAGCTGCTATGGTCCTGGAATAAATTCTTCTCTTTTTCCTTCATTTCAGGGCCTTCCCTATTTCTCTTGAATCAGTACATGTGCCCTTCTGGGAAAACTGAGTCAGTGCTTTTGTTGAGCTGTTCTGTAACACCCCATCACATGAGAACTGCAGAGATTCATGGGGCACACTGCTCTGTTTTCATGTTCTCCTTTTTGAGGAAGACATAAATTGTGGAATGCCTTGAACAGCTTGTAGGACTTTCAAGGTCATGCAGAAATTGAGACATTTTAAAGTTGCTTTCTTTTATAGGACTAACTTTAAAGATGGAGCTTTCTAAAGAGCTACCCAGGTGTGTGCCAAAGTTGTTTGCCGAATGGTTTTCAAAACCATTGCCTTTGGGGCCAGAATTTTTCATGCTTGACTTCTCTATGAGAATGTGGGTTTAGATGTTTGTTTTTCTCCCCATCTCCCTCTCTGAAATTTAACATGAAACCCTCAGGGTGCACCACGAAGCACCTATACAGAGGTTGAGATACCAAGTTTGGAGTTCTAATTTGGCCTTACTTCTGCTTCATTTTACACTTGAAGCCTGGCTGTGAGTTTCATAGCATTTTCCTCTGATATAAAATCACAGTGTGTGTACACCCATGGACACATCTGTAAAATTACAGAATTTTGTGCTACTTAGAATTCACAAACATGACATAAATGAAAAGCTTGCCACGTCTTGCTATTATATATGATAAGTAATTTGAGCATATTTGAACATAATGAATTTCATTAAGACTGCAAATGTATGGGCACAGATTGATCTTTGAGTCTGAAACTGCTTTAGTGCTAGAGGTGATCCTCAGAAAAATTCTGCTGCTTTTGTAAGAAAAAAGAATACAGAGTTTTTAACAGAATAATGATAAATATGCCTTGAAGTATGGGATGAAATTTTGGGAACGCACATGTGTTCATTTTAGATGATAGAAAATGTTATGACAATAATTCAATGCAGTAGCATCTTCATATAAATATAGATGTTGTTATAACATATATTCAGAGTTTCTGGAAGTAGGTTTATATTTGCAGTCTCGGTGTTGACATTGTGTGATCTTATTCTTTTTTTCCAAACATGTCCATATTTATTGTTTGGAATCTTTGTAATTGGAAGTATTGGGGCACTTTTTTTCCTGTACTCTGCCTTTCACTGTAAATTATACCTTCCTTAGCTTAACTTTTCATGCAGTCTGACCTTTGAGTGTATTCTAAAGACTGAATTTGAGTTACAGTTACCAAGGTAACATGCTATGGTTTCATCAGTTGCCGGATTATGATTCCTCTGCAGGATAAATCAGGAGAAGGATTTTAAAGGAGAGGGGTTTATTGTTGCTGTTTTAACTCTAGTCTGGTTTGCCTCGGAGAAATATGTGACAATATTAAATTCTTTTTATTTTTGCCTTTTCATTTTCCATGAGAGTTGGAATGTGAAAGCCTGTCCTGCAGCATTAGAGGTGCCAGTGAAGCACAGCAATTTGCTCTTGTGCTTACACATCTGACAGATCTCTGTGTTTGGCTGCTGCAAGAGGCTGTTGTTTCCATCTGCTCCTTGTACCACCCCATCAGAGCTCCCACCCAGCTATTCCTCCACTGGCTATGGATGAGAATTCCCTAATTTGATACACATGGGATCCACCACATTCTCTCAAGATGTTTGAGTTGGCAGTGTGATTGCACCTGGATTTTGCCCTTAAGTGAATTACAGAATTGTAAGCTCTGTGAATTGGCCATTGATAACCTTGACACAGGTAGCAAAGAGCACCTGGAGAATGGTGCCACATTTCCTAGCTGCAATTAGAGGAAACATCTGTTCCTACACACTTTGCTACAGACATATGTGGGTTAATTTTTCTTGTATTATCTGATACCTGTTGGGCACTGTGTAAGTCTAGATTCAAACTTTGACTTTCAGTGCCCTGGGCATGAACACTGCATCTTTTCAGTGAATCCCTTCCAATGCAATGCTGGTAGAAGTGGGAAATAAAGCCATGTTCTAGTTTTACTTCTATCTTCGGAAAAGCTTTTATTGCAAGTTACCATTTAGTCAAGAAGATGAAATTTTTTCCTGTGGTCTGTGTTTCCTTGAGTAGCAGATATCATTTATTTTAAGCAATCGCTTCTGAAAAGCTTTTCTTCCCTTCCTCTTCCTCACATTTTCCTTTCTTTTCCCTTAAGCTTGTCTTTGCATCAATTCTACGTACGCCTTTTTTTTTCTTTTCCCTTCTCACTTCTGTGTCATCCTTTGCTTTTTGATAGGATCCTTGCCTGGGCCAAATGTAGCCCAGCACACAAGAAAACCCCTTTCTCTAATACATAGGCTATAGACAGAAGCTGAAAAATGTGTAAGGGAAAGAAAGACTATTTAACTGAATCAACAAGCTAAAAGAAAATACCAGAATATTTAGTTACACAGCATTCATAGAGCAAGATTTATCCATTACTTCTGTGTTTAAAGTGTATTACATTTCCTTGGCTTTGTCTTTTATTTCCTTTGTATTTTTTTTTCTGTTTTCATTGTGACTAAACCTGCTGAGATACCTGTATATCTATGATTAAATTGTTTCAGGTTTCATTATTAATCCATGTGACAGTGTAGAAGATCTTGGATGATTACAATGGAATAATAAATCCCAATAATTTAAAATCATTCTTCTGGACACCAAACTGTGCAATGTAAACTGCTAATTTTTAACGTGCAGGAGTACCACAAAGACTTATTCAGGTTTTTGGTGTTCCTGTGAGAACTGCTGCAGCATTGTGAGCACAAAGCTTCATCCTTTCTCAAAGAGCTTAACCCTCTTGCTGGAGTTAAACTGAGCTTCAAGAGCTGAGTGGCAAGATGAAGAAATAAAGCACTGACATTTTCATGGTGCAAAGTTCAGTATGTGAACTCTTCTAAGTCAGTCTTTTTAAACCTCCCTTTAAGAAATATAAATTAAAAGACTGTTCCTGTCCTTGCTGAGTAAAATCAAATTCTGGTTTAATTATTTCATGCTGGTTTGAGGGATTTACTGCTGCTCTGTGTGTTTGTTGCCTTGATTTGCCTGCTTTTTTCCTTAAAACAGAGTGTGTCTAATGTTCTATTTGTGATATCAAGACAGCATGTTTACGGTTTTTTAGCCCAATTATTTCAATTCTAGCATGGATTATTTGTATGATCAGGGTAGTAAGTGATTAGCTCAAGTGAAAAGTTACCTCGTGGGTAGCTGCTGTTACATTTATTACCATATGTCTGTAGTGCCCTTGTTTCCTTTAAGAGTACGACATTATGCTTTCTTCTGCTTTTAATTTCAGCCTTAGTTTTTAACGTCACACCATTTAAGTTTTGAGGTGACTTAACGCCATTAATGGATTTTATGTGGCACAAACAGCAGTAACAGCATTGACTTTTTTCTCTGTTGCTAGGGCAAAAGGAGATAGGAGTGCTATGCTGAAGCATCAGTGCTTTTCCTTTCTGGCTACCAGCATATTTTAATAAGCACTTCAGTGGGCCTGACTGTGAAAAGAGCAGGAGCTTGCTTTTCTGCCAAACTTTATCAAATTTAACATGTGGTTTGACATATTGCAACTTGGCTATGAGCATGTAGAACTGACTTGCTGGGTGCTAAGCAGGTCATTTGCCTGGGCAGGCCTGCTGATTTTGGAACATGGGACTAAAGGGCATTTTCCAGCAACCAAAGGGCAAATCCTGTCAGAGGCTGAACTGCCACAAGTCTCTTAGCAATGGACATGGAATATCTACTCAGTGTTTTGCTGAACACACACTTTTGTTTTAATCTCATTCTAACTGCACAGTGGTGGTACCATAATTTTAATTTAATCCTTCTATTTTTCATTTTAATATGTTTAATTTAATATTTTATGCCTTGTTTTAGTTTCATTTCCAGTGTCTGACTAACACAATTTTTCTGTTGAGGTTCCTGAGCTTCATCGGTAGGCTCTGACAGTTTTTTTGGATGCTAAGTATTCCAAACTGACAGGCTGCCCATGTCATTTTAGTGACCTGACAGTCATCCTGGAGTCTCCTTGTTGCTTCTGTTCTCCTACTGTTTTTTTGAGATGTTTACTCATTCAGTTAATTCTTCGGCTTTTTTCAAAGGATTTTCCACTGTGTTGTGGATACAAATCTTGCAATTTAAATTTAAAAGAAATTTGAGCTCTGATGGGTCAATATGTGTGTGAGTCCCTGAATGTGTTAAACTCAAAAGCAATGATTTGTACTGCTCCTTTCCTGAAGTGATTCTTCAAAGGTATTCTGAAAGGTACTATATCCTAAAATGTATACAAAGTCACCCTAAGAAACCTCTTTTAGACATGTCAGCAGTAGCTCCAAATCAAGCAGCATTCTCAGGTATCAACAACGTTGTGGCAGGTTAGGTCCAGATAATATAAATCTGAATTTAAACCAGTATTTTAAAACTCCCTTTACAAATAATATCTTTTTATGAATTGTGTAAGTATTACATGTTTATGCCTTGCATACAAGACAATCTTATTTTCTAATATCTACTGAATTTACCTGTAAGCTTCAAAATACCACTCTGTTTCTTTCACAAACATCAACTTCACAATTATTCTCAGTTTCAAGAACAACTTACAAGCTGCAGTATTTACGTATAAGTAGGTGTTACTGATGGATTTTAGGAGCTTTGTGCATTATTAATGAATCACCTTCATTTATATTCTTGCTGGAGTATTTGCAGCAGGACATCCTGCAGAACAAGTGACACAGGGCAATCTTAACAGAGCAAAGACTGAGCACCCTTTTTTCCCCTACAGTTGTCTTTTCTAAGATGGCAGTCCCTGATACACCTCTCGTTTTGATTTAAAATAAAATGATAAACATAAGAATATATTTATCAATTCATGAACATTCTTTTTTTTCCAACAATTCAATCCCCTCATATTTGCCAACTAGCTCCACCTTCTGGGGACTGAACATCCTTATTAACTGAGATCAAGAAGTTTCAGTGTGAGCAAGGAGTAGATTGTTATAGAAAACTGAATCACGCAAGAGTTGTCTTCTTTCCTTCTGACATGTGCAAATCGATTTATATTCTATAATAATTTATCTTTTCTCAGTCACTAGGGTAAGGTTTTCTACAAACATGCAATTTTTATTGTTTTCCAAAAAGCCAAATACATGTGTAAGTAAGGCTTTGTATTCTTTGGGACATTAGGTACTCAGTAGGATTTATCTTTAATAAATTTAGTGTGAATGTCCTCTAACAAAAAAATAGCCTTGAGAATTTCAAATTTTCAAATTCCTTTTAAATGTAACTATTACAGACAAAAATTACTTATGTTAGTAGGTTAGTATTCTGAACATGTAGTCTCTCCCTCAAAAAATATTCTGAGAAAATTATCTTGAAGCTACCACAAGATATGTGCAAAATAATTTGGAAAATTGTAATAGAAGGTGGTTATAAGTTGTTTACTGCCAACCTGGAAGACTGCATGAAGGAGAATCCACTTACATTTGTTCTGGGCCCGGTATTATTCAGTATTTTCATTACTGACTTGCCTTATGAAATATGGATGATGCTTATAAAATTTGCATATTATTAAAGCTGGGAGAGGCTTTAAGCACTATGGTAGCAGGATTAAAATGGGTCCTGATGAAATGGAGCACTGAAATATTAGGCTGCAGTTTAGTAAGGACAAAGTTATGCTCCTGAAGAAGCAGATGGAGTGGTTAAGTGGCAGCTCAGCAGCAACAGATCTAAGTGTTCTGTGGCTTGTGGCCAGTATGTGACTGCCTCTATTCATAAAATTAAAGAATGGCCTGGGTTGGAGGGGACCTTAACGAGCATCTCACTCCTACCCCTTTGCCATGGGCAGGGACACATTCCACTAGATCAGATTGTGTTGAACACTTCCAGGGATGAAGCAACCTGTGCCAGTGCCTCACCACCCTCACAGCAAAGAATTTTATCCTAATATCCAATCTTAACCTACTCTCTTTCAGTTCGAATCCATTCCCCCTTGTCCTGTTCCTACATGCTCTTTTTTTATGAAAAAGGCTGTTAACCCTATCCACATGACCTGAAATTGTAATAGCAGGTTCAAAAACTTTGGTTAGTTCTAGAAGTTCAGCTT
>VZRM01004287.1:215791-278955 GCA_013397955.1 Grantiella picta | reverse complement strand
TGTCAAGGTCTTTCTGCAGGGCCTCTCTGCCCTTGAGGGAGTTGACAGTTCTTCCCAATTTACTGTCATCAGCAAACTTACTTAGTATTCCTTTGAGTCCTGCATCTGGGTCATTAATGAAGATGTTGAAGAGCACACGGCCAAGGATGGAGCCCTGCAGAACCCCATTAGCGACCAGACACCAGCCTGATGTCCCCCCATTTCCTATAATCCTTTGTGCCTGACCCGTGAGCCTTTTGCTCACCCATGATATAACATGGTTATCCAGCTATGTGCTGGACGTTTTGTCCAGAAGGTTACTGTGAGAGATTGTATCAAAAGCTTTGCTGAAGTCCAAAAAGGTTACATCTACTGGCTTTCCTATATCAGTTAGGTGGGTTCATTTGATAGAGTGAAGCTCAGAAAGCTGACTGTATTCTGAGCTGCATCACAAGCAGCGAGGCCAGCATGTCACGGAAGATGATTTTCCCTCTCCATTCCACTCTCGTGGGACCCCACTTGCAGTACTGCATGCAGCCCTGGGGCCCCACATAAGGACATGGACCTATTTGAGTGAGTCCAGAGGACTTAATGATCAGAGGGCTGGAGCATTTCTCACATGGAGACAGGCTGAGAGACTTGGGGCTGTTCAGCTTGGAGAAGACAAGGCTCCAGGGAGAACTTACAGCATGTTCCAGTTCCTAATGGGATTACAAGAGAGCTGGACAGGGACTTTTTATGAAGGTATGGAGTGATGGGACAAGGGCAAATGGATTCAAACTAAAAGAGGGTAGGTTTAGATTAGATGTTAGGAGGAAATTCTTTACTGTGAGGGACTGAAAAAGATTGCACTGGGAAGCTGTTGATGCCACATGCCTGGAAGTGTTCAAAGCCAGGCTGGATGGGACTCTGAGCAACCTCGTCTAGTGAAAGGTGTCCCAGCCCATGGTGAAATGAGATGATCTTCAAGGTCCCTTCCAACCCAAACCATTCTATGACTGTGCACATGAACTTTGAGGTATCACAGGCTTTGATACCATGTTTTCAAGAAAGCCCAAGATTGAACTGGCATTTAGCGCCACACTGAAGTGATCTAAAACATTGTACTCAGCTGGAAGAAGAGCTGGCTAAAGAACCTCCAAGCTGAGTTGCTGTGACTGACCATGTGGGCATTTTTTTTATTTTACAAAGCAAAGGTCCAAGTAAGTGACTTGTTTTGGATTTATTGCAATGAACTAAAAGTGTGCAATTTCATCCAACTCAAAATAGCTGCAGGATCTATGACCCCAGCTGTGTGGGGAGTACTTTTTTGAAGCTTTCTAACAAGACTGCAAGTGTTTGTCTATCTTGATGTGTTGTGATAAAAAATGTTAGAGAATAAGCCAAAGAAAGTTAGAGAGGGATGTACTTAAGCAGTCCTGTTTAGGCAAACCATAGACATTTAAATGTTTAAGACCTAAATTTATACAATTTCTTTTAAAATAGATGATGATTTATTATTTCATCTCTTAAAATAGGCTTGATTTCTCCATTCTGTTTTCCTGAAAGGTTGTTAAATGTTGAAAATTATGTACTGTTTTTGCCGTCTCATTGGAAAATTTAGTAGCCACCTAATCCATCTCCTGGCAAAATCACCTGATATATCTGCATTGAATCTAGCTGTAAAGGATAGAAAGCATATGACAATAAAATTTACTGTTGTATTGCTGTTTCTTCTCTAAGTAGAATCACAGACCTGTAAGATCTTTGGTAAACTGATGTGAAACAAGTCCTCCAGATCTCAGTACTTCAAATTGTTTCTTTTTTTCCTCTACCTGACTTCAGTACCATTTGTGGACTTTCTAGACAGCTCTGTCATATTTTGATAGCCTTGTCCTTAGATAATCAGAAATTAGTTGTTTTCATTGTGCAATTGGTAATAGACTTTTCAAAGTTACCAAGGATTATCTCTGAGACTTCAGAAAGTGTTTTGAAAAAGTGAAAAACAGATAAGGGGAAGCTCTCAAATGGTTCTGATGCTAATTTGTCATGCCTAAAGGTCAGCATTTCTCAATGTTCTTTCACACACAGAGATTTGTAGTGATTGTGGGAGTAGTGAAATGTAGCAATGCTGTGATTTGGTGACATTTTGGTTCTGTACTGTATGCTCTTTGAATCAGACTAAACCAACATTTCTTCTCAAGCTCATCAAAGCACTCCATCACAGGAAAGTGTTCTGGTAGCACTTGACAGCAGCCAGCAGTGCTCTCAGGCAGGCTGAGAATTAATGCTACTTTGCAGAGGTCATGGGAGCCACATTCTTTACTATCCTTTTTGCTGACTTGCTATTTCTTTCACTTGGGTGAATTAATGAAACAAAACACAAACCGAATAGACTTACCTTGACAGCAGAACTATTTTGTTTTCCCTTCCCCCTTCCCTGAGATATGTATTCGTCATTCAGGACCAATACTCCCTCTCAGTGAGGAACATGTGGCATTTGCTCAAAGACTGCACACCAGTGCTAGACTGTACTAAGCAGATGCTGCTGCCCTTGCTGAATACCTGTGACATTGCAGTCACAGGTCTGTACTGGATCCATTTTACTTTGTTCTCAAATATATGAGTAGGACAAAGTTTAAACACAGCCACTGGCTCTTCCTAGTGGAACCTGTTTATCCAAACACTTGAGGTGGTGCCCCTCCTCCCTCAAGCTTGCTAAAGGTGTCAGAGCTACTGCAGAAACTGACCTTTTTCTTTAAGGTTTTCTGTCTTTTCTCACCCAAATTCTTCATGTGTGTAATCCAGATGGCATTTTTATTCTTTAGCAAGTACATGATTGATTTAGACAAGAGTTGGAGGGACTTCATGATAATTTGAATAGGTGTAACAGTTATCCATCTTAAATCTGCATACAAAACTTGGGTGACTTCCTTGGCCTGGCTTCTGTAGGCAGGATAGATCTCCCTTCCCTCCTCTTGCTGTAACACCACTTGTTGTTGGTGTGTTGTTCCAAATGTTCTATGCAGGAGAGAAAATTTCAGCCTCTGTTATCAGTCAGCCCTCTCTGATTAAAATGCCAGATCCTGGAGACAAATGGATTTGTTTCTAGTCTGTTCTCTTTTTGATTAGACTGATTTCTCTAACAATGAAAAGAAAGCTAATAAAAGCTAAGTTAACAGCATGCCATTGTTTCTTTTGTGCCATTGTTTCTTTTCCACATGATCAAAATTTTGGCCTCGCATGCAAAGTAGCATGTTTTTCATAAAGTCAGACCAAACACAAACATAAACTCAGAACTGCTATATATCATATCCTTTCTCCTAAAACAGGATTCATGTTTGTGTAATGAACCTTCAATTATTATCTTCACTGAGACAATTTTGTTATTGGTGATGCTGTCTTATCCCCAGGGAGAAAATCCAGCCACTGAAGAAAATGGGAGTTTTACGTTGGGTTTTTGGGAAAGGTTTTTGCTCACATTAATTTTAGAGAGGTTAGCGGATCAAGTTGTGACTTTGGGAGGAAGTTTTTTTTGTAACTCAGCAATTTGCATTTTGAGAGTTGAGGGTTTCTTATTGGTATTTTGCTATCAATATCTGACTTTTTTGCTGCTTTTGTCTTTAGTCCTATTTTCACTTTAGTAAAGAAGTTAGTATATAGTTATACATACCTGCCTTTTTTCATAGAGCTTCAGAAGCTAATATAAGCCCAGAAAAAGTATCTAAAAAGTAAAAAACTGCTCAAAAATAACTCCTATATGTCCTGTATAAAAATTCTAAAAATTTTTCACCAAGTCCAATAAAACCAGTCTCTAATAACTCTAAAAATAATAAACATGCTGCTGACCAAGCCTGAGCCAATTAAAAATGTTAATCACACCTCTGTGAAAACATATTTAAGAAGAAATCAAAACAAAATACTCAAACAGTTTTTGCTAGCTAGAAGAAGAAAAGAAAGTGCTTGACTATTTAATTGCAATGATGCTTAAATATGTAATTCACAGAAGTGAAAAATAAAATGTGTTAGTTTTACTTAGCCCAAAACATCAGCAAAGTGTCTTTAACATCTAGAATAAATTTGAACCCTTCAAAAGCTATTATAATAAGCCTAAAAAGTATCTAAAAAAATAAACGAAACCCCAATATTTGTAGCAAAAAAATTGTAGTAACAAACTAACTAAAAAACAACCTTGTACCCTGCCTCCACCCAAACTATTAATTAAAAATAAATAAACAAAAAACTAGTATCTTAAAAACTTATTTTTACTTCTCATTTATCCTCCAACTCCATTAAATTAATAAATCGATTTACAACTTTAAATTTTCAACATATTTTTACCCTTCAATGCATCTCTCCCACCAATACCTTATTTCAACTCATAAATCTAATATTTGACATTTTTTATTTTCCCTCTTCTTCTACACAAGTACAACAAAAAAACTCCAAACATCATAAATACCTAACATTTAACCAAAATCAAACCATGACAGTTATGCTCTTAAAACAAGCAAGCTGAATCATCACTTTTTATGGGTCAATCAAAGGAAAAAGAAAAAGGGAGAGATTTATAAGTCTACACATTCCCTACAATTTCGGATTATTTTAAGCAAACCAATCAAGAACCCTGTCCTTGTTATTCTTTTTATTTTTCCTAGGGAACATTACATTATAGAGGTCCAGCTTCCAGCAAAGATGTTTGAGCTGCTGCCACAAGAGATTAAAGAAGGGAAGCTGCTTCGCATGTATCCAGTGCTCTTTAATGTTGGAATCAATGAACAGCAAACACTGGCAGAGAGGTAAGAAAAAGTCATGTTTCATTTTCTGTCCAGGTACTCCATGCTGGTACAGGATATCTCTCAGGATTAGAAATAAATCTTTTTTGTTATTTGCTCTTGGACCATCTCACATTGACTCAGTGAGTATTTTAAAAGGTATTAAAGGAAATAAACACAAGTTACGAAGCGATGCAGAACAATGAAGAAGTCCAAGTGAAGATAGGACCATATGCAGGGCTTCATTTTACACAGTCAGTGCCAAGTTTCTCTTGGATACAGATGGATTTCTATTTCACAGATGCAGAATTTTTTTGTATGTAGTATTCTGAAATTCTCAGTCAAGAGTTTGAAAATTCAAAATTTTTGAATTTCAAAGGTGGGGTTGAAGACACTGAAGAAGTCATAGGCTAGATAAATTTTCTCAGTTTTTTCTAGGGTTGTGGAGTGGTAGTTAATAATAGGGATTGCATTAGCAGTACATTGTAGAAACATGACGGCTGATGTTAAAGTTCTGATGTGTTATTACTCCTCTGCAACTGCTTGCTGGAAACTAATTAATTAGTATAATAATAGTAAAAGTTTCACCAACCTATTAATTTTCTCTTCCAAGAGAAGGGTATCTGTCGGTCATGTTAAATTACCACATTCGTGCGGTGCTAAAACTGCAAGGTAGAAGTCAAGATTGCAACACAGGGAGCTATTTTTTTTCAAACCTCTTCTTTTTAAAAGCCATTTTTATAAACAGCGCATCCAAAATACATTATACATATCTTAGTTTGCGTTCACTATAAGCTCAAAAACAAAAGTGTAACTAGAGAAATAGAGGGAGACAGTGAAAGTCCATAACCTGGACAATAGGCAAGAAGTTAAGCACCATCAGAGTTTCACCTCCTGCTCTTTGTAGACAGCTAAGTAAAATCAGTCTTTTAAGAAAGACTACTAAGGAATACTATCAGGTAGCTTTGTGGATGTTTATGGGAGACTTTTCCCAGATGAGTGGTGATATGTGAGCACATTTAGGCAGAAAATTGAATGGGAGACATAGACTGAATCAAAAGACAGTAAAAACTGGCATTTTACTGGTGAAAGTAAAATTGGCTAGTTGGTTAGAAAACTTGGGTGTTGCGGTGGCTCAGCCCCGTAGTGGGCCGGAGGGCCAGCTGTGGGGGGATTGCTAGCAGGAGGGAGGCAGCTGGGTATGGGTTATGGATCTGTGCCCTCCTGGTTGTGGTGAGGAACAGTGATCCTCTGCGGCCCCCGAATTGTGCAGTCGTAGAGCGAGTTGTGGATTGGCCCCGCGCTCTCCTCCTCCCCTATTCCCTGTTGTGGTTTGGCTTCTGGAATGTTCTCCCCAGTTCGGTACCCCATTGGTTCCCCACTTTTGTGCTCTTCTCCTTTCCTCCCCTATTGGCTTGTTCCCCCTGGTTCCTCCCATGTTCCGCCCCTTTCCCTTTCCCTGGTTGGCTCCTCGGAGCTAACCACTCCTCTTTCCCATCCCCTTTTAACCCTCTGTCCCGGAGCACTCAGGGCTCTCCGCCTTGGGTGTCTCCTCCCCGCTCCGCCCTGTGCTCCTACCTATATTTCCCTCAATAAACCTGCCTTGAAGACACCCCAGCTGAAGAGTGTGCGCCTCCTTTGTTCGCCTCGCTCAGCTGTAAGCCCTAGCCCCAGGAAGTCATCTGCTGCTGCCACCCGTGCCGTCTGTGTGCCTGCATCGCCCTGAGCCGTCCCGTCACGGGATGCTCCTGTTATTGACAGTGTAGGGGCAGCTCTGCTAGCCAGGTTAGCCATTGAGCTGAAAGCGCACACCGTCACTTGGGAACTTCTTGAAAATGAGAATAGGTTATTCTTGATGCCATAAAGAAGAAGAAAGTGCTGAGAGGAGTGACATGGCCAAAGTGATAATATGCAGAAGCAACAAAATCAGTCATGACAATTGTGAGTGGGACACATCTCATCTTCCAAAATAAGAGATGTGGCAGTATGTGGTAACCAAGAAGCAAGTTGGTGAAAGCTTACATGGGTGGGATGGGCAGGAAGGATTGTGTGTTACAAATATTCTGAAGAGAGATTTGACAAGGTTTAGAAACAGCCTGGTTAGCTGGGGACTTATAGAGGAGTTGGTGTGAAAAGATGCCTGGCTTGCAGGTGAAGTGGCAGGAAGTATTGTTCACAGTGGACATTTTACACTGTGTGCAAAGAAAGCCATGAATGAAAAAATATCCATGTATCTATAAATATGGATGTGTATTAATATCTATGAAACAAATCAATTCAATGAAGAGCAGGTTTTCTGCATGCAGTTACAGTCTACATTTGTCTTAATTCAAAATGTTGCTTAACCGCTAAAGCTGCACATTCGTTTTTGAGACTGAAAACACTGCACATGATTTTTGGTTTAAAAAAAAAATGGATGTTTTGTGAGATAAAGACTATGAGAATAGAAATACATTTTTGTGGTAAATTTATGGGAAATATTAGATGAAAAGATCTTTTTTTCTTTTTTGCTTTTTTTTTGTTTGTTTTTCTTTTTTTTATAGAATACACTTGAGAATATGTCTGATTTAAAAGAAATATTCTAGTGTGACAGTGCAGCAATGGCTGCTGAGGAAGTGGCCAAGTCTTTTCCCTCTTTGACCCATTTAAATACTTGCTTCACTTCTGCATGATGCAGCAGTATATTTGATACCTTCTGATTTTTGTTGCCTTTTCTCCACCTGAGTTTCTCACTTATCTGCCCATGCCTCTCTTCCTGTATTCCTCCATTTCCATTTCAAGGCTATTCTAAGGATGAATTGCAAAAACTTGGCCCTAACTGCCCAGGGGACATTGCTGTCTTTACAATCATATCTTCCATATTACCATGAGAGATACCATGAGATTTATTTTTTTAGTGTGTGAAAGTTGGCTGTTGTAGAAATCTTGGTCTTGGAGGGAAAGATATTCATTTATATAGCTACAGTTAGTCTGTAGTTGAGCTTCTCTTCCATCTTGTGTCACTTCAATATTGTTCAGCTATAGTAGAAATTAATATACTTAAGCAATAGCAGCAGTAAGAGATGGAGGAGTTGGTGTTCTCTGCCTATCGTCCCATTTGGAATTCCCCCCAAGTGCTTTTTCATTTTTTCAGGATTTGTGAAGGCAAAAAGAATAAGTGCCTTAATTCATGTTTGTAAATGGATTACTTTGTTAATAAAATTTTGGAAAAATTATCGATGAATGATGATCTTGTTTCCATAAATTAGTTCCAAAGCACACAAGAACTTAACGACTGTGTGTTTGACAAAATCTAGTACATTCAGCACTATAAAACAAGTAATTTAAAATCAAAGGTTTTTCTTTCTGCAAAGAAATAATTCTGAAGGATAATTTATCTTTGTTTTGAGTTTTGGGTTTTTTCATAATTTATTGTGCATTTTCACAGGTTTGGAGATACCACTTTGCAGGAAAACATTAACCAGGAAAACCTAGAACTTCTCAAAGAATATTACAAATCATTTACGGAAAAAATGCCTCCTGATTGTGAGTACAAAGTAATGCAATATCCAGATGGCTTTGAAAAGCTTTGATGGGTGAAAGTATATGACAGTAATATTAACACAACTCCATAACTTCTGCCATGAATTTAAGCATTTTGTATCTGTACACAGCCTTGTTGAAGAGTGGTTTCAGGCCCAATGCCACAGAAGAAATTACAGGGAGAATGAAGCAGAGTAATGATGAACTGAACAGCTATTTAAAGTTATTCAAATAATAAGTTTCTTAATATTTCAAGTAGAGGACAGTCTGTATCTACTGAATTTGTACAGGAATACTTAGTGGGAAATTTCATCAGTTTCAGTCATTCCCTCTGTTCTTATTCTGAAAATGTATTGGGGTTTGGTGAACCACTGAGAAATCTGCAGAGGCAAATACAAGCAATGAGCCACATCATCATGATATGAATAACAAGGTTTCATTAGAATAGGCCCTGTATTCCAATTTTATAGAAATTGATATCATAAACATGAACATTACTTCGCTGTTACTCTGATTGTCGAAAGGACTGAAAAGATGATTTGCATCAATCTCATCCTATTAAAGTAGTTTTAATGCCTAAACTATAGTCCCAAATGTTGCAGATTTAACAACCTGATTTTTAAATCCTGTGTAAAGCTTTGATAGTTTACCGTGTATGAATACATGTTTATCTTTTATATCAGCATGATTTTAATTTGTTAATAATTTTGACACAAGAGAAAGCTCTGTTCCTAAATGATGGGCAGGATGCCCATCCATCCACCCACCCACCCACAGACTCAGCATTTCTAGGATTTCTGCAGAGAAACTCATACAAGTTAGGTGATTAAATTAGGGAAATCTTGCCAAGAAGATATCCTTGAAAAACTAGCCTCATCCAGGGTTAGGTTTAAGGTAGATCTGCTGCCTCATAAATTGATTTGATTACATAAAAGCAAAAATTTGCATACAGATAGTATTGGCTGCCTTTCGTTAACAGAATTTAAACTTGTACTGCCTTCCTGCAAGATTATTAGTGAGCCACACAGTTCCTGGATTTCTTCCAGACTGTGAAGACTTTTGAGAATTAATCCTGTCTAGTTCATCATGTCTTTTCTGGTTATTATAATCTTGCTTTTTTGTCTACCTTGAGATCTGAATCTCTTCTTTATACAAATTCTTTTAGAACACCTGTTAGTTCCATTTCTCTTCCCAGTGGCTCCGTGCCGTTTTATGGAATCTCTCTTTTGCCTTGGAGGAATGTGCCTTTTAAACCACACCCCTGGAAAAGAGGTGAAGGTCTCAAACTTGCTCATTTGGGGGAGGACTTTATTCCCTCCCCTGCTCCACCACCTCTAAAAGCCAAACCTCCATACAAGGCTGGCAGCAGCCCTGGTGCTATAGCCAAGTGAGAGCCATTCAGTATTGATGACTCTTTGGTTTTGTGCCACCTTGCCAGACAGTTTCCTGTAGCACTGTCTCTGCTGCAAAATAAATGCAGAACCCTGTTCCCAAAGCTGTTAGTTCCAAACAGTGCTCATAAAGCCCTAAAGAACTAGGGGACTCAGCCCTGTTTGCCAGGCTGTTCCTCCCTCCCTTGGCAGCCTTCTTTGCTTGCCACTTCATTCATATATTCCCTTTCAAAGAATTCAGTTTTCCACTCCCCGAAAGCTATTGCCACCTTTGCTATTAGTTTTCCTCTCATGTCTGTATTTCCCCTTGTCAAAAATGTTCTTCCTTGTAACTAAGCAAACACTGACTTCCTGTCTTCCTTTAGATAAACATATACTCTGTCATTCACCAATTTCTTCATCTCTTCAATTCTTTTACTGGAAACTGAGAATAAGAGTGTGTTCTCAGAAAGATTCCTACGAAAAATGCCCACCAAATAAAGCACTGGTTTAGGCACCAAAATGGTAATGTTTTATAGAAAAGCTAAGGACAGTAATGATCCAAAAATGTAAGATCGTTGTTTAATAGTACATAATTAATTGAAAACAACTATGAGGTGTTTGGTACTTCCAGACTCCTCCCCTTATAATCTGGGAGCCTGATTTGATGGTTTAACACTGCAGGGGACACAAGGGGTTTAAGCAATTGATCATTCCTAGTCAAGGTGCAGATCATTTGGCAGTACTATAAATTAGGAGACTCTTGCTTTACATGTGGTGAAGTCACTTCTCCAAGATGTTGAATTTTCTGCTGTGAACCAAAGGAAAGCCGCCTGGAAACAGTAAAATGTTTAGTGATACATTTGCATAATCTCGAAGCATCTCTGTCATTGTGTGCTTTGTATTTTAAAGAAAGAGATGCAGCCATAAGTGTAGTAGTCTAGCAGATTGTGATGTTGTTTTGTGTGCTCTGCATTATCTAAGTGTATAATCAGGATTTGTAATACACAGTTAAAAAAACACATTAAGATTATTGCAAAACTAGCTTGGATGTACTTTTTCCTCCTTTTTTTGTTTATTTGTTCGGGGATTTTTTTTTTAGGCAACACAATATGACTAAAGCAACTTAGACATTTTTGGAATAGTTCTTTTTGAGTATATTTAAGTTACTTCTTACTATGAATCATGGATAAGGGAAACCACAGAATTTATTAGATGTAAAAGGTTAAAAACCTGTTGATAAGAGAGATCGTTCTGGCTTTCATTAGGTTAGGGGAGTGGATATTGCCTTCATTAATAGTTACCTCATTTTTATTCTTTCGATTGAATATAAATCTTGGGGCTTGCACTGTTGTTGGCTTTTGTCCGTCACTGGATGAACAACTTTTTCTTCTTGAAGAAACTGTATCCATTTTTCAATTTGGTGTCATTTTGTTTCAGTTGGTTTTGAGCCTTTTTAGTTTTGGTGATAACTATAATTAAGTATCTTTTTACTTCACCATCGTGAGAAGAAAGAATTTCAGAAAACAGATTCTGGTTGATTCTACTGATTTTCAAAACTAGTGAAAATAGATGTAACATTAAAAAAAAACTCTGCTGTATACATATGAAAGAGAGGAGGAAATTAAACTGCTTACTCTTGAATTTTTGCGGCAGATATAGGATAAATTAAACTTAAGCTCAGATGCCATACCCAGAAGAAGCAGATAAAATTTTGGATTTTATGTAAAACAGAAATTATTTTCTACTTCAAAATAAAGCCCCATTTAATTTCAGATTGAGACCACCTTTTCTTACATTTATTAGGGTATGCTTAGGGCTGTTTAACCTTTGAGTTACGTTTTATAAGAAAGTAAGGCACTGTTTCAAAACAAAAATGAAAAATGAGATGTTAAAACAAAACCAAAATTTTTGATTTTGAAATTAAAAAATAAAATCCCATCAAAGCAGGTCTTAATACTCTCAGTTTTTTCTCTTCTGATTTCCATTGACTGTCTGTAATATCTGATGAACAGAACTACAGCTGAGATTTGATTTTTTTTGTTCACAATCCATTTATAAGGTAAAGGTTGAAGACACTTCAATTTTCCACATGAAGATCTTAGGGAGAACAAACCAATACTCAGAAACACATAAGGCTTGCTTATTCCCTATATATTTAAATGGTGATTTCTATCCTGTGCTTCCAAACAAGGCTGTTAATAGACCTCTTCTTTACTATGGGCTTTCTTTGGTCAGGACAACCATATCACCAACCTTACCATAATGAGCAACCTCATCATCCTTTTTCTCCAGGTCTACCACATTTTCAAGAACAAAATGATTTAAAGGGAATGCTAGAAAATCTTCATCAAAATATCCAGGCCAAAAGGAGAAAGAATGTAGAAATCATGTGGCTGGCTGCAACGGTAAGCTCTCTTTTTTCAAAGAAATTGAAGAACAAATGATGAACTAATTTTCATAAGCCTGCTGATATTGTAAGTACAATTGATTTTAAGGATGTGATTGGAGACCTCAGTGGTTAAAGCAGGCAGATGTGCTGAAAAGGTTTTCTAACGTAACCCATTCTCAGAGTCACTCATTCCACTCATGAGTGTATCTTCTCTTCCTCCACTTAAATTACTGACATTTTGTTTTTCTCACTTTTTGCACTGGTAGAACCTGCTCAAATTTGAGCAATTTGATTCATATGCATTCTTTGATAATATAAAATTATTCAAAATAATTTCTTTTTTTTAGTGTCTGTAAGCCTTGAGGTATGATGTGGGATGTGATTGCTTGCTCTGGCTTTTGTTTACTATTGCTGCATTCAATTTTTGATTTTCTGCAATTAAATTACTTTCATAAATAAGTGTTGCAAAAGACATGCAAAGGACAGACAATCAGACATGAAGAACATAAAGAAAATTGTTTGTCATATAGTGATTAATACTTATTTTGCTTTATTCTCATAATTCCTGTTTCCCAGTTCTGTGGGGTTTGCACGTACCTATTGAAAAAAAAGGCTAGAAAAAACAACTTTCAGATGTTTTATAAAGAGCTCAAGCTTTTCAGGAATGTGAAATTCAGCCAGGTAGTTGTCTTCTATCTAGAAAAGTATCCTTAGTATGTCTGCCCCCTTATACCAGCAGGGAGTTCTCGTATCTACTGAAATTGAAGCAAGGCTTTGTGTTTTGGAAGACTTTAATATGTATATACCCTTCAAGGCAAATAAATATTTGATACAAAATTATTAATAACATTTTCCATGACTTTTTATTAAAACTAGAGAAAGGACTATCTTAACTATATCTTTGTATTAATAACACTGCTGTAACTTTCATATTACTAATAACATTTTTCCATATGGTGAATAATTATTATCACATGCTATTGCAGTATAAATCCTTTGTAAGTAAAAATACAAGTTTTTCTTGCAGTACCACTCCTGCAATTACTATGAATCATTGCTTTTAAAAAAGTAAAAGATATATCAGAACAGAACAGTAAAAAATGAGCTGCAAAGAATATGACCAAATGTGCTTAATCTTTGGGTATATAAAGTTGTATTTTTCCATCTATTTGGGATTCCCCGAAAATAATTTCTTGAGTGAAAAGCGTTTTTTGGACATACAAAGTGTTTCAGGTTTTTTTCTTTACTGAATTCTATTTCTCATTAGGTTACCTTACTTTAACTTTCTGAAACATGTGTTTCTGGAACCATTCATCTCTACTGTTACACCTCTGTTATACCATGTTCCATTTATTTCTTGAAAAGGATGTAAGAATGTAACTTTGTCAGTGCAGTAGCTGTGCAATATCACTTTTTTATTGCAGTTGGTGTATGAGATTCTACATATATATCTGTACCTGCATGCAATCCCTGATAAAATGGAACTGTGAAAATAAATCTTATAAAAATTAAGTCTATTTCTTCTCCTCCTATAACGTCCCTACATCAGAGCCCATCACTCATCTAGAATAATTACCTGGGATTTTTTATGACTTTATTATGATTTTTTATTTTAAAAGCTTTTTTGTGACTCATTCATGTCAAATAGTCCCAATAACTCATGGACTTCCAAAGAGACTAGTGTAAAGAGAATTAATCTCTTCAATTAAGCAGGTAACTTCTTCCACTGTATTTTTTAAGAAAACTATCAGATAGTACTTTATTTAAATCCCACTGCAACTGTTCCAATTTTTAAACAGATTTAACTTTTAAAATTTTGAATTACAGAATGGGAGAAACACTCACAGGTTCTCCCTCACTACCCTGTACCTTTTCGGGTTCTAAGTTAGATTCAATTAATTGATTCCCTGAATTGAACTTTTGAGATTGCCCTCACCATGGTATCACAAAGACCTTAAAGACTCTAAGTATTTTCTGGGCCATTGATTTTAATAGAATTTCTGAGAATACAATTAAAGGATGAAGAAATGCTTATTTGCTGAAGTCACATTATGGAGGTCATGTGCCAGTTTCATCCTGCAAGCTCCCCCATGAGAGCCAAGGTGGGAAGTTCCTTTGGATGATTACTGCTGTAATTCATTGTCTTGCCCCATTCTCATAAACATTTTGGGGTCTGACGGTGTTACACTTGTGGTTCTCCAGGGATAGGAGCAAGCAAAGCAAAATATTACCTTTTCTCAGGACAAATTATGTCTGGGGAAAGGTAGACCCACATTTGGGCCCAGCAGTTCTCCTTCAAATTTTTCTTTTTCTAGTAAAATATTGTTTGAACCCAAAGTATAAACAAAGGGACTGGTACAACCACAGACTGATTCTTAAGGGGAGAAATTATCCTCAATAATGTCTTGTTTTCTTTATGCCTTCTTACTTTGTCAAAGTATACAGTGAAAGTAAACAATCCATGGCAGTTGTTTGTGTTAAACTTTTTTAATTCTGGGTCACATGTTGAACAGTTTACCTACTGAAAATAAAAACTATTGAAGTTCAGGTGTGTCTGAATCCATACCTTCGCAAGAAGTTAGTCTGCTGCATTCATGTTAGTGAGTGAGGACTTACCAAGGTTCTTCTTTATGCATTAGGTGTTCAGACAATTGAGCTTTCCTAGAATAGGGTGGTTGTCAGAGAAAGTGAGGAAACAGTGATGTTTCTTTTATAGCCTAGGCCAATAAAAGTCCTTTCTATTTCAAGTTCAGGAAATTGGATATACCGATACTAACTTTTAATAGGTGTTTTCTTCTTGAGAAGTACTGCGGCTCTCTGGATTGACTTTCTGGGCTGGCAGAGCTGCAGGGGGGCACAGCCCGCCTGCTCTGAGAAGGGCCAACCTGTGTGCCTCCCTTGTTTCAGATTTGCCGGAAGCTGAACGGAGTGCGCTTCACCTGCTGCAAAAGTGCCAAAGACAGGACATCCATGTCAGTGACGCTGGAGCAGTGCTCCATCCTGAGGGACGAGCACCAGCTGCACAAAGACTTCTTCATCCGGGCGCTGGATTGCATGAGAAGGTAGGTGGGGTTCCGTGCACTTGGAGCTAAGCCAGGACCTAGAGCACAGAGGGTCTAAATCTGCTTCTAAATGCCCAGAAGAGCCCAGGCCTGACTGAGCAGCAGCCTGACAGCTGGTAAGTCATTCTTTGGAACTGTGGGTTTGATCAGCAATTAACAGTTTATGAGATAGGTGTGTGAAACCTTGGATTGTCAGCTCGCTGACTGTAGAATCTGACCAGTGGTCTGAACAGTAGTAACTCTAAAAACGTTATATTTCAGTTTTGAGGGCATTTTAAAAAACATTTATATAGTCATAAAATCATTTGTATAACATTTATACAAACACTGCAAAAGCAAAAGAAACATTTATTACAGATGGCAATTCCTACTAGTTCACGTTATTGAAAAGAAACGTCCAAGTAGGTTTGGACTGATGGTGATTGCCACTTTTACCTGGTAAAATCATTACTGTGCTTTTAAAAAAGTTAACTAAAACATGTTTTATTCTAAATTGCAACTATGCAGAAATTGAGGCTGATGTTATCAGGAATGTGTAATTAAAAGATGTAATGATTTCTCATTACCTGAATGTTTTATGAATAAAAATCTCATTCAGCAAACCAGTTTTGATTGTGAAATGAATCCAGATATTAGATTGTCTGAAGAAACTTTCATCTTTGGTTTTAATCATATCATAATAATTTTAATAATATTTTCTATAGGAGTTTTAAAAAATGTATCCACAACACTAGAATAATATATAACTAAGGTCCCTGCAAAACTAATAGAAAATATTTTGGTCAGCCTGCAAACAAGTAACTGAATCGTATCTCAGACTTTTGTGAGACACAAATTGTATGGTGGATTTGCAAAGATCATACTAAGTAAACATTCATGTTTATGGTCTGTAATGGGTAATTATGGACCTTTGTATTTATTATTGCCAAAATAGGTGCTTAATGACTAGATTAATACTACAGTTTTACCCACATAATGTCCTTTTATCTTTTGGCAAAGATAGCTGTTCTAAAGCAAAAAGGTAATTTTACAAAGAGTAAATGAGCAGAGGTGGCTCAGTTGTAGGTTTGGTTCACAAGGTGCTGCTAATGCAGTGAGATGTGGTGTATTGAGCTGAGCTGTATCGTTTTGTGTGCATTGTTACCTTGCATAAATCCCTCAGTCTCTGCAGTAATTCAATGAGTGAATGACTTGTGTGCAGTCCTTCATAACTACATGTTTTATCATTAATGAATTATGAGTTTTCTATGTTAAATTTCGTTTGTGTTGGCATTTCAAATGCTTTTTTTTTGTGTTATGTCTCCAATAAATACAAAAGTGTGTAAGCTACAGTAAGTTACAGACACAGGAGAACAAATTATATAGAATCATCATAATGTTAGAATAGCAGTGAGTAGTGGATTGGAAAATTTTCACAGACATAAACATAATTTAGAAAAAACCCTAAATTTTTGGTACAAAAATCTAGTAGGTTTTTATAGACCAAAATATAAGTGATTCTGAGTGAGTTTATATGACATGATTTAAAAGTTGAGAAGATTAACACATTAGTTATTTTTGCAGGTAACAGTAATTTGAAGTCACAAAAGAATGGTGAAAAGCAAAAAAATCTGAAAAGTACTTGAATTGAATTAGCAGATGGGTATAGGAGGTTGAAGCACCATTACAAAAATGTAAAATCTGTCAGATATTCTGTAGTTTTAAATCGAGGAAAGCTTTATTCTGCTCTTACCCTGTAAATGGATTTCGAACTTGAACTAAAGTAGGTGAAAAGTGCGTTGGATGGAAGGCAATAATTTTGGCTCCGGTGCTAAGATTGTCTGAGTATTAAAGCAAAGGCTTTGCAAGTAGTGGAAGTAGCATACAAAATTAAGTGCACCATCTGGATAATAAATAAACAAATAAATCTTTTAACTAGGCCAGCTGTTATCAGTCTAACCCTGTTCACATAACTGCAGGTTTAGAAACAAAATTGGAAAAAAAAAAAAAAAAAGCAGCCAAATTACTCTTTCTCACTCACGACTTGGTGAATGAAAGCCCAGAAATTCAGAACAGAAGAGCAAAAATGTCAAATGGGCACATAGAACTTTACTCTCTGGTGCTCCCAATGAGAGCTGGTCTGGCAGTTTAAGAGCTGACTTTGGGTGGGGTTTTTTTGTATCTTTGGTGCTACAGACATTGAGCAGGGCCTGCTTGTTCTCGCTCCCCAGTGCTGGCGTGCCTCTGGAGCAGTGCTCGAAGGGATCAGGGACACAGCATGGCTGGCTGGGTGCTCTGGCAGGGACCTCCAGCTGGGCACTGCAGACAAAGAAAGGTGCGTTGCGCACAAAGGCAATTTGAGACAGCAAGCTAAGAAGAAAAGAGCAGATCGGCAAAGGGGAGGAGAAAAAAACCTAATTTCCACAGGTGTTTCAGCTAAACGTCCTGTATTTCACGTGAGGAAAGCTTGGCAGCTGTGTTTTTGAGGTTTGTGTGAATGAGGTCAACAGACTTGTTTGGTAGCCATTGTGGCACTTGTCCCTTGGAAGTTTCTTTTTATTTGATTACTTTTGCAGACTGTTATTTGAAAGACAATGCTGTGCACTTCTGAACTTTTCATTAGCTACTGTTAGAACCTCTTAGAATGATTTTCACTTCTAAAAGAACCTATTTTGTTTCAAGGTCAGACAGAGAAAAACTATTTGTCATTTAATTTACAATTTTAGCAGTTTTTCCCCAGTGAATCTTGTCTAGATCACTTTGTTAAACTTTGTCAATCAAATCCATTTGTGCTGATTGCCACAAATTGCTTTTAAGCCTTTCCAAAGTACAAGTAGACATGAAAATTTCAATTTTAACATCCAGAATCCTAACAGACTGGATTGATCTTTGAAAGGTTTCTTTCAAGTGTTAACAGTAGGAGATAGAGACTACTGTGAAACTAAGTAAGTTGTAGAAGTAAATGGTGATCCAAAAGCAGCCTTCATTGGAAATGCCATCATTTTGAGAGATGAAAATTATAATGGTGCCTCTGTAGCTATAAGGCTTTTCCTTTTCCTACCAGTGCTGACGCAGCTTTGCTGACTGTTGGAATAGGAAAACCTGCTTACAGCTTCGTGCTTTCTTGCCACCAGAAATTTGGAGATGCTGGACTTCTGTGTGTCGCTGCTTTTTAGCTTCTTTGGGGTCCCCAGAATTGTGAGCAATCCAGAAGCGATTCCCAATGTTTCAGTGTATTTGCTTCGGCATACATTGCATAACCCTGTTTTGGAAAATACTGCCAGTAGCTGTTTTCTAATGGCTTAGTTTGTAAATGAAATCATTGTCTTGCAGTGATAAACTATACAATGTTCATTGCTTCTTTATATTAAAAAAAAGGCTGTACAAGAATCCTATTAGTTCTTCCTTTAACTTATGAAAAAAGGTTCAATGAAGAAATGATGGAAATGCAAGCTTTATCATTTACCATATGTAATAAATGGTTTTGTCTTCAGTCATAAGTCTGCCCATTATGATGCTGCAATTGGTGTGTACCTGAAGCAGCCTATTTATTCTATAAATAATTCCACATATTGTAATTTCCTTGATATAGGTATGTGACTTCCATTGATCTTAGTGACATGCATAGGGCAGAATGAGGAAAATCAATATATCATCCCCTCTCTATCGAGAGCTTTCAATTCACATCATATTAAAATCCTGTTTATAATGTCGCTGCCCCTTTCAAATCATTTTTGCAGGCATCAGTATTCTTATTTTCCCTTCACCGATACATGAATGTTTCCTATCATTCAATGTTACCTCTATTTCAAGAGACAGTAGAGACACAAAACTGATTTACCTGAGTTCATTGCGTAGCTGTCAGATGATTCTACTTTTTGTCTTTAGAGCTGGCCACTGTTAGGGGAGGATAGATCCTGGTAGGCAGCACATAATTAAGCAGTTCTGTAAAAAAAAAATTGTTTTTCCTTTTCTGAACCTATTTAGATTTAATGATTCAGTGACAGGGTCCCTTTTGGGGGCCATGCATAGGGAGTGAAAAACCTCAGAATCTCTTGTCTTTGAGCATGTTTCCAATAAAGCCTCAAATGTAGCAAACAAATGGAATGACAAATCCACTCTCTATAGTCAATCCTCCATGCTGTCAGCCTATCATCATTCTTAGCAGGGCACAAAACCTGTCACAGATTTCTGACACTGAATATAAAATTTGACTCAATGTGGGACACACTGTTTCCACTTGAGACAGCAGTTAAGGATATTTCAGGGTATTTTAAATAAATTGCCTACCAAAAATCTGATCGAAGCACAAGTACAAAGAATGAATGAGCTGGGCAACAGCTATGGGGTTTTGATAGGCCAATTATGAAGAAAATATCTCCTTTTTCAATGAGCTGTTTGAGGACAGCTTTTCTTCGAGATGTGTGAGTTGAGGAGGAGGAATAGCTCTAGTAGCTCTTTAATCAGGGACTTTCAGTTCTGGGTGCTTAGATGCACCTTGGCCAGGGAAGAGCCTGAACCAAACACCAGAGCTGTGATTGCCACATGGACCAGGAAGCAGGAGCAAAGGGAGAGGATTAGAGACAGGGATGATCCATGTGCACCCCTCTCTGTGCCTTTTTCCCATCTTCCAGCTTTTACCCTGCCCCTGTGGGCTTGTGGCAAGAGATGCAGCACATGAGGAGTCACACAGAAGACGAGGCACAAGTTCTCCTCTAACCTTTCCTTTTTCCCAGCCCATCTGACCTTCTCCATCTTCTTCTTTTCTTCTAAGAGCACTAGTGCAGTGTAAACAAAACTTCAAAAGGAGAGCCTCACTTCCAATATAGATTTTTACATCCTTCTATGGCTGTTTAGAAATTTAACATCTATATTTTGTGCAACAAAATTTAGATGATTTGCATCACCTGTTGTGCTGACAGAAGCCTAAAGCTAAATTACTAGTTTGGGGTTTTTTTTTAATAGCCAAAGTATGCAGAGGAAAAGAAAACTAAATGGGGAGAGATGGTCACAAGATGTAATGAGAGTCAATGCCATTGACACCTTGCTGGAGCCTTTTAGAATTAAGGTCTATTCCTGACCATCCTTCTGGAAGGAGGAGGAGGAGGATTATAGACAGTCATCGTGGCCAAAGTATCAAACAGTAGCTTGAAAAGGCTGTGTTAAATCTAGGCTTTTCTGATATAACTTAGGAATTTCACAGAATTGAACTTTAAAATGTGTCTTGAAAGCAATTCTCAGGTTTTAAAGGCCTAAAACAAACCAAGGGAAAAAACAAACGAAAGGCAACCCATGCACACTTTATTTGCACTCTGGAAGGTCTTGAGGTTCAGACTTCTACATGGACAAATTAAGTAAGTAGAATTGTTTTGTAATATAGTCTCACACATTGTGTCTGGTTCACCAGGGTCAGATGTTTGAGTTCATGTTTTGCGAGGGAATGTTCTCCAGCTGACTGCAGAAGTTTCATTGTCCTGCGCCTCATTTCTCCTGCTTTTTCCTAAGTGTGGTTTTCAGACTTCTTTCTGATCAACATCCTAGTCAGAGTCGCGAGAACTCTCTCATGCGATCTTTCTCCCTCTTTTTCACTGGACCTTTGCTTGAATATTTCCTTCCTTCCTCCTCTGTGACACGTGCAGCTGCCTCTTTCTTCTCCTGTTCAGAGTTTGGGCACTGGCCTCAGTCACAGTGCAGAGAGCACAGCACAGCCAGTCCCCTGCCTTGTGGCTTTGGCTTCATCTTATAGCAGTCATCATCTGCCAGGGAAAACCAAAAGCAAGGAAAAGCCTTGTCCAGCCCCTTGACCTGCCGTAGATTGAATCCTCAAAGTATGTACCTGCTGAATTTTAACAAGGTTTTGTTAGAAAGAGATTTGAGAGTCTTGCAGGAGCAGGCTCTTTTGATAGTTGCACTCTCATGTTTTTATTTCCTTGGTACAGCATATCAAATCCTATTCTTCAGCACGGAGGTACTAGTAATTCTCTCAAAAAAATAGGGGGAGCTGAGAGCTGTATTTTTTTCTTCTTTAAATGACATTGTAAAAAATGTAAAAAATGAACTAACAGTTGAGAGTAGATTCTTAATGGAAAGCATTGTGTAACCTTAATTAGAATTACCTTTCCCCTGGAATCTACAATAATATTCTTGGACCAATCACTTGGTAGGAAGGGGTGTTCAAGGGAAAACAGTGAAAACCTTTGCCACACTTTGCAAGGAATATTTCAAGAAGTGGCTTAGTCTATGTTGATGTAGCAGGCAGTAATTAAGAGATCTGAAATAATGCTTTGTTTTCCTGTCAGTCCATCAGGGGAATGTAGACCCATTAGCTATCTGTATTGTGTCTAAATTTTGACACCAGTGTTGGGTGAGTGAGTCCCTGAAATGCATCTGGATTCAGTGACTACTTAGGGAAGGTGGGCACTTCAAGGGGACTTAAAACCTGACAGTAAATTTAAAGTAGTAGGAAAACATTAATATATTACTTGCAGTGTACAATATTTTATTGTATATATAAAAATAGTTCATTTTCCATTGAAAATGAAAATGTTAGATCATGTTTAGCTTTCACCTTCGTGACAAGAAGCAAACCTTGTTTCTGTGGGACCTTTTTGCTGAAGAGCAAGGTTCTTGCCCATTGACTTATGGATGTATGTGACAGAGTTCTCCAAAGGAGAACTGGATTAATGGAATTCCAATCAAAGGCTTGCCCTATTCTGAGTTGTTCTGCTTGGATTTGTACTTTTTATTTCTCACTGAGATATTGACAAGGTAAATAATCTGTTAAGTAGCCCAAATTATTATGTGTCATATCTTGATCCAAATGAGAGTATAGAGAATTGAGCTTTGTCTTTGCTCTCTGCAAATATTTTAATCATTCAGTATAGACAGTACGAAATGTGTTTCATTAATGACTAGGTGCACTCTATGGTCACTTAGGTTTTTCAAACCAGCCAAATGAAAAAGCAAAATAAATTTGCTTTCTCATTTAGTGCCACAGTCTGTGTTTGGATGCCTAATAGTGCAGGAGTGAATTTAAAGACTGCATCTGATTAATTACAAAATTTAAAAAGAAGGAAAAGGAAAATGCTTCCTAAAAACCTCTTCTAATGGAAAGTGTTTCTGTCACTTTTGTCATACATAGATTGCAGGCCCATTGTTCTCCTGGATTTCACCTGTGATGGTAAGGAAAATGTAGCATGCAAGGAGTCAGATTATCCTAAAATATTGTTTGGTGTTCACTTTTGAGTTTCTTTTAGTTGTTCATGGAAAACTTCACTAATTGTCTCATTCATTTGTGCTTTATTGCTTATTTAGACCTTCCATGAAAGGCTAGGTCTTATCAGAAATCAGAACCCAGATGTATTATAATCACCAGACTGAGTAATACCAAGTTTCTTCCTGTTAAATTTCAGTTTTACTAAGATTTTGTGGAAGATTGTGTGGGAAAAGTCCTGTATGCATGTTTATTATCTGTCCTACAGATGAATTACCATGGCTTTGGCTATGTACCACTAAATCTTAGGGAGAACAACACTGCCAAGTCTAAAATTTAGGTAAGAAAGAAGCTGGAAATGAGAGTAAGAGGGCAGTAATAGCATACAATAGCTGGTTAAAGCTACAAAACATGCAATCTCTTCAATAAGTTGTTGGCCTCTAAAATAACGGTCTTCTCAGAATAATATAACATGGGCGGGGAGAGCTCATAATTTCCTTCCTACAGTCCCAGCAATCTACAAACTATCAAAAGGTTGCAGGGGGCACAGAAAAGAGAAGCAGCCAGCTGCTCTTCCAAAAAGGTGGTTTCACAATAGAGGATTCTGCATTTCTTCAGGAGAAGGGTGATGCTACAGGCTAAAGTGTCGAGCTACAGGTCTGGTTGAATTATGTATGAAGCAGGTAACAGATACTTTTAGGTTTATTTCTACTCTCATTTTAGATTCCCTTAATCCCTTCATAAACTTAGTTTCTTTTTGTAGGAACGTCCTCTGCTTGGATAATCATCTTTTCTCATCCAGCACCCCTATTTCAGTTTTCTTCCGTAAGTTCCATCCCTTGGGATGCTAAGCAGGCTCAGGGCCAGTCACCATCTCTGGGGACTGGCCTGGTGCTTGTTATGTACATGATGTGAGAGAATCTGGCATTCTGTCTCTATATTCTCTTTTTCTATTTATTATTATGTCTTAATAAGGCCACTTGGCATGTTCTGTTATACAATTCTGCTTTCAAATAATTATGGTTCTGTTCAGCTCCAGCCACTGGATCTGAAATTTTCTTTCTCAGGTTCTTTAGGGAAAGAATCTAAAATCATATTTGATACCAAAATAGAAGGAGAGACATAATTCCACCCCCTTCCTCCTCCCTCTGTATTTCATATCCATCATTTGAGAAACTATCTATGGTGTATGGGGTTTTCCCCCTTCATTCTGCTGCTGTTTTCTCTTTCCAGTGAGCAATTCCCTGTTTCTTACTCTTTTTCATTGTCATCTTGGTGTACAGTATGTTGAAGAACCCTTTTGACAGTAGCCTTTCTCAGCTCAGCTGAGGGAATTAGTTTTAACAGTAGTTTCTAGTTGTTGCTTTCTGCGGCAGCGCTGGTTTGGTGAGTGACATTTCATAAACATGACCTTATCATTACAGCAGCCACTGGCAGCCTTTCACTGGCACAGCTGGCAGCAACAAGTTCTTTCTCAATGTTTACCTGCAGTACAAATCCTGGTAGCTGTTTGTAATAGAGTGACTAAAGGACTTTTCATTTGGATAATTATGTACTTATTATGTATTTCCTACTTTCATGATGTTATCTGCAGTTCCCTAGAACTACACCCACTAATGGAGCCAGCAGCATTATATCACTATCCTGTTGTCTGGATCATCCAGAGATAAATTTGAGAGATAATTTTGGGAACTTGCATTCTTAACAGCCCAAGTCTGTACTACAGTCTGTATAAACAGGAAGCATGTGTTCATAAGGAGGTTGATGCAAAGGAAAGATTGGAGTCCTCTCAAAATGCGCAGCCAAATCCCTCCACAGTTTACTCCTAATGCTAGAACAGTTAAAATAATTGCTGCAGCCCTGGGGCTCGGTGGTGTTGCTGTTGTGGTTCTAAACATACCCCTAATGCCAAAATCACTGGGCACTTCTTTGGCGGTGCATCTGCAGTGCTGTTCCTGTGCCCTGCTGTGGTCTTCTTTCCCTGTCAGCTTGTCTTCTGTCCCCAGCTTGGATATTGCCACATACTGCCATATTCCCAGCAGTGGGAAAAGCACCTGGCTTTTCTCCTCTGTTGGAGATGCTCCTGATGCCCCAGGAAGGTGCCAGAGCAAGTTTCTACCTCTGCAGAGTCTTGCGATTCCAGGCAAGACTTAGCCAGGATTTAAAGTCCCTTAGACCAGGGAGGTGAGAGGGTGGGAAGGGAATCACTTTGGTATATAACCCAGCCTCCTAGTTAGGTTACCAATTAATGAGGCAGAAGATGCCCCTGAGTGTGGTTTTCAGGAATTTCACTTATCCTTGTGTGAAACTATTGTGTGGTAGATTTATAAGAAATCTTCCTTTTCTACCTCTCTCATTCATCATATGGAGTTCCTGACGTATCATCAGCTTCAATTTCATGCTACAGCCTCCCCCTTCACCTCATTTCCTAACACTGGGGAGAACAAGGTAATGTTTGAGGCTGCTTATCCCTCATTTCAGTTTAGCCGAACTATGCCCAAAGAGGGAATGCACAGATTCCTGTTCCTTCCCCTTGCACCAAAAACTAAAAGCATCAGCCAATTATTATGAGCATTAGATCAATGAGCTGCACCTGACTTTAAAAAAAAACACCAAAAAACTACTGCTTGGCCACAGCCCTACCCCATCAGTCAGCACTGTTAGGTTTGATGAACTTGTTTAGATTACTAACAAATTGAAAAGTTTAAGGTGTAATTTGATCACACAGTCATATGTTTTATAAGACCCTGTTGTAGGATCATCTCGTTAGTAGTTTGTGTCTTCAGTGAGCTGACAAGTTTGATGAAAATATATCATTCCTTTCAAAATAATGCTGGGTTTCATACTCATTTTGCAAAAGTCATTCCTTGATGCTTCAAAGTTGGTGATTTTCTTATTTAAATCCCTTGATAACTCATTCATAACTGTTGACAGCAGAGCATCTACAGAATACAAAGTAATCAGCACAGAGAGGTTTGTAACTTCCAGCAAACTGCCTTGTGGTGTGGTAAGCAGGAATGCTTATCACATTCAACAACAACCTACTGTGGGAGGGTCCACAGTAGGTTGTTGTAGAGTGTTTTTCATAATACATTTCAGATAAAAAATAAAAATCAACGCTTAGTCTGGTTTGTTTGGTTGTTTTTGGTTTGGTTTGGTTTGGTTTTTAGCACACTTAGATTAACGAAGACTAGCATGGTCTCTGTTCTAAGTTTATTTCAGCTGAAAGGCTGTTACATTGAAAGCCTCAGGAATGGAAATAAAAATGGCTAAACTGGCACTGTGGCAGAGGCATTATTGGCTGGTTTTGAAATGATCAAAATAGCATCAGGAAGAGGCAAACAGCTACAACAATATCTCATTCTCAAAGGTCCATGAAATGATTCTGAAAATCCACGAGAGTCTGCTTTGATAATATTGGTTACAACTGGTTAGAATATTTATTCTATTTGCACTTTTTAATGCCAAATGTTTTTGACTCAAAAAGCTCATAATTGACAAGAAAAGGGTGAGACAAAGAAATGCACTTGTATCTCTTTCAATTTTAAAATGGGAGAAAGCTAGTATAGAGGTGCCAAGTCACTTATGACATCACAGTCCTTCTTTTGTTGGAAATTGTTTGAATCTTCTTTTTCTTTAAAAAGCCTCTTCTCATAGGCTGCTTTGCTTTAAATAAAAGTCCTGTTTCTGTACTTGAGTGTGCAATAGCAAAGCTTGTAAACAAAGTTCATTACCTTACTGACATTCCCTATTCTGCACATTACTAATTCTCTTTTCTCACTCCTTTTTGTTGCTTTGGTTCATGCTGACATACCAAATGCAGCAATGCTGGCTGCACAGAAGCCAGGTTTTAAGGCTGGCTGCCTCCTGGACACTGCTGAACTGGTGTGTAAGCTCCTGGGTGTTGATGGATACTCTTCCCTCAACATCATCCTGAATAAAGTCCTCTCTTGCTTTCCTGCTGCATGGTGGCCTTTGGGAGATGGTTGCTCCCTATGTCACTTTTCTCTGTATGAATTTGCTGCTACAATAGCATTATCAGCAAATTTGTGGACAATCACTTTAAACTTAGTCTGACATTCCTGTTACACAGATGAACATCATTTGCCATGTGAAGATGCCTTTTGAATTTATTTTTAAAGTGAGCTAGCACTTGTCAGACCACTATGGTGTAGTTTATTTTCCCTCATGTGCAGTGGAAGCAGCTTAAGATGTGCTGCTAAATAGAGGGGTTTTCCTTTTGCTTTTGTAGGATTGGTTTTCCCCGTTAAGTTGTCTTGCTGCATTCTGTAAATACTGATGTGTTCTTGTAGCAACTGACATCCTGCTGCTCTTTCTCAGAGGGAAAAGTACATTCTGTAAAGGAATGGACTTTTCCCATGGACAGGGACACCTTCCACTGGACCACATTGCTCCAAGCCCTATCCAACCTGGCCCTGGGGCATCGACAATTCCATGAAGCCCTTAGCGTGAATACAGCCTTATGTTTCATGCTGACTTTGCTCTACAGAAGTATTAGAATAATTTTTTGTGATTGTGGTTACTGTCTGTCTGACTATAATTTGCATAATTTCAATCTAGTGCATCAAAAGTCAGTAAAATATTTTGCTGGCTAAAGGGAATTGAAGTAATCTTTTGGTGGTGCTTGACAAGGCAACATTGCATACATTGAAGTTTTGCCTCCCAAGTATGTTGGTGTGTGTAATGCATGTAATATGCACACACACACACAATTATAGCCAAATATAGAAATGTAGGAATTGGTACTTTTCAGCTTGTCACATTGCTGATTAAGTATGTGACTTAATGAAGTGAGTTATTTAAAAAGCCTTACAAACTTTGCAAATATTTTTCCAAGGCAGGAAACTTTTTTTAGAGAAATTTGTTTCTGTATCACTGTGGTTTCTGGTTGTTTTGCGTGCTTTGATTGGCAATTAAAAGGTAATTAAAACACTAGAGACTTTAATGTTCTGTGTTGCCCTGTAAGTTTATTATCTTCAGGTGACAACGCTTGTTTGTAGATGAAGATCTTGGTGGGATAAAAGCTCTAGGAAAATGTGGCTATCTCATATAATATGATCGAACTCTTGTTTCTGGTTTTCAGGGAAACTTGAGTGCAGTAACGTTTTTCAAATCAGACACTTTTTCTCACTTTCAGACCAAGGGTATTCGCTGGCAAGAGGCTGCTGAGCACAGTGATCTAGAAAAGTCTTTGTAGGCTTAGCTGATTGAAAAAAAATATTTTATGACAAATGTATCACAAATTTTGTATTTTCTGTCCCAAAACCAATCATTCTTCCTGCTGTCACAAAGAATCTTCTTTCATGCAGTACAATAGGGATAACAAAACCTATTTCAGTCTCAATTTAAGTTTAATTCCAATGTAATAAACTTGCATGAGGTGGTAATGAACTTGAACTCACAGTTTAGATTATCTCCTGCATGCTTATACTCAGGCACACGACACATACTGTCCAGATGCAGTTCTATTTTGAGAGTGTTTCTCTCTTGAGCAGATTAATCCCTGAAATTTTCTGCTTTGCTTGTTTTTACAGTTAATACAATAACACCATTTGGAGTTCACCTCTTAGGTTTGAATTAGACCTCCATAAATACACAGCCAACAGAAGAAAAAACTATCATCGTGACTATCAGGGTGATATAATTCTAGCAAATAGTGAGTTGGTAAGATAAAGACACTGATCCTCTGAAACAGTGATCAGACCAATCAAAACCATTTGGAAAGCAAAACTCAAATGTGTTTCATAATCCCAGCTGTGCAGTCTAGTGAGTACTGTGCCTATAACAGCTATCTTCTCCCTCAGGCGCTTTGAATTTGGACACATAAGTCTTTTCCAAAATACTGGCTTGTGCACCATATGTTTATTTCATGCTTGGACAAACAGCCTTTACCTGAAATAAAGCTGGAATGGCTCTAGCAAAGCCAAAGGAATGACACCAGCAAACCCTGGAAAGGAATTTGCTGTCAGAGGTCTCTGGTGAGCCCTGTCCCATGCCCTGCTCCAACATCTGCACCAGTTGTATCTCAAGTAGGGAAGGGAATGCAGATCTTTAGGATGCTGTGATCAGTCCTTTCTGGCCAGTCTGCTCTCCACTAACAGTCCACACCAACAGTTAAATTAAAAAGCACCTTCTCCCCATGCACTTGGCTTTTCAGGCACAGATGAGGTATCAAACTTCCCCAAATGTGGCTTTCTGTAGTGAGGACTTCACTGTTCTCTATGCTAATGTGTAACCAGATGGAATAATGAGTCCACACTGGGCTAGCAGAAGCCTAAAGACCTTTTTTCAGACAGGACCAACACTAGATATTACTGTGGGCTGCTTTATGCAAATACTACAACTTCATTATTATTGCACTACAAAATGCATTAGGCATCCAATTCCCTTTTTAAATGAAGCAATGTATTACTTCAATAGCTACATTTGAAGTTCTCTGCAACTTAAACCACAGATGTTAAAACTACTGGAATTAGATGAACCCCTCTGAATTGTAATCCTTGAACAGACTAGGGTTTTTTTCTTTTTAATTATAAGGTTTATTAAATGAAATATGTATTACAATGGAGAGGAAAAAGTCAAATGATCTTATATGGCAAAAATAAAAACTTGAAGCTTGCTATCCATACTCCATTGGGTATGGAATGCGAAAAGAGAAATAAAAGACACTTAATCTTGTTGCAAAGCCTAATGTTCTGTACCACATCATAATGTAGCCCAAAACAGGAAATTGCTTGCAAGGAAAAAAAATCTCTTGTTTTTTTCTTTTATTCACATTATAGAGAAAAATCAAGACTGTCCTTCAAAAATACTTTGTTGGCAAGTGAGCTTGAAAGTTTATGTTGTTACTCATCATGTTTGACCATGTTTATGATGCTGGAGAGAAAATCTGAGGCTTGTGAGGTTCATTTTTAGGGGGTGCAGTGGCAGTGCAAGTGTGGGCTGGATATCATAAAACTCTGTGAAGATGGGTGAAAAAAAGTATTGGGCAATTGCCACTGGAGAAGATTTTTCCAAAGACCATTGAATTCAGTGCAACACTTATAATCAAGCTTTTTCTACAATAAAATTTTAGATACCTATTGTATGAATGCCTAGTTAAGGACTCAAGTTCCCAGTACTCTCCTGGTTAGTTGTCTGATTTAGGGGCTCTGAATCATCCCATGGATGTTCCGTAGATGTAGGGGAAGCCTGGGCTGTTCAGTTCAGTACCTAAAGACTTGCCATTCATAGTTAGGGGGTATATGACGTGTTGCCTTTGAAAGGAGTTGGATCAGATCTTGGAATTGTATTCTGTAGTTATCCTGGTAAACAGTTGAAGGTAAAATAAAGGTAGGAGGGCAAAACTTAGCCAGAGGAAGATTTTGCTGGCATCAGCACCTGCTGTGCTTTTAAACATAGACTTGTCACTAGATACTGATTTATATATTATCATGAGGTCAAGGAAGCCAGAAGTTATTAAAAAGAAAAAATGTGTTAGAAGCTATAAGTGCACTGTTAAGTTGCTGTTTCAGCTTTAGCTGCTACAATATATTGGTTGCTTCCCTTGTTGGTTTGTCTAATTCATACAATAATATAACTACTGGATGCTTTGAAATAAGGGTTAAAGTCCACTTAGGTTACTTTCCTTGTTTACATAGAGAGCAGTAGCCATTAAGCAATGTAGTTATAGTGCATTTATCCTAAATTGCTGTTTATTTTCATAGAAAAACTTTATTTGATAACTCTTCTGGACAGAGTTACTTTTGCTTTCATAATTTTGTAAACTCTGAATTCTGCAAATATTTAGCCAGTTTGAGTAGATAGATGTGTAGAAGTTGTTTTCTTCAAAACCTTTTTCAGTATTTCACTAAATGCTGCTCTAATTTTTCTACCATTGTGATTCAGTGTATTTATTTTTGAAAAAGAATTTATTTATAATCAGTGTTCCTCAGTAAAAATATGCAGATAATCATTTGAATGAATGGGAGGGAGAGGAAGCATTCTAAGTAAAGTATGTCCTGTTCATGAAAGCAAGTTTTTGGTACATAACTCTTTCCTTGCCCTTAGGTTGTCTGTTATGTCTTCAGTTGTTAAATTATTTTGTACTCAAGAGAACATTACTGGTCAAATGTAAACCCATTATTTTTCCACTGAAGTTTCCATTATCTGTGAGCAATTCCATCTTAGGGTGGATTATCATATTTTACATTTTCTACGGTGCTCTGCATGTGTTTCATTACTATGCACCATACCTGGGAAAATGTCACTTATTATTTCATGCACCAAAATACTTTGTCTGCATTGACAAACATCCTTGTCTGACAAGTGCCGCTGCTGGCCTGCACTCAACATGCCTTTAGCTTTTTTTGAATCTCATATCTGCCGTCATTAACAATTCATGCAAGGAGCAAAGCCAAAGGAATTAGTTCAGGGCATTCAAAGTGTTTGCTTTAACCACGTTGTAAGAGAGTAGGAAGGAATCATGAACCACATGGTACACAAAGAGTACACAAGCCAACCCTGTCCCCTTTGTACATTAATGAGATAAGAAGAGACTCCTGTAGCTCAGCAGAGATAATTTTTTAAAAATTGCTTTAGCTGTTTAATTGCAGCTTTTGTGTTTTATAAATTTTATTTAAGCTGCTATCAGTAGCAGTGCATTAATAGCATATTTAACAAACACGGAATTGAATACTAATAAAAAGAGACAAGCATGATGTCAGGTTCCTTCCCATGTATACTGGGCTCCGATGAGATGATGTGAACTGACAATGAGTTTTAAAAAAAGGTTAATTGAGAGTAAAGCTATGAGAATAGTTGAGATCTTTAAAAAAAAAAAAAAAGAGAAATTGTTTAGTTATCAGAGGTCTCTAACTGCTATCCAACAGCCACAGACGCTCAGAATTAGCCAAAGAAGAAGGGCAGCATGAGCCTGCTCAGTTTTTTGGACACTGGCTGCACCTTTTCATAGTCCTCTGGCCATGAGCAAGTGCTAGAGAGGACTGTGGGTGCTGACACATCTCACCCATATGGAAAGGCAGTATCATTTCCAGTGAGGTTAGTGTGGGATGAGTTACAAGATAATTGAAGGGCATTGGCATTTGTTAGAAAGTTAAAGGGATCCAGAACTCCTTAAGGCCTGACATTGTTATGGGCATTTGGGGAGGATGAAATGTTTCACATTTGACAACCTATGTGCTTTTTGGCTGCACTGTAGATTTTTCTGTATGAACACCTGGCCTATGGCTCATGTTTATTTGATCCAAGCACCTCAAGCATGTGAGTGTTACTGGTTTTCCTAATGATTAAAGAAAACATGGCCAGAAACATTAGCAATGCCAGGATTTAATGTGTCTCAGACCTGACTGTGTTGAGAACTGTATTCTTATAAAGTGAGTGAAAAATCGGGGGTGCTGGCATTGCCCCCAGCATAACCTCATTCAATGTTGTCTTCTATGAACATTGAAGTTATTTCAAAATACATGGTTTTTCTGGAAAATTGGAGCAGTGTTTATCTAAAGTGGAGGCACCATGAGATGATGAAGCACTGAAATGTTTCTTGAACTGTTTTTCTTACAGTGTACAAAATAAGCAGTGAACATAATAGAGTAGAAAAATGCACTGTAGACAGAAATAACTCTCCACCACCCCAGTGAGTGAAGATTTATACCCTCTTGCTACCTTCTGTGTCCCATCCTGGGGAAGGAAGGAAGGAAATATTCCAATATTGCTACTGGCTTGCTGTTTCTTCAGAAGAAAATAATAATTGATGAATGTTTCCCACAAAATCCCGAATGTTTCCAATTTTGTTACCTGTTTTGAATTTTTCCTAGTAAAACACCCTCTTTTCCCAATTATAAGCATTTAAAAAACAGCATCCATCCTGCTTACTTGTGATTGCAATTACCACCAAAAGTGGAAAGCTCCATTGCTGTTCTGCTTAGCAATTGCATATGTGGCTTGCTGAACATGTACTTGGGAACCTTCATACTTAAATTATCTTTACCCCAGAGACTCCAAAGATTCAGGAATTGGCAGAATTCTGTAGAGGGTCCCAAGGCAGTATAGAGAAAACTCTGGTGAGAATGTTTCATTGCTACTGATTATGTGTTTGAGAGAACACAGTCTGCAACACAGGAAAAAATTACTTTATACAAAAATTAGCATATATCAATAGTTCAATCCAGGTCAGGAAGGAAATTGGGTTTTTTTTTCATCTGTCAGTGACTCAGCTCATGGTTAAGCGATACTGACAGTGTAGTGAACTCCTCTTTTGCACAGGGAGTCCTGAGCGTAGTTCACAGAGCTTATCCTGAGAGCTGCATATTTGATCTTTGGCAAACTGCGACTTACTGTGACTGTACTGAGCAAAACCACCTCATTCAGCTCTTTGTAACAGCAAGAAAAACGTGCCATTATTATAGAGTAGAAGATATTTGCACCTGTGCTATAAATTATTTACTCCTTGCTGTTGGCAAAGATTTAGGGATGCAGGAGGTAAATACATGGCTTATTGGATTTTTTGTCTTTAGTGATCTCAAATCTTCCAAAAGTCTGTTTTTTCTTGATACTAGGAGCAAAACAGTATGGGTTTTCATCGCTTCACTCTCGCCATCAGTGCAGTGCTATTTTTGCTTAAAAAGTGAGTCTGTGCTAATATTGTCTTTGTGAGATATGGCAAACTTCTTAATAAATCTGCAGTAGCATTCAAACAAAGATTTCCTTACAAATGCGAGTTAACAACCAAACAGAAAAAGCTTGTGTTCAATATACTGTTTAAAAGATTTCAGTTTCAGTTCTCTGCCTTGGTACTTGGGAAAGAAAATTGCTTCCTTCTGAAGAACAGGCTCCAAAAACTTTGACCATCTTCTAGAAAGATACTGAAACAAAACAAGTAAGATGAAAAAATTACATTCACTCTCAATTTCTCATAGGAAGGGTTTGTTCATCTAAGTCTCTACACACTACCTATTAACAGAAAGGACAATAAAGGCATTCAAGGCATTTAAATGAGAGTTTTATCCAGCCTTGTTGTTTGCTGCGAAGGAAGTAGATGGGAAATAGAGTGTGTTTGGGATTCGAATAGAATTTTCTTGCATTTATGAAGTTCTCTTAAAATCTATCTACCAAAAATAAGGTGTTTCATTGGTAGAACTGTTGGAATACAATCGCCGGGTTGCGGCAGTTTGCATCCCAGCTTATGCATTTTTGGGTAGGTTGTTTTGGTTAGCTGCCCACCTAACCTAAGCAGGACTACATTTTTTATTCCTGGTACCAGCTAAAATCAGATTTAAGTGCATTTTTTTTTTGGTGATTGGGGAATCTACATGTGCATGAATTCCCCTTGTATAAATATAGCCACATACCGTGTGTGCTGCTCAAAGAACAGCTGGGATCAGAACAGATTAGATCTCAAACTGTTAATGTGTTTTTTTAAAAAATGTAACAGTGTCGTAGGTGAAAGTTTTTAATGAACTGGCATTATTTAGCTGAAATGGAATAGCATTTTTCAGCTCTTGCCTATGGTTTATGACTCACACTTCGGTTAATCCCATGAAGAGATTATGTGAGTTGGTGTCATTATTCAGAAGCAGACACATTTCTCCTTTTGTATATCTCAAACTGAAGTTGCAGGCAAAAAACCAGTACGTCACAACATTCAAATTTATAATTCCTGTGTTCAGCACCCTCCTCTCTTAAAATGATCCAAGTTACAGATACAACATGAAGTGATCTTCTATTTACACGACCAAGGTTCTCTGACCTTAATTTTGTCATCCCACCCATAGATTTGAACACCTAGAAATTAATGACAAATTTTGAGGATTATTCTTCATGCGTGTCTGCTTAATAATACAGGAAGTTCTTTCTGCCTCTTAAATCAGCTTTGCCACTTGTTCTCACCACGGGGAAAAAGACTAAAAAAATCTTTGCCAAAAGAAAAGAGATGATTCATGAAGATTTATTTTCATGGTCAACAGAAAGTATTTAAACCTGATTAGACAGATGAAAGAATTTATCACGGATTTATGTTTCACTGTGCTATATGAGCTAAATGTGTAACCACATCCTCAGTAAAACTTTCTTGCTATGATAGAAACAGATTAGAAATCAGTGTGACTCACTAACCAATTATGCCAGTGCCATAACCTTCTGGAAGGGAAATGCTGTGGGTATTCAGAACTTACCTGACGGTAAAACCTGTGGGGTTTTGTTTGGTTGTTTTCCTGCACAAAAACATAGATCACATTTGCTTTACTGTTGATTGTACATTGGATTGAATTTCAAACCTTGCAAGAGAAGTTTGTCAGGAAGGATTTTGCAATTTTGTCCTGAGAATTTCCCATAAATATGTAATCCTAATATTTTATAGAAGAGTGTCTAGGAAAATTATTAGAACCATATTTTTTGATAGAAAGAGAAACTTTTGTAGAATTGATGTGTAATACTGCAGAGCAGTATTGGTAAATAGCAGAATGAAACAGCAAATCCTTTCCTTGGAGTATAATAGAGGTGAAAATCATGTTTCAAAAACTGCTCAGCTGTCCTGACAGGTAAAAGCGAATCTCTTCTGCAAACCCATCACTTTTCAGTTCTGAAGCTAATCTCTCACACAGCCACCACAATGTCTTTGCAGGACTTGACGCCACTACCCACACCTGTAAATTAAAAACCACTAGGGATAGATTCTAGAACGTCATGTTAGTCATTTTATCCAGTGAAATTATTAACTGTTTCCTGGCCCAGTTTTGGCAGATTTTGTGCACTCTCAGGTGATTCTGCAGTTTGGGAGTTGGCATGACCAAGGTGCTGTTCCCATGGGGTGGTATCTGGTTGTCCATTTTGGAAGATTAAGGGACATGGACCCATAAAGTCTGCTTGTTTTTGCTGTTCAGCTGCTGAGGGTGGATTTAACCTGCTAATATAGGTGTCTTAAATGCAGCAGTGACAAAAATTATGATTCTAATTTTAATTTTTTGTTTCTTATATTTTTATGATATTAATTTTGTCAGTGTTACTTTTTACCATGCAGATACTCTAAATGTTGAGGGACAATCATTCTTGCAGAAATTCTGTATCAGTCACAAAGGAAAATACTCATTCTTCTGCAACCAGCAGAGATTTCTGAAGTGCTAGGATTAATACTGGTAAACATGTACATTTTCCAGTAGCATATGTTTTATGCATATTAGATATAAGGCTTGAAACTGCCCTTCTTTCATCTATTCTTCAAAGTTAATGGTAAACAGACGTAAAAATAAACAGAGACAAATAGTAGGTGTGATGGTCTGTGGTGAGCAATTGTTAGTTAACCATTTGGGAGATGTTTCTGTGGCCCAAAGCTGGAGTGAGTTGTGCTTTTTCATTGCCTGCAGTGCAGGGCGTGTGCCTCTTTCACTTGCCCTGGGAAATCCAAACACAGCTAAGCTGATAAAATAGGTCAGAAATTTGCACATTTATAATTATTTTGACTTCGAGGAGAACACATACACAGCAGAGGAAGAGACCAACTGTGTAAACTGAATTTTGATCACAGCATTCCTGCCAAAGGATTCCTGCCAAAGGATCCCTGCCTGTCAGTGTGATCACATAACACAACAGGGTTTTCCTGGATATGGGTGTGCGGCTGTAAGACCAAGTATCTCCTTATTAAATTCTACTGCAAGAGGGTGTGTTTATTAATCTGTTGCTCTGTGCTGAACTGTGAAGTCCTGTCCATAATAGTGCTTAAAATCTGTAGCCTCTCCACAGCTCCAGTAGCCTGCTGTCTCTGACCGCCTCCTCAAAATTGAAATTTTTAGCTCTGGACAGACTGAAACCCCACAGTAATTTGGAGTTAAAACCCTCAGTTATTTCAATAATAGCTGTTTCTCAAGATCTAGGTGTCATATCATCATGACTACACCATGAATCTGCTGCTTGGTCCAACTCAGTGGTCAAGCCTCAGGTTAGATGGTGTGCTTTCCTTTTTATTTCTTAAATAATGCATTTGAAAAGTCATGTGTTATAGCCAAACAAGGAGAGAAGAAAGGAGTAGGGAGATAGAGGATGCCAGCACAAACAAGAAGAGTAGGGAAAACCTTGCAGCACAAAAGGTAAAATAGGAAGAGGGGGGTTAGTACGGCAATTTGATAAACAGATTAGATTGTCTGGTTTTTTTTATGTAAGTTTAAATAGCAGCTGTCTCAAATCACTGACTGAATTCCTTAGTATTCTTAGATCTGAGACTGCTCACCAGTTTCAGCAATGCTGGTTGTTCTGAACTGAGATTATAAGATCACATAAGCAGCAAAAATTGATTTCCAGCATCTTCTACTTTATTTAGTGCCATGTAATTTGAGGTAAAAAATTGTAAGTTATTGATAATAATGTGCATCAGTAAAAGAATAATTGTAAAGATCATTGATACAGAAAATGTCTCTGCTCATTCCCTTCATATATCTTGCATTTTGAAACAATGCAGAACAATTTTTTTTATTATTTTTACAAATGGTTAAAGGTTTGTTGTATCAACTTTATCTTTCAACATAAAATTTTGTTGCCCAATATTCCTTTATATGTTTTATCTGAGTTCTTCTCTGATATGAAATCCTTCAGGTACAGGCTGAGACCTGTTTATTTCCTTCTGAATCATGTTTTATTCTTCTAGATATTATAGTGCAGCAGCTTCATAATGGCTAGGAGAAATTCACAAGGATCCTTCCTTTTCTCTTTGAAAAAGTGAAGGCTGCCTTCTCAAACTGCTGTGCTGCACATTGACAGAGTTGATTGTTCTCTAAAGTGTTTCAGTCAATCTCATTAACATATATAATGTAGAAATTAAGATGCTTTCATTCAAAATACTACTTTGGAGAAGATGCTTCTTGAAAGTTCTGAATTTCACTGTCTCGAAATAAAAAGAGCAGGTAAGTAAGCAAAATTGTGTAAGATTGAGAACTGTTGGCGATCCTTTCTATTAAAAGAAATATCTCTGCTATTGTCAGATGGGATTCTAGAGAAGCATCTCACTTTTGCTATTTTTCTGTGTCAGCACTGGAGTTTGACAAGAAAAACACAGCATGACTGGAAACTGCTTACGTGAGTCTGTCTGCAGAAAAAGGAAAATTCCCATAAAGTGCAAGTGCAGCAGGACATGAATTCAAACCGTGGTCACCACTACCACACATAGATAGAAAGCTGCTGATAGAAAACGGTCTATCTATTGTACCTTAAGAACTGCTGTAGGACAGTTTAGCATTTCCAGTGTCACTAATAACTGGAGCTGGAAGAGAAGCATATAAAAGAGAAAGAGAAAAGAGAAGCATATATCCCAAAGTGTGAAAATGCATCTCCTCCAAAAGTCTTGCACAGGGATGTCAGTGTGAATGATAATCAAAAGTCAGAATGTGCCCTCATGTGTGCACTTGAGTCTATAAAGACTTGAGAGGCTTTTTCCTCACACCATTTTCATTGTCTCTGCTTCACTGCTTTCAGGTTCAAACAATTTATCATCTGAATTTAAAAACAACAGAAAATACCTGCTGTTTTGCCTTTGTCTCATTTGATAAGCATGCAGCATTATCCCACTAGGAGTTTAAGATGATAAAACAACAAATGAGACAGAAGGCAGGCTGAAATGGTTATATTGTCATTAACTTAGAGCACCCTTGGCTCTTACAATGTATTTGTGCTGTGCTGTAAGTCTCAGATGAACAATTCAAGATTAAATGAATAAAAATAGTATGATAGGTTAGTGGGGTGTTCATGACTCCAGACGTTACAGACTTAGAAGCTTTTACTATTCCTCTTAAAATTACATGTGTTTGTGAAATACAAACTTGCTGCTTATATGGGGAGTCTTCTTCCTTCCCTTTGGTGTGAGTTCCAAGCTTTTAGAGTATGGTTTGTGATGGAGAGAACATCTGAAACTATGGCTGTATCTTCACATCTTAACATGTAGCACTCTGTTCTGGTTATGCTGTCAGTCAGAAGCCAAATAAATCCAGCTGACAGAGGATTCCTGCTGTTTGCAGTAAAACTTCTCCAGGTTTGGATGAGCCAGGGGAAGCAATGTTGTGATGCTGACATCTGGGTGTAGAGCCTTGCTTTGTTTAATAGTCACTGCAGAGGACACTTTAAGGTGTGTTGGAAGACACTGCCACTGCAGTGCATTGAAAAATATTGGCAGAGCCTAGCAAGGCATCTGACCCTGATCAAATATTCCTCTTAAATTAAAAGCATATTTAGCTATTTTGCTCATCCTGTTCTTAGGTAGCTAATAACGGAGTTGGATCCTCTTGCTCTATTTTGAGGATGCTTTATTGGATCATGCACAGAATGATGTGACTAATTTGGTGAACAGATGTCCCTGTGCATCAGCTGTTTGCAGTCGTTTTCCTGGAGGGAAGATAGAACTTTTTATGTTAAAAGGTACTGATCATTCTTTTCAGCATATCAAAGAACAAAGGTACCATAGGCTTTTCTATTGAAAAAAGAAATAATTGAACAAATGGCTTTTATCTGTATTTCCATCATTCCACCTGCATAAATCTCACTGTTGCTAATGGGACTTGTAGCAATGTCGATAAAAGTCAGTCACACTGCTGATGAGATGTGGAGCCCACCAGAGCCAGGAACACCTCAGAAATGCTAGGGTTCATCCCTGTAGGGGCAGCCTGCAAGTGTGTGACTCAGCCTGCTTGGAATAAACCATTGGCATGCAAAGCTCTGGCTCTCCACACTGATGTACCCAACCTATCTGGTTAATGCAGTGGCTGTGCAAACTTAATGAATGCTCAACTTTATTGCTGCCCAGATGGATTTTTCCAGAGGAAAAAGTTTGGTCTCTGCATCTGGTCTGCCATAGGAACACATATGATGTCTGTGGTGGAGAAGACTCAGGGTACCATCAGAATTCAACTGGACTCTGTGACTGGGAAGGAAGAGATGAAGTTTAAGCTAGTGCTCTGAATTGTGAGCATAATGGGGGTGAGCTGAAACCAGCAGGCTCACCTTGAGAGTGGGAAGGGGGTGAGGGGACACTGCAAAAGGATCTAAAGGGCAGACCTGTGGGATGCTGTAAAGATTAAGACAAAAAGGAAAACCACAAGCAGTAGGTTCTTAAATTATATAGAAATACACGATAAAGGATGACAATAGCGAAGAGCAATACAGTCAGTCCTCACAGCTGATCACACATGGTAACAACATCACTGTGAGCAGAAAAGGAAGGATGTTCCTCCTAGATGGCTCTAGGACAGAGGCATTAACTGGGGAGGTCTGATAGAGACACACAGAAGTAGTAATTTCAGCGTTCACAAAGCCAATATAACATGCAATTATCTTCAGTCCTTGACAGTTTCTGAGAAAATGTCTACAGTGCAATTGGAGTTCTGCCCAAGTTCTATCCATGGACACGTGAAATCTGTAGACCAAAAGCAGCAGACACACTGCCACCACATATTTCTTTGACCTAGGTGGAAACAGTAGGGATTTTATTTTTTCATCTTTTGTTTTGCTATTTAAAATAGCATGTGTTGTCCTCTTTATTAGTGTAACATACAGGTTGAATGTTCAAAGCAAAGAATGAAATTAAGAACTTATTATGGAAGGCTGTTCAAAAGAGAAATTGTGCAAGGAATGGTTTTGATCAACCCCTTGCCTAGGATTCCACTTGTTAATGCAGTTCTTGCACCTCTCTTGCTATCCAGGCTTGAGAAATGCAACATTGCCCTTTAACACACAAGTCAGAAAGGCAGACTTTCTGTAAGCTGATGTGACTGCTGCTGTCTTCAGAGTACCCTTCTCATCTTACTAGGGGCTGTGTGATAATACCTTTACTGTCCCACAGCCTTTTCATGTCTGCCAGCATTTTCTTTCTTGAAAAAAGAGCATACCTAGGACATGTGCTTCCGAAAAGGCACTGCGTTGTCATCTGATACATTTGGATATTCTCAAGTCCACAGAGAAAAATGGAGAGTTATCTTTTCATCACAGGATATTCATAGTAAATAGAAAAGTAAAAATCTTACCAGTCCTTACTGCCCAAAGGAAATCTATAAACAGGACTCCTGAATGCATGCATTTAACCTTCAGGCGATTGAAGAAGTGTGGTTCAAGGGCGAGTAATTCTACTTGTAGAGAAGCTGCCAAGACTACAACAGCAAAGCCTGGCAGTGAGAGTATTCCTGTTGCTCTGATAGGACAGTGACTACACAATTTAGCGTGATTCAGTAGAACTTCCCTGTGAGCAGATTAGTTCCTCCCTGAGTTGACTGAAGAAGTTACGAGGCAATTTATTTCCAGGAATGTAATTGCAAACCTTCAAATCAAAAGAACTGCTATTGACTTTGAAACTGAGTCACCAGCACTGATGAATTTTTGTAGTCGATTTACCGTCATTTAATACTATTTTAGGATAGCTGTTCATTCTCTCCAAAAAGAGTGTGTGCCCTTTATATTTCTGCCAATAAACTTCCTAATGAAGCAGGACTGAAAAGCCTGTGAACACCATGGAGACACTATTTTGTCTGTGTTTAATTGTGACATACTCATTATCCTTTTTTTTTTTTTTTTGCTTCCTTAGCTTTTTTTTAAAAACTTATTTCATTTCTGTTCAGTGTGTGTGCTCATTTTAGTGATAGTGTAGTTCATGGTGGAAGATATTTAATGTTTACTTGTGAATACTACTCCAAGGCACCTAGCAGGATTAATATCATAGCAGCCACCCAGTCATTGTGCTTCCCAAGTCAGCTGTAGAACACAACAGTTATATTGGAAGCACTAAGATAAATCTATTTCATCAAAATGGCTATGTACATTCACTTTGTCAAAATAGCTGCGTGTTGGCATTCTTTGCTGTTTAAATGCTGTTCTATCTGTTCCTAACTTCCCCTGTTTAACAGCAGACAAACCCAGGGAGCACTGAATGAATCGGATGATCCTGAAACAGGCTGTCTAACTGATAACAAGCCAACTTCTCGACACTTCTATCCTGTCGCCTTGCTGCTTGTCAGCTCACACTTGCTGGTTGTGTGGCTTATTTTAAGTCTTGCTTTGCTATTAGCCAAATATCAATAAACCTCACCTGTGTTCCTTTCTTTTCTACAAACAGCAACAAACTAACTTAAAAAAAAAGGAATTATATTGTAATATTTCTACAATCTCAAACCCCAAGGATTCATCTTTAAAATACCAATGTCTGAAATGTACTGTGTTTTCATTCTCTTTTCCTGAACTCTGAGAAGTATACTATGCATTGAGTGAATTGATTTGCTCTTTCTGTTCACAGTAAAGCTTTCCCACTGTAATTAGTGCAAAGAAAGCCCACTAACAATGCTGTCACTGAGTAGAAGATGTGGAATCCTGAATGCTTGAACCCCTCTTTCCAGAGTAATTAGTCTGACAAAAAAAAATTAAAAATGAATTTGCACAACACAAACTAACCCCTAAACAAATACGGCAGGGCGATGGTTTGTGAGACTTTTGTTGTGGTTTTTTCATTGTTACTAGCTGATGGGATTGTTTTCGTTTAATAAATGATTATTACTTTGCTACAACTAACCCTTTTCTGTAGAGTAACTAAATGGAATAGAATAAGTTCTGTTTTGTAATGAAATTAACCTGTTTGTAATTGTTGCTTTAGTTGCTTTTGCTTTCAAGACACTTTTATATTATTTTTAACAAAGTCCTGTTTCTGTCCTGAAACACTTTCCTGTCCACTTTGGCACTTGTGACTTTTGTACTGTATGTGAATGAACATCCTTCCTTTATAAGGCAGAGAGGTGGATTGGGCTGTTTAAAAAGCCATTCTCTCTTTTTTTTCATTGCAAAGCTGAACATACAGGAAATGAAACAGAGATGAAACTTTCCTTCACAAATCTCTAGGGCCAGACTTAATAAAATGCCTTATTCCTAGAATGCGCATTTTAGGGCAATGTATACTCGCACATATACAGAGAACAAATTTAAAAGAAAAGGTATGAAAAGGTTAAAAAAGCAAAAAGGCAAATATATTTCTGGAGTTAGAACAAAATTTATCATTAAAGTATTTAAATTTTTTTTATTGAACTTTAAACCTCAAGGGCAGATACATTAGGGGCGATGGAAAATCTTATCACTCATTTCTGAGGGCAATAACTGTACTGGGCCTGGCCTTGGATTTAATTTTGTAAGATGTATCATCACTCGTGGAAAACAAAAATGTAGAGTTGAATCTTTGTTATTTTTACTTCAACTGTTGCTGAAACTCTGCAATGAACAAATAAAGCATATTTATTTATTCTGTGTTTCATGAAGTTGTACTTTTTCCCCCTTTCACTAGAGAAGGATGCCGCATAGAGAATGTTCTGAAGAATGTCAAATGCAGAAAGTATGCATTCAACATGATACAGCTGATGGCTTTCCCAAAGTACTACAGACCTCCAGAAGGGACATATGGAAAAACTGACACCTAAGTTTAACAAAAGTGTAATCAGGAGCATACACTATGCTAATTAGTGAATATAACAACTGCTGTTTTGACGTCTGAATTGGGAATGTATAACCAGTGGAGGTGTTATTTTTATCAGATTTTATAATTTTACATTAAAATAAATCTGGTCAGTCATTATGAAATAAATACCATGAAAAATCAATGGACTGGGTATTCTGAAAATCAAATATATTCAACGTATCTTTGTGAAGTTGAAGCCTAGTATGACTCATAAGCCAGCTGCAATTACTTTTTGGGGTCGTTTGATTGAAGATAAATAAGGGAAATGGCATTTGCTGTAGGAACAGAAATCAGCAATCTGGAAGGTGGCATTCTGACTCCAAACCAAACCCTGAGATTTGATTTAAGGGGCCTCTTACTGCTGGAAAAGGTGTTTTCTGGAAACTGCGGAGCACTGAGGTATTGATAACTAATGATAAAGTCCTTCATAGAAATATTTGTGAAAGATACTAAAGTTAATACCTGGGCTAAATATAATTTTGGTAATTACATTTAGCTTCTTTACATAAGTATGGTAACTTCATAATATGTTTTTATGAATTGCAGCCTGTAATTTCAGTAATTCCATTCTGATTCCTGCAGTTCATTTGTATGTATCACTCTTGGCTTTCTGTACCCCAGCCAAATACCACTTATTTCACTTTCACATAAATCACACTGAAATCACAGGGATTAATTCCACAAGTAAGGTGACCTGAATTTGACCTTCTATTTAGTGTAAACCCTTAGAAGTAAATTTTCTTTAGGGGTAGGGAAAATAAGTTGTATATACAGGAGTTAATGTGTCTTTAGGCTATGAAAATATGTATGTTATTACAGAGCCTAAAATAAATGTTATAATTATGAGTAAACTGCTGTGTTAGGACTAGTTAGCCACTGCAGCTGATTTATATAAAATTTGTAAGGCTGCAGGTAGACACTCTAGGATAAAGAGCTATCAGCTTTAAAAATGTATGTTAATTCCCTGCCAGCTTGTGTTAGTCTTGAAATTTGTCTTGCAAAGAACGTTTGTGTTTTCTAATTGTATCTATTTATTACCTTCTTCTGCCTTCCAGAGAGAAATACAATTTAAAACTCCCAAGTATTCACTGGTTAATGACCTTTATGTAATGCATTCATTTTCATATCTAGAGCAGAAGTATGAGAAATTTATCCTAATGAAACTACCCTGGGAATTTGACCATCTGTAGGATATTTTAATTGCCATGGATAAAGAAGTTAATGTTTGCTTACTCCTATAGAAGTCAACGAAATCTCTATGCACCATGGGTTATAATTTGTTCTTTTTAATCCGTTAATACCCATTACTGGGTATAAATCTGTAACTATAACAGTAAGAATTTAAGAGCCTAATTCTGCAAATTCTATTTGGGTGATCCCATGGAAATGTTCTATCATGTGGCTAAAATTAAATCCATCTTTCATATTTGCAAGATCAGACTTTGGAGCTTATAGGAAAACATCAGAAAGAGAGCCTTGTTCTAATATTCATTGACTTCAGTGGAGCCAGAAATACAATAAATTAACTAATTGGAACTTTTTTTCAAAGTAAAATAGGTAATGTGAGTAGTGTTTTGGTGTATTAGGTTTTATTTCTATACTATAATGTGTTATCATAAATTTCTTCCTTGTTCTTGGAATGTATTACTTCAGTAGATGTCAGAAGAGTTGGCATTGCATCATGGATAAGCTCAGGCAGATGAGTATAAAATGTCCTGATTTCTTCTTGTCATATACCAGTAGAAGTGGGCAATACTCATTGGGTGGCTGGATAAGTGCATAAATTAGTGTTTGGATCTACGAATATAATGTAGCTGATCTGTATGAAACTTTTTTATGGATTTATGGAACATAAACTTTCCTAGGTTTCCTTCCTAGGAAAGTTAATGTTTTGTTCTGTCAGACTGCTGCACTAGCCCTCATTATTTATATGTTTATAATTAGCTCAGAAAGCCCTGCATGTGCAGTTTAGAGATCTCTGAAATAACCCCCAGGTATACAGCAGGGAATGCCAACCATTGTACAGTAATTCTAAAACTACTTGTAAAAATCTGAGTGGTGATGGCGTTCACTGTTGGGTGCTATAGTTTGTCCTTTAGATCTTTATCTGAGTCTCATGGGCATTCTATCAAGTTCAAAATATGAAATTATCCAGGTTTTCTTGTCAGGAAAATAGTCTTTCATGACTTTGCCTCAGCCTTTTAATCCTCCCTGGGTTCTAAATTGCCATTTCCACTATGATGTTATTTTTGTATTGAAGTGTTTTTTCACGTTGAAGCCATGGATTTGGTGAGGAAAAAGAAAAAATGGCACTGGATTACTGTCCTTTTTGTTTTAGCAACCACTCACAATATGTTAATGGGAAATTAAATAATCTGTTATTTGCTAAAGGTAATTAAGACGAAAACCCAAACCCACATCAGTGGGCTGCAGCAAAACTTCATTGTGCTTGGGCCATTACAGAAGAGTTGGCTGGGCTTTGTGCTAAATAAGACTGAAATTTTTCTTGCTAATTTTTCTATTGGAACATATTGCAGGTCAGGAGACCTTTGTCAAACCTGAGGTGGTTCCAAGTCTCCTGGAAAAGCCTCATTGCTTCTGTACCAAAATAGGCAAAATGTTTTGTTGTTTGGTCACTGCCTGCTGGGGGCTGCTGTGGTCCCTGTGGATCCCCAATGTGGGAAAGGCTGTGCCATCAGCTGAGGTGTCAGCTGACCATGGATTCAAAATCCATGGGTTTTCTGGTTTGCCTTTTATGGAGAAACAAAGAGGGCTCTGCTGCAGGTTGATGGTTGCCTTACTTGGAGTACATTTACTCTTTGTAGCAGCTGCTTCCAGCCGTGTGCGTTGTTTGAATTGAACAGAGGAGTTCAGTCATCCCTGGGGTCTTGCACATAATCTTGTAGCTCACTGTGGATATCAGAGGAGTAAAACTAAACAAATTAATTTTTATAAGCAAACTACATTGTTTGTTTTGCAAAGGAGTAAGGCAAGCATAGTGATTTTGGTGGTGGCTTCGCAAACACTGTTCCATACCTGCTCTCTTTAAAACTTTCGTAAGGTATAAAAAAATCTGCTTTGAGGGAGGGAAGTTCTCAAGGGCTAAAGATGAAAATTCAAAAATACATCTGGCATCTAAAGCCAAATCTTGTCTTACAGAAGATATTATTTGTAGAAATCAAATCAGGATCTGTCTTGAGGAATCCTGAAATAAGGGCTTCTAGCTTTCAATATTTGTACAATGCATTACACATTTACATAGGGATTTTTTACCACAGAGCAGTGTCTAAATACAGAGATAGTCTAAAATACCTAAAAAAATAAGGAAAGAAATGTTAAAGTAATTTTTTCTCAGAGATGACTGTAATATTGTTATAATACATCACATGACTGACATTAAGCAGGCAGATCTTTTTTTCTGAAGTCTTTTGAGGAATTTAAAATACGTCCTTGTTAATGTTTATATTTTGGCTTTCATGGAGCAGTTAGGAAACAGAAATTTTTAATTATGTGTTCTGATTTTTGTCGATGTGAAGCTGTGTATTTTGATGGAATACTAGCAATGTCTGTGTTACAAAGATCAAACAATTTAGGAGGACAGGTGAAACAAAATATTAACTGACAAAGAGCCTTAAGGAAGTCCTTTGCAATGCTTATTTTTGTACTTTCTGAATTTTGCCATTATATAAGGGAAAAGAGGAAATTAACAAACCCTTTTTGTGTCTAAATCAATCACTCCTGATGAAAATTCACTTAGTTGCAGCGGAATAAATTGTAATGGTATTCTGAATCTCCACTAGCAATTTGGGTATAAAGAAGTGCAACACTTCATTTTGAAGCCCACTCTATAAGATGCCTATTAAAAGTTTCAGGGAAAACTTATTTTTATTTCTAGATTAAACACAAGTTCCAGGAAATCCTATCGCCCATTTTAAAAACGCTCAGAAAATGCACTGAGCATCAGCTGGTGTAACAAAGAAAGCAATTGCATTAAAAACTATGCAGCAAAATTACTTGTGTCAATTAATATTTGTAATCAATTAACAGTCTTATAAGTATATTGTGTCAGTTGGCTATGTTGCAAACTTGAAACCATTGATATCTATATTTATGCTCTTTTTTTATTGTAAAGAAGTGTACTGTATAGGCAATGCCACGAGACATGAATTTGCATTTTGCTTTTCACTTCATTGCAGCTTAAAAGCAGATGTTTACAATGGAAATGCTTTAAAGTAATTTTCAAAACACAAGCTTACCTTGTACATTGCATGTTTAAAAAAGAAAAATCACACAAATGCTTTTTTACAGAGAAAAAATTCCCAGACCTCAGTCCCTAAAACATTGCTGGTTTTCCTTAGTAATGCAATGCATTGATTGTTGTGTTCCCAGAGCGTTCAGCTTGCACTCCACAGCACTCAAACATTTATATCTTCTTTCTCTCATAGCATCTGCTGAATAAGTAATATAACACCCATGAATATCAGCAAGATACTCATGATGCAAGGTTAAAAACTTGCATTTGCTCAGATATGAGCAAATCCTTCAGGACAAACAAACTAGAAGACACTTGTGAACCAATGTCGCCCTGTTCCAAAGAGCTGAAACATAAGGCATGGGGTTTGTGTTCTGATTGGGAGAAGGACGTGCAGTAGCAGTTTGACTGTGATAAAAGAGTGCCCTGGGCTTGCAGGGTTAAGAGTGGTGAGATTTGAACCAGACTGCCCTTACTTAGGTCTCCAGCTGTTGGCAGTGGTGTTTGGTTACTCTTTCCATGCATGCAAAGTGCTTTAAAAGTTTTCAGCACTTCTGTTTATGAGTGGTCTGACTTTCAAACTCCTAAAATCCCAAATTACTTTGGTACTTGTTTTCCTTTTGTGTAGCTGTCCCTTGTGAAGTTCCTGTCTTAATTCTGGAGCCCACAGGGCTGTGTATACAAACAATGTTAACAGGACCTCAGTCTACAGCATGTGTTTGTCCAAAGAAATGAAGTACATCTATAGCAATTCAACACTTTTTATATTTCAGGATTTATCATTTTTGTTTCATTGCTGTCTGTAAACCATGTCCATTGTACACTGTGTGTATATTTTTATTTAAATAAATGTAATGTTTCTTTTTTATGTTTCTGACTTTTTTGTTTGTTACCCATTTTTCATTGTCATTGCAGTGGTGTTGCTCAGAGGGAGGATTGTCCATGCTGATGAGTGGGTTCCCTCCTAAAGAAGGTCTCATCACTGCTAGGAGCAAAGATTTTAAAATAGTTCTGATACAACAGTTAAAAGCCTGCATTGGTCATAAATTAATAGTTTCTATTGTTTGTAGTCTCAGTACAACTTTCTTCTCAGAACCAGGTGGGTCCTTCATTTTCCATTTCAAAACAAGCAAAACATTCACATAAGGCTCATAAGGAAATCCCTATCACATAACTGCTGACCTGTAATTCAGGTGGGATCAACATCTTTCATAAAGAAGACTGTAAAAAGGTGACATGTCATGCTTTGTCTGGTATTACATCTTCACCATCTCAGTGATGGACCCTAGGAAATAATTACAGGTTGCTTCTGTGCTGGCTTTTTGAGCTGCTGTTGATATCTAGATTTATTATATGATCTCTCACCACAATGAAAGGTAAGTTTCCCATGGTTGGCAGAAATGTAGCAAATAGACCTGCTTTTGTGTAGATGATAAAATGTGTCTCATCTGTATTATCAGTACTATCAGTAGAACATTGTTGCATAATTTACTGTCTCTGTTTATATGTTAGCATTTTTGGTTGTTTTACTGAGATGGATTCAGTGAGATTTTAATTATTTGCAAGGCTCTTGTTAACTTTTAGAAAACACCATGAACTAGCAGTTCTTGTGGAAATACGTTAAAAAGCTGTTAGCATTCAGCTAACAGGAGCGTAGGAGTTTTGTCTCTTACTAATAAAAGTGACAGTATTTTAAAATTACTTTGTCTCACTTTGCATGCTTATGGATTTTATTTTCTGTATCAAATGGGAGCCACTTTCTTCTCATGGCAATGTAAAAGAGAAAAAGAGAAAGAACCTACAACTCTAATGAGATGATAGAGCAACCTGATAGTAAAAATAGGTTTTCACCAATTCCCTTTCCAATGTTACTTCAGGACAAGCTTGATTGTACGACCTGCTGTTTCTGAACCACAGTCTGCCGTGTTCTGCACTGGGCTGACCATTGCTGCCACTAAGATTATGAGTACACAAATGGTGATTCTGCTAGGCAAGAGCTCTCCTGTGAGTTTAGTGATGAATCTTGAACAAATCACAGCCTTCAGTAGTTGTGTGACAGATGCTGTTAATGGAATTAAGGGCAAGAAGGTTCTAGATGCAAACTAGACTGTGCTGCTTGCTCTGCCCAACTAAACAAACCTTATGCATTTCTGTGTAGGTTGTCCTGCTCAGTCCTAACCCAGGACATACATGAGAAGTACACTTGCTCTGCTGCAGGGAAGATTCTTGACATTATTACAGGAGTGGATGTAAACTGCTTCTAAATAAGCTGGGATAAGTAGTTGAATTGAAGCAGTCAAATAGAGTTTTGCTATTGGAAGTGTTGCACTGAAGACAGGCTCACATGAACAGAGCTTTAGCAGGACTTGTAGCATGCCTGGTGGCATGTGCTGATGAATGGTAAAAGTTGCTTCTGGGGAAAAAACAAAAGGAGAGACAGAAATGGGAAAGGGAAGGTGTTTCCCAGACTGGAGTCTGCCATTCCTGCCAGGAGTTTGAAGAGCTCAAGCTCTGCCTGGCTGTTCCCCCTCATATCTCTGTCGTCACTGGCTGAAGTGGGGCTCGGCCAGGACAGTACTCTCTGCTGACAGGTTGTGAGCTTGGTGCATGTGTGTCTTTGAGCCTCTCATGAAAACCAAAGGCTTCAGTCAGGGGACAGGAGGAGGAGGACGGAAGGGGCCAATTCTGTCCCGTAGCAATCACTTTCCTAAGTGCCTGCTGCTACAGTACCAGGCTGCAGGTGCCAGGCTGGGAGAATAACAGCAGGAGAACAAGGAGAGAATATTGCTGTGTTCATTCTATCTTTCCCCAGCAAAGTCCTCATAGATACCCATTTTTCATGGAACAATAATTTGTGATTGCTGCAATTTACAGGACAAAGCAGTTGAAACTGCTGACTTGAACAGAATTAGAATAACTGTCATGTATAAGGAGAGCAGAATTTGCCCCTTGAGTGATACCACTCCTTAGAAGTTTTCTTTCAGAGACAGAAAAGTTTACGGTCTGATTCTGAAGTCATTATTCATAAGGAAAGAATCAGAAATGGGGCACTTCAGGTGAGAAACTTCAAGGACCAGATTTTGTGAGGTTTTAGAATAATTAACATTCCTGAACTTTGGTTTAGAACTGCAAAAACATTTTGTCTGTACAAAGCCTCACACAGGAAGAGCTTATTCATGCTTATGGCAAGGAAGTTAATGGCAGTTTCCTGTAAATTATTATAATAAGTAGCTGACACTAATGAACTTACATATTGAAGCAGATATATTTCTTCAACACAGTCTTTTCAGAAGGACTTTTAAGTGGAGTAAAATATTAAAAAGCATCTGAATGGGATCTGGTTTTTTTTTTTTTTTTAGTAAGATGTAGTACCCATCTTTCTTGGGCACTAATCAGAGATTTAAAAACCTCCCATAAATAGGAGCTTAAGTCTGGTTTCCTACTTAAATCAAGGTAGACTCAACACTCTGTATTTGAATTTAGCTTCTCTCTGGTATGAAATATCACAGTCTGGCTCTTGCTATTTTTTAAACAAGACCAGAGTATCAGGAAATAGCGACAGGGTTGTGTCAAATGAGGCATTGAGTCATCTGAATTGATTCTGTTTCCAGATGGAAACTCAAAGTCTTTGTGACAAAGATGAGACTGATGTTTGTGTGGTTAACATCAGGACTGGTTTTCAGCAGCCAAATTCTCCTGCCTGCTCTGTAATATGGCATCTCTGAGCCAGGTTCAACTGGAGCTCAGTAATTGCAAAAGTAACATATCAATAAATCGCAGCCTTCTTACCACTCAGTTCCATGAATGATGTCCAAGTGTTGGGGAGCAATGGACAAGCACAACTGCCCCCCTCATCCCATTACTGCATCACAACTGCCCCCTTCATCCCTTTACTGCATCATGGCACGTGGCTTCCCTTTTCAGAGAGCAGCTGTGTTGTGGTGGTTACATGATGGAACTCAGAGCTCAGCTTATGGGATGTATGTGAAACACCCAGCAGATAAACAAATGAAAAATAAAAACTCATTTAATGAAATCAGGGAGCAGAGACCTCCAGACTAGTCAAGGACAGGTAAGGAAGGTTATGTTTAAGCTCTGAATTTCATACTGCATTCGACTTTTGTCTTCACCTGAGATGCTCTTGGAGTTGGAAGATTTTGCTGCCTTGTGGTAGTAGCTACGATGGATGTAAACTACAGGTTTACCATCATAAATATTAAAAATAACCTTGAAAAAATGACAGGATTGTTGTAAGAGCCATGGGTGACTGGCCAAACAGGTATTGTGCACATACATTCTCATACAGGCAAAATGATTTTGCAGGAAAAATGGTTGTACCACTTTGTTCATTCTCCCAAGAGCAAGAGACCTGGAGCGGCTGAGCAGGTAAGGAGTGCAAGAATGCATCAAGGTAATCTCTTTTATGATTGATAAGAACTGTAATTCCATCCAAAGATTAAAAAACCTTTTAGAGGTTGACTGCAAGAGCTGATATAAATAGGAAGTACTTGCTTGTTTGGATAAGTTAATTATTTACACTGTTCCATGGGAATATTTGATACAAACCAAGGTAATTTTCAGTGTGGGAAAAAAAACAAACCCCCAAACTCACAAAATAACATTAGCATAAATAACATTTGTAAAAAACAATATTTTTAATGGCTACCTTTACCTCCTCATGATACAACACCTCCATGCTTTGTTGAAACAGAGCTTTTGAAAAAAAGCTAAAATCAAGGGGTTTACTTTTTTAATACCAGTATGGGAAATAGAAGTGGGCATTTCATGAGTGGGAAGTAGTTGATGTTAGCAGGCTTTTTTGTGTGAGTCCAGTTAGTGTGCTTAGCTATAGAATGCTGATAAGAGTTTAAAAAACGAAAAGGAGCAGCACCCAGTTTAAATTCACGTATTCATGGGCATAGTTAATAGACATCAGCAGAGGAGATGAGAGCCCACACTTTTTAAAAATCAACAGGAAAGCAGTGCACACCATGCAATTCCCTTTTGCATTAAACTTATTAAGTCAAATCAATTTTTATGAGCATATAGGCTAGAGCTATGGCACTTAATTCCTTTTGATCTTCTGCCTGCTAAATTCTGCTTCCCACTGTGCTACCATGAAGTTTATTTTTAACAGATGATTTGTTTGGACACCATTAAAATGAAAATATTACAACTTCTACCAGTACTAAGGCACTGAAATGCCTGTCAAGTTATTCACTGTCTGCACACACACACAAACAGCCATTTGCACAAGGGGAAATTGTAGAGTTAAGAAAATGCCACTGTTCTGTCCAAGGGCATGAAGCACACAAAATACAGGATCCTGACATATGCAAAGCCAGCATTACAGATTACTCTCACTAATTTCTGTGCTTGAGGTGCAGCTTCCAGCTCCCATGGCTGTTAGGTGTCTGGGGACGGAGACTGCTATGAGGTGCCACGTCTTAAATGGAAGCTCATGTGGCTGAGTTGATGGATTTTTCTTTTAATTACAATGACATTAACTCAAAACTATCCTTTTCTATGATTAGTATTCTGAAAGGCACATTTCCTAATTATGGATTCTTTTTTCATCTGACCATTACTTAGTGTTAGCGTAAGGTCTCTTCTACATAAGTATTGCACATCTTTTGCATGAAGGTTTTCATGCTCTTTACGTCTTTCTGTGATGAACATCATGAAATGTTTTAAATATTTCAATATTGATCATGCTGCGATTATACTTCAGATTTTTAATTTTTTTCTTAGAAAAATAGTAGTTCACTGATGTTTACTGATGGGCCTACAAACAGATCTTTTTACCCCCAGGTATGCTCTGCTTGCAGCAGCCAAATCCACACTTGGATTCTCGGATTGGTTTGAGCACCAAGAGTTTAAATAGCCCCAAAGGCTGATGGATTGCATAGGGCCCTTAGCCACTGACATCATGGATCCTCAGTAATGGTAGCAAACAAGATCTTGGGCTCAGACACAGATTAACTCATTGATCTCCTTCAGGGAGGTGGCTCTGGGAGAAGGGTGGTGGCACTTTAGCTGGGAATGGAAATGTGTGGATCCAATGACTTTGGGTATTTTCATGGTTTATGATTGCACCTTCATGGATCATAAATACTGTCATGATCCTGTGGCCACTAAATACCCTGACCATTTGTCTTGCTCTAACACCTATTATCTCCTTTCTAAGTAATGATCTAATTAATAATCATTAGTAATTAACGATTTAATGAATAATCTACTTAAGCAGATACAAGTTCATGTCCTCAGAAAGGATGGTATTACAAAAGATAACCAGATAGATAAGAAGTTCCTTCTATGGCTTACATACTCCAGTGAATCTGGATCTGAATCATCACTATTTCAATAAATCCCTGCCACTATCAGCAATATACATCTATGACACCACTGCAATCTTCTAGTACTTAGTTTTCCTCTGCCATAATTTTTTTATAATCTAGCTTCCTGCTTTTGGTGGTTGTCTGGTACCTTGGGAAGTTGGATGGAGAACTGGGTCAGGAGAGCTGCTGTACAAGCTTTGCCCTTTGAGCCCTTGCAGAATTGTTCAACAGAGGACCCTTAAAAAAATTACATTTGTGCGGGCTCAGCAAACACTGTGCACAAGTCATGCTACCAAGTTACACCTCAAAAGCAGGGATCAGATCCAGCCGGAGGAAATTCTGTGGCACAGCTTTGCCTTTGACATGCCGATTGCAAATACGGAGCACTTCAGTAAAATGCAGGCTTTTTGGATCAGTTCAGATTTTATTATGCAGCAGGCATAATATGGCAGATTAGTCTTTTTGGATGTAGGTTAAGTAGAATACCTCCTTGTTCAAGGCTTGGAAAATTTATGTCTTAAAGTAAGTTTTCACTATATTTGCTAAGACAGAGTTATGGTATGGATTGCAGTGAGAGAACCAAAGCCTGGAACCCTAACACAATTATTCTAATCATGAGGCAAAAGGATCAGAAACTACCCACCTAATCTTCTGCAGGATAATCAAATGCAGTTCAGGAAATGTCAGGTGTAATTGCCACTTAGCTTCTTCAAAATACACAATTGTTTTGTCGATCAGGTATAGAACATACTTTGTTCTTTTTGTTCCATTTCTTTAACTTGGGCTTGTGTTTTGCACCCAAGGGAGAATGAACATAGATAAACTTGAGATTTGTGGGCCTACATTTAATTTACCCTTTAATAGAAAGTTATTTGGTCCTCCAATAAAGCTTTTCTGGTAAAGTTCCTATTTTCAGGTTGTAAAAATCGGTCAGTGAAGATTTTATATCTAATACGCTTCTTATTTGGGAAAAAAAAGTACTTCTCATTCCACCTGAAATCAGACATTTAAAAAATGAAAAAAAAAGTATGTAAATTAGCCAAATCCATCAGGAAAACTGGGTATTCAGTGTGTTGCCACTTTTAATCAGCGTGCTTCAAACTTAAAAACTAGAATCGCAAGCTCAGCCCTCTTCATGGTACTAAAAACTTTTTATTCCACTTCAACAGTTTCCTCAATCATTTTCTACCAGTGCACTGCTCAGTACATGACTGGGTTTGACGAGGAAATGTGTCATAATATGTCCTATTACTGTAATGCATTATTGATACAGCAAAATGAAGATTAATAGCAATTAAGGCAACTTAAATTCCAGTTCTGCACACAAGTAGATAGGAGCGTATTATATCTATTCCTATTTGAAGCAGCTGGATGTTCATACTTACATATCTTTGCTTCCCTGAAGCAATCTGTGTCCAGGAGCTTGACCTTGGAATGTTGGCAGTATGTTAAACTCCTCTATTTCTTTGCCTGGTATTTGCTCCTGTTTTCATTGACTGATAATTTTCATCCTCTTCCACTGTCTAGAAAAAGAACATACAGCAAAAAGGCAAAAAGTGTAGTGCGCAGTGATATATATTTTTCTTCATTACTATGTATATAGATATATTGTGCACCAGCAGGAATACAGAGACATAACACATTTTTTCTCTGTGCTTTGTTCTACAGAAAATTACCATCACTGTGGTGATATATTCTTGAGTTTGAGACGTAGGCTTCAGCACTGAAAATGCTACTGATCACAGTTTTCCAAGTTGCTAACTGCATTGAGATTTTGCAAATGATGCAAGATGTAATACATTGCCATCACAGTTCTGAGACTGCAATTTGAATTTAATGCTGCTTTATTTCATTTGATCTGCTGGAGGAATTTTGATGAATTCCTCACATCAAAATGTTTTCCAAAAGAAAATTAAATGTTTGCGTTTTTCTCATTGATAAATTAGGTATCATTTTCACATTTGAAAATGGCATGGTTTGTATAAGATGGATCGTTTCTTTATTATAACTCCATATTTTATTAGTTATATTTGTAGGTAGTTCATAACTCATTCACTGTTTCTTTTCAGAGAAGTCTTTTCTGTAAAGACTTTTATAACATGTTATTTATATCTGAACTTACCACAACAAAGAGAGCAAGACAAACAATAGTCCAAATAGATGAATATGGGAAAAAATATCCACTTCTATGTCATGTCAGACACCACTGTTTTGTTCAAAAGTGTTTTCTAGGACTTGAGGCCAGAATAAATTATGAACTTTTCCATTATTCACGTTGTAATAGGTACTTCTACTTTAAACCAAATTACTTTAATTAGACTGAAGGACTTCACTCTTTAGAAATATATAATGAATTGCTTACAAAACACAGCAATTTTTGTAAGTGCCTTGGTTGTGGTATGACATGGATCAGGTAAAGTATGCCCAGATAATCCCATATAGCTGAGAGCAATACAAATCCCAAGGCCACTGCCAGTTTGTCTCAGGGAGTTTCCCATCTGACCATGACTGATACCCCACATGTGCATACAGACTCCTTAGGGGGATGTATAGGAATCACCTACAGGCTTTCTCATGTGCTTTCCTCCATCAGGAGCAGTTATATTATCCAGTGTTGCCTATTGAGTTTAAAACCTTCAGCATGAGAAATAGATGAAGCTTGAATGAAGGAAGGAGCACTGTGCAGCTTAGCCCACATCAGGTTTATTACCTCACATCAGGTTCATGAGTTCTTAGTTTTAGGACAAGAAATTCAAAACCAGCAAGTTGAAATACATAGTCAGGGATTTTACATTACAGTGGAGACTTGGGTTTATGTCACTTTTGTCGTCTATTTTTAGTCTAGTTGTCATTTACATTTCAAGGAAAGAAGTGGTTGCAGCAAGAAACACCATAAATCCAATTCTTTAAGGAATGTGTGAACTGACCTGTAAAGATACTAGTCTTTGTCTAAGTTAAGAGGGACTAAATGGGAAGTTCTGAAAAGCAGTTTAAATTAGACACATAGGTCAAAGTTAGGATTTCTGAATTCTAGCCACAGCAGCTGCCAGCTGTCAGTGTTGTTCAGTTGAGGAAAGGAAAAGGAAGCTGTTGTTAAAACAGCACAAAGGAACCTAACACATATTGGAAAAAGTATTTTCAAGAATCCTCGAGGTATGGAAAAGCAAGAGAAAAGCTATTATAAGGAAATGAACCTGGGGTTGTCCGGATATGTCTGCACTATGTTGCCAGTCTGCAAAAATTCAGTACCAAAAATAGTTTTTAATAATCAGGAAGCGAGTCTTGAATTTAGCCACCAACAACATTTATTCTGCAGTGACATTAAAAGTAAGTAAATAATTTATGACTGTAGCCCTTAATCCATTTGCAGATAAGACAGTAATATTGAAAGTTGGCTATTGGTCAAACTGCTTATCTACTTCAATTTTTTATTTGGTGAAAGGAAGTTTCGAAATGAAAGGTAAATAAAATACTTTCCAGCTACACGTAGGGACTCTTACTGGCTCCCTCTAGTTCAATAGCAAAGCCTGTGCTGAGCCATAAGACCAAGCTTTTAAACCTGCAAAGGTTAGAAATCATTGTTATTGAAAGCAGGGCAGACAGCACAGCAGGTAGGGCTGTCAGCGGAATACCTGCCAGCCCCGTGACCTGAGCAGCAGTGGGAGGGAATGCAAGATGGCCATTTCAAGGGAAAGAACCGACAGCCACATTGCTTTAAGCATCTGGATTGTGAGATTAAGCTGACAAATAAAGCAGCAGCATGAATACCATATCCTGAATTCCTCTCTGCAGAGACGTGCTTCTCTGAGCTTGAGGGAAATGTAAGGAGTTGCTGAGAGTTGCACCGAAATGACAGAGTAATCACAGCAGTGCTGACAAGAAATTTGTTGGCAGTTTTCACATCTACAAAGCCATAAAAAGCAATAGCATTCGAATATAGAGTGATACACTGACTGCCCCAAATGCCCCTTGGTCTCCTGCCTGCCAAAATGCCTTCCCTTTGTGCTGAAGGAAGAGAGATAAATGAGGAGATTGACTCTGCAGAAGTTGCAGCCTGTCAGTGGAATAGTGAATAGTCAGCACTTCCAAAAAAGCTCTTTTATGGCACCTACTTCTCAGTCACTGGAACAGAATTAGCTGTTTAAACAGAGGAGTTTAGCAATCATTCAAAAAAAAATCAGTTCTCCCTGGGAATATTAAACATCTTGGGACTGAACGCAGAAGGGTTGGTTTTTTGCTGAGGTAGGGTTTGGGGTTTTTGTTTCTCTCTCAGCCCTTTGAGACACATTTCAGGTGTAATCACTAATGAAAGCAGCCTTGAGTGTAAACCCTCTGATGGCAAAGCAGCAGAGCTCTTTCGTTATGGGGCCAGAGGAAGCAGCACCTTGGAGGAAACCCATCAATCCAGGTGCATTCCCTAATTCCTTCCAGAGACATGCTTCCTCATAGGCATCATACATGGGCAGGCGGGAATGTTGTTAACACGCAGTAAAGTGGTGGTTTTTTGATGAATCTTGATAAGTTAATTTGCAATTTGAAAAGGAGACAGATATATGGGGGAGAAAAGGAAAGGCTCCATCTTCTCAGGACAAGCTGGACAGGAAGGGGAGATCCATCTTCAACACTGTTTCCTCCTTTTGCCTCGAAGATCAGAGCTCTAACTACTCTTTAAAAAAAATTAAAATATGCTTAAAATACAGATTTATAACACTTTTTCCCCAAACTGATTTCATACTGTAGAGCTGATGGGAGCACTTATTGTGGATATTATCTGGATGAGCCATATTTTTCTTTGAGTGTGAGGGTGTGATAGCATTTAGATATCAAGGCAAGGAAAAGTTGACACTGGGACAAGACTTTTCTGGATCAGACTGTTGCATGGGTTTTTTCCTGCTGTTTTTAACCACTTGCTCTCTAGCTATACAATATGGTTCAGCAATCACTGTAGAGGACAAGGTTACCTTTCTGCCCTCTTGGCAGCTCTTGTTCAGGAGCCAGATCAGGGTGTGTGGGGTTTAAATACCTGTACCTGTCTCTTCAGGCAATAGCAGTCGTCAGATTTCAGTTCCTTGTAATCCTGGTTATAAAGTTAATGGTACCACGAGAAATGCGGACTTTGAACACTATTGTGTTGGGTTTTCATATTTTCTGGACTTGTTGCCTCAGGTGAATACACATGTGGCACATCAAATATAAAACTTATAAAAAAAGTTTGTGCAGGCTCCAGAATTTAGTAAATGCTTACCTCTGTGTAGCAGTGCCTTTTTTCATATATACTCTATTAAATCACTCTATGACTTAGAAGCTGTAGTGACCTAACAAATATGGGATCTAAGACAAATGCTTAAGGTTTCATGTTTATTTTCTTGGAATAAGATGAATTTTTGCCAGAGCTGGGGGCCAGTTTGTATGCTAGTGAACAATAAAGCAATGCATTGAAAATTTCTTACACTGACTGTTGATTGTTATTCCCAGGCCATGAATTGTAAAGGCAAATAATTCACTATAGTCAGACAGCAGTTATCATACAACTTAGGCACCCTTACCAGTTGTTGCGTCCCACGTTGTGGAAGATATGGAGGACTCAGAGAGCAATGAGTCCCCAAGAGATGGATGAGAAGAAGAAGAACCCGAGGACGCTTGGGAAGAAGAATACCCTTAGGATAGGGTGACCTGGTGAAAGCTTCCCATTAACCTCCTGAGTAGCTATCTGAATATTCAAATAGAAAAGATGCTATTGGGCCGCCGCTCCCCCCCTCCCCTGTTTACCATATATGGTGTGGTTTGAGAAAGTTCTCCTTTGTCTTTTACGTAACTTGGTGTTAATTGGTTAAGATTTGGTGCAAGGCGTGGTTTTAGTGTATACTGATTGATTAGTGTATATGTCAGTCATTTTTATTTTTCTCCCCATTGGATGTTCCTCATGTAGTCCCTCTTTCCTCTGACCCTATAAAGCCCCCTGTGTGCCCCTTTTCGGGGCTCCCTGTCTGGACCTCTTGACCCCTCATCATCCCGACCTCCTGTCCTTAATAAACCCTTCAAGAGCTCGACAGAGAGACTGCGTCTCCTTCATTCTTGACGGCGCGGTCCGAGGGCAAGTCATCTGCTTCCCCTGACCCGGGAGGAGTGTTAACTCCTCAAAGGATCCAGGGGGGACAGCAACAACCAGTTAAGATTCTTGTGTTTCAAATCACTGTTGGACTATTTGATAAAAAAGAATTTGCAGTTTGATGGTAAATTCAGCAAATGGTTCTATGTGTCTATGTCTCCTCCCTTAAAATGACTGTAAAACCCAGCTGATCTGGAAGCAATCTTGTCTTTATTTTGTTCCAAGGACTTTGATGCACTGAAGATTTTGGGTACTCCTTTGTTGAGGAATTTGAGGCTGCAGAAAAAAACAGAAATGCTTGAAGGTCTCCTGTTCTGCAGTTAGCTGGGATCAATTGCTGTGTGACACTGCCAAGGTTCTGAAAGGGCTTTTTGTCAGATTATCACCAGAGTTCACCAATGTGAAAAACAGAGTTCACTCTCCTGCTGAAATTTAAAAAGTTTAATAAAAGACAATAGGGGACACAAAACAATAAAGCAAAGAAACAGCACTGGGTGCTTGGCCCTGGGCCAAGAAGCACACCTGCCATTGAGGGAGTCGTCTTAAATACTCTTTGTGTTGCGTCAGCCTTATGCCTATTCATAAGCATTCATGCATATTCAAACTTTTCTCAAAACTATTTTGCATGTTCCAAGAAATATTTTGCATGGCTCCTCCTTGGTCCCGCCTTTTTAGAGCATGCGCTTTTTCGGCTGTGGTTTCTTCTAGCTTTGGCTATCGGTTCGCAGTTTGGGCTTGGGTCCATAGTCCTCACATTTGGTTATAGGCTGATAGTCAGGTATCAGTGGCAGGTCTTCTTTTTGGGTGTTATCCAGTCAAGCAGGTAGTGTGGTTAGTAAAAGAAAGTTTTTCAAACTACTTTTATTATTTTTTTTTTACTACTATATCAAAATCTAGTTCATAACAGAAATTAAAACATTGGTTATATACCTCTATCTTTATGACAAGACTACTTCTGTAAAAAGAATAAAACCATACACACAATGAATATCTACGAAAAGCCAACATTATATTAGTATGTATTTATCACAACCAGAGAATAGAGGATTCCTCAGATGCACTGGGTTCTCAGAACTCTATATAGCACCATGATTTTTCATGGGAATGAAATAGTCCCTTAATGCCACCAGGTTTATCATGCCAAGTTATGGCATTTTACAGCTAGCATTTGTCAGTGACTGTCTCCTTTTGACACTGCGCCATGCTTAGCCAATCTATCAGATAAAGCGATTTGATTGTGTGTGTGCAGTGAACTCAGAATGTGCTCAAAGCACAAGACTCACTGTGCTGTAGGACATGTGGGTCTTCACAGTGTGTCTGACACAAATAGACACAAGCACAATTGCTGTACAGCACTGGCACTGCAACATCGGGATTTTGGGTGGAGGATAGAGAAGCCTCGGGTCCAGAGGTGCAAACCAAACACAGAAATTTGTGATAGCCAGTTTTTGTCAGGTGGAAGTACAGGCATGTTGGGAAAATGGAAGCGCATGTTAACGTGGTCTGTGCACTGAATTCCAGTAGTGGTCTCTGTAATATTGCTTCCACAAAATGTATTGGATGTGTTGGTGCAGCCTTTGTTTTGTTCACTCTCCATGCTCCATGCACAGAATAGCATGAGAATACACAGCCAAAAACTCAGTGAGCCTGTGCAGAGATCTGTGAAAGCATCCTATTCATTTTAGCAATGCAGAAGTGTTTTCTGGAGCTGCAATGTCTCCTGAGGGGCCACTTTAACTGTTTTTCTCATAGCTTTTAAAAATATTTTCTGCTTTTCTCATAAGAGTTCTCTGTTCTGGTTATCTGTACAAACAAAGCAGCACACATTTAATTCAATTATGGATCAATATGTGCTGCTGTACTTAACAGGCACTAGTGTGTAGATGCTTGTTCAGTTACCAACCATAGAAGTAATGACGAATTTTCTCTTAGCCATGGAGGAGAGAAAAATTAAGAAGCAGTCACCTGAGAGATGAAATTTAACTATTAGATTGTGATACAAGGCAGATAAAACAGGGGGAAATGCATCATGAGTGTAGACAGGTCTGTTTGCTGAGGAAAACCAGTGGCAAAATTTTGTTTGCAGCCCTTTAAAGAGTGTATGTAGTGACACACATAGGACAACTAAGCAGATAATTGACGTGTGCTGTAGTTGGGTATTGACTGCTCCTCCTTAGAGGGAGCTGTTATTAAGGCAGTGATTTCTCTGCCCTCTGTTTCATGGACTTGGCATTAACACTTATGACCATTATATTTTTTGCTCCCACCAGCTTGAGCTTTTCTGTCACCTAGTGCTATGGACCTTATATCCTGCATATGAGACTATTAATTTTGTCTAGAACTTCCACTTTTTCCTTTTTTTTTTCCCATGGCTGCAGTCTAGCAGCTAATTTCATACCAACAACCTAATTACCTTTCCTGGCCTTTCTCCTTTCCTTAAAGCATTCATAAAGACTGTGTAACTGTTTGAGGTCATCATTAGAGTTGAGGAAAACTTGCCTGGCAAGGAAATACTTTGAGAAATAAGTGAGGGTGTGGTCTGTTTTAAATCTGTCAGGACCTTTAGTGTAGTGAAATTGTATCCTGCTGTTTTAAAGCAGAAAAACTGCTGCTGGTTCTGTGTCACACCCTTCTCAAATGCTTGAGCAGATGTGGACATAAGTAATAGTGATAGATCAGTACTGAGTCCCACAGAGATGTCCCTTTCTTACCAGAGATTGCTTTCTATTGGGGAAAAGAGGAGATAATGTAATTTTAAAGGTATTGCTCTGTATATTCCAGTGTCTTACCAAATGTTTCAGCCAAGAAGAAAGTCTAGTCTTGTAAAGTCTCAATTTGAAATCCTTAACTGCAGTAGAATCAGGATTTTCACGTTTGTCTGGCTTCTCACAATGCTCTTGAGTTATGAGGTGTGGAAAGAACCCCCCTTGGTTTCTAAATTCCTCAGAAAGGAGCCTACATGCAGCTCTTGGCCCCAGACTTTGTCACTGGTTTATGTCTCAAAGTATTATACAGGTGTAACTGAGCCTTTATCCAACCTTGTCCAACAAGATTAAGGATGGCAAACCAAATTTATACAAAAATAGATGATTTATTATGATAATGATTAGTCTACAAGATCTTAATCAGAATTATTTACTACACTGTGTTGGTAGCTATAACTAGTAGTGCACTGTTTTTGAAGCAATATTGAAGTAATTATATTAAAGCAATTATATTTAATCAATTATATGAGCAATTATAGAAAACCAATTATTAGGAAGAAATTGATGTTACTCACCCATAGCAATCTATTGCTACGGTGGCAATCTCTTTCACTCAGCCTCAAGGAGTAACCTTGAGGGGTGTCCCCACTCAAAGAAGCCAATCTCCTCATACACTCTGAGAAGGGGTTTGTAAGGAAACCCTCCCATTAAAAAGTGGGACTGGGCTTTTATAGTGAGATATATATATAGATATATAGATATATAATATCATTATTACATATTTTTATGTGTGTATATATATATATAAAAGATATATATAATGGCAATATAAAGTGATTGTCTGTCAGTCATATATATCTGGGCAGCAGTGTCAGCATAGCATCTTTAGATAAGTTACCAGTGGTGTCACTTTTTTGTTCCTTTATCAGATCTGCCACATGTTCACCTCAATGTCAGCATGTTTAAATTTGGGATTGATGAGTCAGGCAGGTTTCAGCATTATTCAGCACCAA
>VZRM01004287.1:110393-215606 GCA_013397955.1 Grantiella picta | reverse complement strand
AGGAGTAACCTTGAGGGGTGTCCCCACTCAAAGAAGCCAATCTCCTCATACACTCTGAGAAGGGGTTTGTAAGGAAACCCTCCNCCCCCCCTCCATCCAGCACAGATAACTTGTCAGATAGGGTATTGTTTGGGTTGTTTTGCCCCTGCTCTAGGAAGAGCTTCCTGCTGCACAGGTGCAGCTGAAGTTGCAGATATCCGTTTCCTGTCCCTGCTTTTCACTGCCTGTCTGTTCTCTGCCTTTTCCTTGACCACTTCCTTTTCATAGGAGGGTGATGCTGCTTGTTTGTCTGTCTTCTCCACTCCAACAGTGGATTCATAAGGGGAATTCTGATGGGCTGTGCTCCATCTCTGTTCTTCTGCCATCTGAAAGCACACCTCATTCTTCCAACAAAGAATGGAGCAGAGCAGAGGTGCAAGGCGGGTCTGTATGTTGCAGAGAGGGAGTTGAGTGGAAGAAAGATTTTTCCTGTGACTGATTCTCATCTGACTTTATGATATTTTCTCCAGCAGGAGAATATTTAGGGGGACAACTCCAGCCTTTCAGTAAGATCAAATCATTTGGCAAAGAGACAGAAATGGGAGGAGGTTAAGATAAACTTCCTTTTGCTTTTCGCAACCAGCTGGCTGAAATGACAGAGAACCCTTTTCCAGTGTCTCAATAAATAGCAAAATCCTTGGTGATACTTTGATACTTTGTAACACCATTGTGGAATATTCAAATGAAACTGCTCAGCACAGCGAGCGTTCAAGTATAAGAAAAACAGAGTAAAAATTAATTTAAGTGTTAAAATATGTGTTCAAATTCCAAAAGATGGAGAAGGAGAACATATTCCTATATTATTCCCCCCACACCTTTTCTCCTACTCATAATCAGATCTCAGCCAGTGCACCACACCTAAGCTGAGTGAAACTCTTTCATCTTTCAGTTCCAAATGATTTCATATCAAAAGGTAAATAAGAATCTCTTTTCAGTAAAGCATGGCAGAATAGCTCACTTCTTCACATATTTCTCATTCTGTCACCTGAACAAATTGCAACACTTGCCTCTTTATAGATTTTGCAGGTAGGGTGGATAGACAGTGTAGGTTCCTGCAGCTTCTCTGTCTTTTAGAAGTGCACTTGGTATGAAGAAAAAAAAGGCTTTTCACTCTGATTTTGGGTGCATTCACTCCCTTCAAAACAAAGTTGCTGTTACCAATCTGACTAGATCAGTGGCACATTTCTTCATCTGACATAAAATCAAGACAGGGGTGAGGAGGGAAATCAGAATGTCTTCAACAAGAGATGCCTATTAATATCAAAATATGCTGAAAATGAAATTTCAGAACATTTTTACACTCGCTCACTTGCTTGTGAGTAGGTAGCCAGCTGGGTTATTTTGTTTTGGCATTGAAGTGATGAATTCTGTTCAACTCAAAATTCAGCACTGAATGCTGAGTTGCTGTAATCTGAGACAAAGTTGTTTTGGAATGTCAGGTGCTTTCTGACAAGGAAAGATTTTATCTGAAGCCATGATTTTCCAAATATGATAAAGCTCAAATCCAGAAAATTTGACTCTGCTGCAAAACAGGTTCTGGAAAAACACTTATTTATTTTTCTTTACATTACTAAGCTATAGGCTGCCAACCTTAGCCGGCTAATGATAAATACACAATTAAAGTATAATCATGATTAAGCTATTTGTATTAAATTATGTTGCTTTATACATGCCTTTTCTATAGTTATTTTATTTCAGAAAGATTCATCTTGTGGCTATGCAGGGTATTCTGCACCTATGGTTTTAAACATTCTTTTATGGTTTAAAACATTCTTTCCCTTGGAATCCAATAGCGATTCCTCATCCTAAGTTCAGCATTAGAAGATTTGGAACTTCTCTCAGTTGGAACTGATTGCTAATAAATCTTTATTGAAAACTATAACAGGGAGAAAATTAATAAAGTTATTCTCTTATATTTGTGGTAGTGCTTAGAATTAGTTTTATACTCCCCAACAGTTTTATACTCCCCACTTAGTTTTATACTCTCCTTTAAGTGAAAGGTGCAACTTTAAGAAGAAGTATATTCTTCACTATTTTTTTTCATTCTGGGGTATGTTGAATTACCCAGCAGGTTTTACAGGAAAAGTAGTGGCTGAAATATTAAGTGAATAGTTGCTTAAATATCTCAGGTTCAGGAATAAAGCAGCATATATTTTTAAGTCTTTTTGGGACAGAGGCTTCATCATCCTTGACTGCATTTCATAGCCCACTGGAATAACTAAGTTTGGCATGGGGTTCCCGGTGCCAGCTCCTTGCTCTTGCACTGGTTTCACCTCCTGCACTTCTCATGTACTTTGAATGTCCTTTCACATTGTGATGGCAGAAATCCATCAAGAATTGATCTTGTCCAGTTCCAGGTGCGAATTTTGCCATTTTGGTGTTGCATTGAGTTCCTTGGACTGAAGGTGGCTGAGGGGTCCGTGGGCAGTAGCACTGTATGTTCTCCCACCTTCAGCCTCTTTGTCCAGCAATGTTCAGATGTTCTGATGTCCTGCTTGGGGCTGCCTTGGAGCCCACCTGTGTGGGGAAACAACGATTTGTTTGTCAAAAATGTTGTGGAGGAAGCATTCCCGAAAAGCATTTCCTCAAAAACATTGTGTTTTCTTGCACACTATTTCGTTCTACTGGAGGAAGGAGGAGGAATATAAAGCACAATTGCTGCCTCTGTGAGGCAGGTTAAGACATGGCTGTGCTTGAATTTTTGCTGAATAAGGTGATTTGTGGGCTCCCCACAGAGAGATCTGCTTAACATTTTTTCCTGACACACAGTTCCCATATGATGAGATTATGTAGTACATAAAGGAATGCATCATTTGTGATCTCTTCAAAGAATATTCCAGGAAAGGTGAGAGAGAATCCAGTGCTTCTGAAGGTGTATTTGAAGCCTCTGCCAACAAGATAACCTTAAGAATTAGACAGAGATTTACTTAGTCATTTGGCTTTCAGTGCTGCTGACATTTCTAAACAAGAGGCTAACAATAAACTAATTCAGAATGAGTTCATGCCTTCAGGCTTGTTCACACCATAGACACAGCAGTCTCCATAGGAAAAAAAAACGGCACTGCAGAGGACAGGGTGTGGAAGGCTTTGCTTAAGCGTGAACATTTCTCACGTCAGCAGTGTTTTAGATTTCCGGGTGTAAGGAAACTTTTGACTCCAACAGATATCAGATGCTTCTTTTTCTTCATCTTTTCCTTAATCCCAAGTTGCCAACAGCCCTTGTAGAAATAAAAAATTCCTTCTGGTTGTGCAGGTGCAGGCCTGACTTTAAATTAACCCAGTGAACACATATAGATCAAATTTGCTGTATCCATTCATCTGTACTTGAATTAGGGAGAGGGATGTCTTCAGTGCTGTAATGTAGTAAAGTTTATTTTTAATTAACCTGATTTGCACTTGTAAGTGAAAGCTAATTAGTACAGCTCATTCATTGTTTATATCTGGGACTGCTGGGAATGGTTTGATTTTTCTACCTACTTGGTTCTGGGCCATAAAAATACATCCACTACCTGCAACTTTCAGTTTTTCACTGAATTGATATTAGTATTTGTAGTTCATATTATATAACAACAAAGTTTTCTTAGGCCTGGGTCCCTGAAAAGATTTCTGAATCTTTGTCCATTTTAGCTTTTGCAGTATGTAAATCTTGGATCTGAGTTTTACAGATAAGATCTATTTTTATTCTTCCTAAGCAGCTGTGAATTATCCTTAAATCATTTCTCATTTTGATTGCATACTGAATTCAGAGAGCACACTAAATCATAGAAAACTGGGGTTTACAGAGCCCATCTCACTCCATGTTTCACTCCTGAGTCATATTTAATTTGCTGGCACACCATTGAGACCTCAGACAGAAGAAAAAAGAATGCATCCTTCCTCTTCCTCTGGCCCCCAAAAAATCCAGTCAAATTTATGCCTCTGACTTCCAATGTTTAATCTTGGAAAGATTTTCCTATTGTCCACCTGAATCTGTCTGGAATACTGCAGACAGTGAATTTTTCAGGAAACAGATGAGCTACAGCAGGGTGGCCTGGGAAGGATGTTTGGAGGGAAAATATAGTACTGGAAGTCTGTTCCATGTTGCTACTCAAATACACAAAGTTAAAAAAAAATGTTGCAAGAAAGTCGACTCTGGTGGTTTGGGTGATAGAAGGGGAGAAGACTGGGACAGGATGTATTCTGAGCTTACTGGTTCCCTTAATAATGGCAAAAAAATCCCCCTGGTATTCTACAGCTGCTGTCAACTGGAGCTGGTTAAAAGGTATTTGCTAATGGTGCATACAGTTAAGTGTTTTCTTTCCTGACAGCTTTTTCTGAATGAACAATTTAAGTTGGATTTCTCTGCACTAACTAAACTGCTTTAAATGTGATCCAACTTTGTTCTTTATACATTTTTTTTATTACTCCTCAGTGCATAAGCCCTCATAATCAGCAAATGGCAATGTTTCCTTGTAAAATGCAAATGCATTTTATGCATTTTGTGGGAGCACCTGATTCTCCCTCCCTTTGGTCCACACTGAGGGAGGTCAATGCACAAAACTAGCATGGCACAAAGTAGTCAAGTAATTTTTAGGACCTAAGTATGCTAGAGAAAAAAAAACAGGTTCCAACACAGAACAAAATAAGAACCTACCAGATCGTCAGAGCAGTGAGGTGGTGGTGGAACTACTCTTCCTTCACCAGTTATGTTGTAAATGTGAGTGCAAGCTTAAACATGCTCACAGATAGATCCAGGCAGGTTCCTGATGTTGCTGAAACTGGGTTAGCTAATACATTCTTTTCATCAGGTGTCACATTCGCTTTCAAATAGGCTACAGGCTCTCCTAAGCATTTATTCCTGCACAGGTTGTATTGCTGAACATGAGCTCTGCTTTAACTAACACAGACAGCCTTTGTAGAGGCTGTGTGGACTTTCATGTTCAGGCACACTTATTTTTGTTTCAGATCAGTAAATAAAAACAGGGGCAAAATAAGAACAGTTTTCAATGAGATAGGAGTTTCTATACAGTAATTCCTCTGGTTTATTTATTTTTTGTTTCAGATTTTTTTTCTGCTGCACAAATGTATAAGTGACCTCATTGAATAAAGTCTGAATAAAAATTTGTTAAGGGCATCAAGATCTCACCTTTTATGTTTACAGCTTATCATGGCTTTTAATGACTTATCTTGGGAGTAAAGATGTGAAGACTGACCAAAAGAAATCGAACCACACAAGCTAAGTGGTTAAATATTTTTAATTAAGAAGAAACACCATCTTTGAAGATTTTCTAGTTTTGACAATCAAGAGTCTTAGTGGACTGTATGGAATGGACAGCATTATCAAAGATTATGTGAAGAACTGTGCCCCCACAGCCTTTCCTCAATGTCATTACATTCCACTTGGCAAAGGAGAACCATTGGATACTTCTCTGCAGTTCTGCTATTACTGGAAAAAAAGATAAATGTTCTTTTGTTAGTGTTGTCCAAGGGTAAAAAAGAAAGGTCAGAACATATATGACAAATATATTCTCCTTACTGTTTTGTTTCTGCCTCCACACCCGCCTGGTGACTTAGCAGAGTTCTAATAAGAGGGCGAAAGGTGAGAAAGGAGATTGGAACACAATGCTGCCCTTATGAGATGCTAATGTGTGCTTCAGGAAGTCACCTGTCAACAGAGAAAGTTTTCACTTTGGCAACTAATGTCTTTGTGCAGTGAAGTTGCCACATTTTTACAGTTTGTAATGTCAATATTGGTTTTGGGTCCTTTTACTCCACTTTGTTTCCCAGAGTCTTTAGTGTTCTGTAGCAACTGCAGCTTCATACAGTCATAGAATTATTTGGGTTAGAAGGGGACCTTAAAGATCATTTTGTTCCAACCCTTTGCCAGGGCAAGGACATCTTTCACTACACCAGGTTGCTCAGAGCCCCATTCAACCTTCCCATTTCTGTCTATTATCAGCTGCTAAACCTGGCTCTTCATTTGCCATATAGAATTTTCTTTAGTTTATTTTTCTGGAACTAGGATTTTTATTTAGAGTATGGTGTAATTTCTCAGGAGTCAAATATGTAGAGTCAGAATTCCCAGAATCTGTAGACATAGATATTCTGCTAATATAAGCCATACCTAGACTTCTGGAGATACATGGATGTTAAACTGGCTACATGATGGTCAGCCAAATCTGATACAAATGTCTGTTGAATCCATATAAGGGGAGCATGAAAAAAGCCTTTTATCTGTAGCAAGGTCTGAGCAGTGCCCAGTTGAAAATTCTTTGGTTCTGAGTCTCAGATGTGCCAGCATTAAATAAACTATCATATGAACTCCAGAGAAATATGTCACCATTCTTCCCCCAAGATAAATCAGCTGCTTTAATTTGTATTGTGATGACTCCTACTGAGCCTGCTCAGAAATTAAGATCATTCTTTGCCTACCCCGTGAAAATTAAGTAGAGTGAAGAGAGAGCCCTTGTACCAACATGCCTGCAGAAATGATGCTAAAACAAAATGGATTTTGAGGCCAGGTTCTAAGTGATTTGATTGGTTAAATGTACAAAAACTGGGATGAAGTCTTCCTCTTTTTCAGTCTGTGTTGGCATTTTATGATAGAAGAAAATATTGTAATCCTTCTGTAAATTTTTGGTTTCAAAACATTTGTTTTGAAAGTGACACATTAGATTTAACCTCTAAAAACTACTTCTCTAGCTTTGAGTTGGGAATTGAAGCCATACTTTTTTATAACCATACACTTGGCAATGGATAGTACAAAGATCATGACCCTGCCTGTGTAGCACTTTCTGTTCAGCCACAAACCAAACTAACTGGCAGTGGTTTGACAGGCACTTTTTTGGTATCACAGACCTCTCCACTTCTCACTTCTTTTTTAAGCACTTGAAGGGTGGATTTCCATGGTAAGAGACTGATTGGGTGTAAAAATTCTCAGAAGGAGTGTAACTAACCCAAATAACTAATATTGCTGAATTTCCCCTCCCTACTCCCTCAGGGGGAAAAAAAAAAGTATCAGAGAATTGGTGTGAAACAAGTACCAAATTCAGGACTCCTTTCATCAAAGTGCTGTGATGACTATTCCTTGAAGGGAAGGGTGTTTGTAGGATGATTTGAGAGTCTCTCTATCAAAGAGCATGAAACTGTGTAAACCAGGTGTGGGCTATGAGCAGTTTAGCACCATTCTGCTAATTTGGCTTTCCTTCTCTACATAGAGTAGTTTGGTTTTTTTTCAAAGACCAAGCATAAAGAGTTCTTGTAATTTAGCATGAGTCGTGTTGTAGGTGGCGTATTTCTGTCAAGTTCTGGTTAATTTCTCAGCATTCAATAAACTAAGTTTCTATTCACATGGGAGATATGTTGTGCTAATACTGAGATATCCATTGAAAAGTTAGGAGAATGAAGGCTGAAAAGTTCATATAGCTGTGCGCATTTACAAGATGTCTTGTAGCCTTGTCCAGAAGCTTTTATGAGCACTTACAGTTTCCATACGGATTATGAATTAATAAATAAACATAGGGATTCTTTTTTCAGAAGTCTTGAATTTTACCATAATGGAAAAGAGTAAACTGTAAATCTCATTAAATGAATCAGTCAATGTAACTGATAATTTTTGAGCTGCCAGGTGTAACTTGTACCAACTGAAATACACAAAGTGAGAAAATTGTACTTATAAATTAAACCCGTGTCCTGTTCCGCCGTGAAAAGAGGGAGTCGGGAAGGATTCTTTTTAACAGATTTCCTGGACGAAAAATAAAGTGCAAACGCGGCAATAATATATCTGAGAACTGTTTCTTGATACAGAACAGTAAGTGTTCCTACCGAAGGGGGACAGAAAAGGGAGCAAAGAGGGAAAGAGAGACAGAGAGGGAAAGAATACCAGACAGATCGCTACCGCTGTACCTCGGGCACCCCATGGACGAGGGTTCGGCAGACAGACCTGTGCGCTGCGAGCTGCGAGTCTGCGTGGCTCCCGTGGCGGCTGGGCGCGATTTCCGAACAGCAGCAGCTGCGTGTGCCTTCCGTGGGCGGAGAGCAGGAACAGGACTCGAGGAGCAGCTGGATGCGGCCAGAGCCGGAGCACCGGGCTGGCTGCAGGCAGGGTGCAGGCGGCGGCGGTGGCTCGGTCGGGGAAGCAGAGAGCACGAGGTTTTCGTGGCGACGGCGCTGCCTCGGGCAAGCAGGACAGGGGCACACAGGGCAGACAGCCAGGGAAGGAGCTGATTGTAAGGAGGAAAAAATGCAAAGGGAGGCGGGGGCAGAGCTGACCCTCCAGGCGAGCCCCCGCTCCCTCCAAGGAACTTAAAGAAAATGACTCCTGGTTGTGTCGCAGTTAACTGCTCTTATGTGCTTGGCCCTCCTATAGCGTGCCAAGCACAAAAGAGCAGTAATTTTCTCCCGCGCATCCGGGGAGCTGCCCCGCCAGCAGGGGCGGCGGTGCTTGCGGGGCAGCAGTGAAAACTTCCTGTCTCCTGATCGCTGCCAGGCGAAGCCTCTCCGGGGACAGAGCTTCCAGCGCATACACAGACCCTAAGGTAATTTTTTCACCTCATGTGTAACATATGCTGAGGCATAAATAAAAATCAGATTGGGCTCTCGCAACCCATTTGTAAAAATTTCCCTGAAACTATTAGAAAAGAAACTCAGAATTAAAGTGTTATTAGTAATGTGCTTCTGACATAAACCAAACTTGCGTTATCCCAACTCTTTATGGATTTAATATTATTGTGTCATTTGTTAATTGCAGTATTCTCTGGGGTTTTTAGATGGTGACTTAATAAAATTAATTAAATAGTGCTATCCATAGCAACAACAATAGTAATAAAGAAGAATCAGGCTAATCCACAAACAGATAGCATACTGAAAAGGAAAACTATCCAAGGAGTAATCATGGTCTTAATACCAAATTAATCCTGTTGAAATAGTAAGATTACTCAGACTGAAAACTCTGTGCCTGAGTGCAGCTTGAGACCTTTCATGAGATCTGAGGTGTACATGGAAGAATTAGAGAGTTAGAGAGTATCAGAGAGCAAATTTCCTGGGGCTAGCCGTGGCCTCGTGTCTAGCTGACAGCAAGTGCTGTAAGAGTTGTCCTTCCCTTGAGTAACACTGCCTGTCCATGGAGGTTATAAATTAACGATTGCTTTTCCACTGCATGGATGATGCCAGAGGAAAGGACATAGTGGCTTATCAAAATATCCTGCTTAACTTCCAGCTCTGGATATTTTTGTGTTTGAAATAACTTCAAAGGTGAATGTGCCTTTAAGAATCTTATAAAGCAGAGACTTGCACAGAACTTTTTAAATAACCCCTCTTAATTTCCCTGTGGAGTCAATTGTACTTTAAAAGAGGATTAAGAGACCATTCTGAAGGATCACTTGCAAGCCACAGTTTACAAGAGACAGAGGAGGTGAATGAATCCGTGGTGTAACTGAAACTATTTCCCTGACATCCAGTATTTGGAAATGCTGAGCAACTTGAGTCCCTACAAAACATTTTCCGAGAAGAAATTGTACCTCTCATGCTGGACAATGAAAACTTTGCGTTTTCAGAATGATAATTCCAGGACCTGATCTGTCCCAAACTTACATTGAGCTAATAGGAATTTTTCCTTAATTTAGAATTACAGGATACCATGAGTTGGAAATGGCCCACAAGAATCACTGAGTACAACTCCTGGCCCTGCACCAGGACACCCTAAGAGTCACACCACATGCCCCAGAATGTTGTCCAAATGCTCCTGGAACTGTCAGGCTGGTGCTGTGACCAGTTCTCTGGGGAGCCTGTTCCAGAGCCCAGCCACCCTCTGGGTGAAGAACCTTTTCCTCACAACCAAACTAAACCTCCCCTGAGTCAGCTTCTTGGACAAAGAGGGACTGGCAGTAGATTAATTGGTAAGCAGTGGCATTTTTTGCTCAGTCAAGGAGTTGTGAAAACAGCTGTCTTATCTTTGTAGCACTGGAAAAAGCAACAGTCTATCTTCCTTCCAGCAGTGGGAATTAGTTTTTATTTAGTTAAATGGGCAGGTTTTCAAGGACTTTCTGTGCACCTCAGAAACCGTTCAGTACCATAATGTTCTGTTTGACACACAAGTGTTCTGCGTCTTAACAAGAGCCAGGTGAGAAGTTACCCCTTCTTGAAGATCTGCATAAACATCTTGAAAGTTCATCCATGAGACTCCTCATGTAGTTTCCTCCATCTCTACCTAGCCTATCTAAACTGAAAAGGGAGCAGATCTTCAAGGGGTAAGAATGCAAAAGGTGGATGTTTCCTTGTGAGAAATGTAGCACTTTGGACTTCCTGGCTGACTGCTCTGCATAAAGTAATAAGCTGAGGTTAGTATTATTAGCAAGTATGTTGTCTAAATTATATACCTAGTGAGAGTAAGTGTTGATCAGGCTGTATTTAATTCTTAACATTTTGTATTAATTTTGGCTTCCTGACATTGTCATTACCTCAAGTAAACTGCTTTTGTTGGCAGTGTCCACTCAGTGGCTTATCCTTTTTGTAGATTGTAGTTGTTTCACAGGAAACCTCTTGTTCCTTGTTGGACCTTTATGATGAGAAACAACAGCAGGTGCAATTATTCCTGCTTTCCTTCATTTGTTTTGATGAAAAATCAGTGGCAAGTAGGACTCTTTCAGGCTTCTGTCATTGTTAATTTTCTTATAGAATTCACAACAGATGAATCAGGATATTTGTTTGAAAGTATCCCCTAGAGATGTTGCTGGAGAAAATGATGATGTTTATGTGTGTTGTAGACTTTCTGCACATGCCTTGAATGAACTCTTTTAGTATTTTCTGAATGGATTACAATATCTCTGGCTTAAATATAAAACAAAATTCTGGTTGATCTCATGTCCAGATTTTAATTTTTGGGGGGCGGGGGGGTGTAACAGGTGCTTGATGAATAACCTCACATTTTTAAGACTAATTATTTTCTTTCATTTTTTTCAACATTGTAGTTTTTAATTAAATTAAACAGTTGCCTAGGACACACTTTTCAGTTTAAAAAATGGCAGGCTAATTATTTGTCCGTTTTCCATTATTGAGAGATAAAAACTTTGTGAAGTAGAATTACAGTTTCTGGTATAAACTGTATTTGCTGCTTTCAGTTAAAAGTGACTGTACGGATAGCCTGTATTCTTCAAGCGTCAAAATGACTTTAACAACCTTCCTTTTCAGATTAACTTCTGAGGTGTTTTTTCAGTAAAGGGAAGTAGTCAGAGTCTGCTAAGTCCCCACCCCTCTTTCTCTTTCAAAGCATAATGTGCCAAGAGATTTATTCCTGGGAACTTGCTGAAGTGAGCACTGATGCTGATGGGGAGTGCTCTACTGGAAGACTCGGCAGCTGAGGCTAATTGGCCCATGGTTGCTTCAACTGCACACAATTTAGCAATGCCATTCAGTCTTCCCAGATGGTTGTGAATGAGTGTTTTAAGGTCATTTAAAGAATCCAGTTACAGTAATCCAGTACAGCTGGAAAGCCCTTGTCAGAGCAGGCAGCTGGAAGCCAGGAGGTTCCAAAATCTCTTCAGCTTCTGCTCTCCACTCTGTATAGGGTGTGGCTCATCACCTTCCAGCCTGAGTTCAGCACCTGCACTGCCCCCCTGACAGAGGGGGATGCCTGTTTAGCCTTCAGCAGGACACACATTATGAGTATAACCTAGTTAAAGCCTCACTCATTGCCCTCGACACACACATTGTTATAAAAACGTGCAGTCCTACACGAAATACAGCACAGGAAGCAACTGCGGAAGAGAGCTTACAAAGAGTGAGTAAAGAGCATTCCTGAGGCAGTGAAGGTTCCTCAAACATTGTACAAAACCACAAAGAGACCTAAGAGTTTGGTCTACCAAAGCTGATAACAGGGCAAGAACACAACAGCTGAATTTTTGAAAGCTGCTAACATAAATACTGGGAAAGCATTGCATCATATGTACCTGCTCATGGTTTTGATTTTAATCCTTCTCCTCAAAACCCATTTCTTCCTGTGATGAAACCAGAAGCCCAAATTATGAATGTCTGATGGAGGCTCATTAATTGCAGGAATGGAAACTCGCTTCTAGACAGTAGCAAACATAACATCTTTGAAAAAAGGTATAAGGGCAATAAAAAGTAAAAATCAGGAAGTAGTAGTGGGTGGCATAAAATAAATACAAAATTTGTACTAACTGCAAAAAATTATTCTGTGATGCAAATTATACAGGCATCTGCCTTTGTAGTTCGGTACAAATATTGTAAAAAAATAAAAATTTTATTATCAAGGAATTATTCTTTTTGTTGAGGGGGAAGGTGCAGAGAAAATGCAGCATTGTGATCTGAATGGGATTAAAAGGGAGAATGAAGATTAGGGTATTTGCTATCTTCAGGGTTTCCCCGGATGCTCTTCAAGTCAAGAGGGAAATATTATGGAACTAACAATGCAATGGTCTGTTTTCTGCATAAGATCACTATTGCTCTTAAGAAAATATAAGAAATAACTGTGGGGATACCACAAAGGGGAAAAGCAATTAATAGCTGTGAGAGCCCAATCTGATTTTTATTTATGCCTCAGCATATGTTACACATGAGGTGAAAAAATTACCTTAGGGTCTGTGTATGCGCTGGAAGCTCTGTCCCCGGAGAGGCTTCGCCTGGCAGCAATCAGGAGACAGGAAGTTTTCACTGCTGCCCCGCAAGCAAGGGGAGGTCGCTGGCGGGGCAGCTCCCCGGATGCGCGGGAGAAAATGCGCGGGAAGGCACGCTATAGGAGGGCCAAGCACATACGAGCAGTTAACTGCGTAACGACTGGGACTATTTTTTTCGGGATTCCTGGAGGGAGCGGGGGCTCGCCTGGAGGGTCAGCTCTGCCCTCCTCTCCCCTTCGCATTTTCCTCCCTGCAATCCGCTCTTTTCCTGGCTGTCCTGTCTGCCCGTGCCCTGCTCTGCTTCGCTGCTTGCCCGAGGCAGCTCCGTCGCCGCGAAAACCTCGTGCTCTCTGCTTCCCCGACCGAGCCACCGCCGCCGCCTGCACCCAGCGCGGTGCTCCGACCCTGACCGCCTCGAGTCCTGTTCCTGCTCTCCGCCCACGGAAGGCACACGCAGCTGCTGCTGTTCGGAAATCGCGCCCAGCCGCCACGGGAGCCACGCAGACTCGCAGCTCGCAGCGCACAGGTCTGTCTGCCGAACCTCGCCGACGGGGCGCGCGGGGTACAGCGGTAATGATCTGTCCTTTATTCTTTCTCTCTCCGCCCCTCTTTTCCCTTCTTTGCTCCTTTTTCTGTCCCCCTTGGGTTGGAACACTTACCCTTTCTTTATCAATAAACAGTTCTCAGATATACTATTGCCGCGTTGGCGCTTCATTTTTGTCCGAGAAATCCTTCCCGAGTCCCCCTTTTAGAGCGGAACGGGACAATAGCTTAAAAGTTTGATGTGATATAATCTTACCTGATAGGATATTAGAACCTGGATTTTTGAAGTGGATAGAGAGAAATGTGGGTAAGTTCAAGAATGCAGCGCTCGATGAACTGATAAATAGAGACACATTCAACTCAGATTGCACAGACATTATTTTCACTGGTAACAGCAAAGCTATTCTAGTTACTGGTCATGTGTACAGCCTCATTTTCTACAGCAAAATATATAACTCTGTAATTACCACATCCTTAGGCCTCACTGCATGAAAACCCTCCACCAGGGAGGAGCTCAGCTTACACTCTCCTCTCTTTCTGCCCTTCTATTCCAGTTACCAAAGCTGGATGATCCCTGAGTATAAGTGGAAGACACATTTAATTGGTTGTTGTAATTCTTACAAAATTAGATTCAATTTGGACCGTAAATCCATGTAGTTGGATTACTATACTTACTTTAAGTGTCAAGAAGATCAAGTGATTACAACAAGGAAAATATATAGAATATTGAAATGCCTCAGCCAAGAAATAACAGCATAAGAAAGACCCACGTTGGCACTCAGGGGGCTTGATAAAACTCAGATGGTTCAGCCAACACTGAAATTAAAAATAGATACCTCTTAACTGTTAAGTGCTGCAGAGAAATTGACAAAATTGCAGTATAATAAAACATTGATGTCAAAGTGAAACTTTATGCAGACAGTGCACTAATAATGTTACTCTCTGGAGTGGAAGGTGATGCAAAAAATAAAACAGGCATGAGAAAGCTCTAGACAGTGCAGGTGAGAATTCTTGAAAAGATGGCAAGCCCCAAGTGGAACATTTTAAAATCAAATGTGGGTGTTGGAAAAAGATTAAGGTTTGAAACCATGGGACAGGAAGAGCTACAGAGAGATTAGGAACAAGCCTAGAATAAAAAAAGACAAGCACAAAGGGATGCACTGCCCTGACACCCCGAGCACACTCCCCAGGTGACAGCCCCACAGCCCAGTCATCTGGGAGCAAGGAGCCATCCCTGGAGCCCATTAGCCTCCTGACAAGGCACGGCAGGGATGTTACTCTTACCCGGCTCACACCTCTGTTTGCTGGGAGGAAGGCAAAAGAAGTCAACTTTCATGTCCTCTAAAATATAAGACATCAGAAATGATAAGTTTATACAAAAGGTACGAATACTAACTACAGCCATTCCTTTTACACCATAGCACTTCTTCTTTGATAGTATGCTGTCAAACTGAGATGTCACAAAAGATGTGCAATGAATACTTTGGTATGCACCTGAATTTGCATCAATTACATCTGGCAAAGGACAGAATGAGCGATGTGTTTTTGGCAGTCAAGCAATTAGGGGAAAGTGTTTTTCACAAAAGGACTGTTTTACAGCTCTGACAATTACACTATTCAGTGTTACTCTAACTGAGCTGAGAGGAAGGAGCATTTCCCATGTCTTGCCTCCAAAGCTATATAAAATCTGCCGCAATACAGCATTATCCTTCATTCACAGCTGCTCAGCTCACACACCTGGAGTGCTGCTGTGCACACTATGCCTTGATTTTCTTGCCTCTGTCATTATGTCCTGCCACTGTGACCCCAGCTCGTGTGTTGGGTTGAAAAGTTTTGTTCCCATTTGCAAGTTTATGCCAGACAACCTTTTCTGTGCCAGCATTCTCATTGGTATAACTCTCCTGTTGCTCTCCGAGGGCTTTTAAGATGAAAGCTCTTGGGGCTGGGGGGGGTGGATCTCAGATACTGACACAGTGAATGTGTATTAGTAGCTGGGAGAGATTCCAAACGAGGAATGAAAGTTGAAAAAATACAACAAAATTTTCACGTATGGAGATGAAATGTTTAACACATTTTCCCCTTTGACCGCTAAATGCCAGCATAAAGTACTCAACATCTAGTTCATTCCTTTAATTTCATTTCAGTACATTTTCTTCTTGAAAGTGTGTCTTCGAAACAGACTGATTTCAGTGTAACACATGGCAGAATAAAATTCAGGCTCTCCAGTGGGATTTGGACTCTGGTAGGTGCTGTAAAGATGAAGGTAATCCATACCTGAAAATTAGGTCTGTTGACTTGGAGGGGAAGCTGGTGGTAATGAATGGATTGATGCTGGCAGACATCCTTTGTGCACGTTTGAATCTTGCTTCAATTTGTTATTTGTTCACAGTCACTTGTGTTGTTCTGAAATCATGGACTTGAGAAGGGCTTGTCTGAACAAGAATGTCCTGCATGGATTACTTAAATCAGCTTATAAAACTGCAGTGTTAAACCGTGCAAAAGGGTATGTGGAAATATTTTGTCTGGTTTTTGTTGTGCTTTTTTTGTGTTTTTCTTTTTTTAATACATCGTAGGTAAATACCTCAACATTTGCTTTCAGCACAATGCTCTGAGAAAAGATTGGTTGCCATCTTGGAATGAACACATACAGAATATTTAGGTAGAAACAGTGCTCAGTTCTGGTTTATGTATAAAATTGAAATGAATAGAAAGGGGGGTTTAAACAATGGGCTGCATAGATTAGGCAGAAGCAAGCTATGTGAATTTATAGAATTCCATTTGCATAATTTTTTAACAGATCAACCAATAAGGCTGTAAAGAGTTTTATTATATGTAGATGTCTTTGATTATGAAGATATGAGATATTTGGTAATAGGACAAGGGAGAATGGTGGGGTTTTTATCTTAGCAGGAGCCTATCACTGTCTTGGGGTTGCCAAGTGATGTTTCACATTGAAATAATGACTGCAATTAAGTGTCATGTGTCAGGACTTCAGTCCTGAGGCAATCCTTCCTCTCATGCTAACTTAGTTTCTGGCATTTTTATTTATGCTTTTCTTCCTCTGAAACACACAAGATAACTTAGAGCTGTAGATCACATAGGGAATCCCAAGCAAGGTGGGAGATGGGACAGAGGTCTCTCTCCAATGCCTTGCAAGTCCTACTAGTATGTTCACAGTGATATTGAATGTTTGAGCTAAGATTTTTTTCTACAGGTCAAACTGCCAGGCACCTTTAAAAATGTTTTCATCCACTTTCCTAAGAAAACAAGGTTCATATAGTCATGTCAGGTTCTGGCCTCCAATAATCTCAGAAGTTGTTGGCTAATTTTAGTGAAATGGCAGGAAAAATTATAGTATCAAAGGCATTAATCTTCCACAGGTTTGAGGCAACAGGGTTAATGCCATGGCAGAAGTTGTGTTCAGCAGTGAGAACTTTCCCTGTGACGGACACTGTAGCAGATACTGAGGAATACATACCTAAAAATCCTTGGAATAATGAATGACCCGTGGACCTGTTCCTTTCTTCTTGGCTTTTACGTAGTAACTTTTCTGAGATTGTCTTGGCATATCTCAAGTAAATTTCTGATCTTTCATGGTTTTCAGGTCTCATCTTTCCTGGCCTATCAAGAGCATGGCCAAGCCTTCTTTTTAAGAACTACCATTCTTGCTTTAGCTGGAAAATTTAGACAGGTCACTGATCATTTGTGATTACCCATGCAATGGGTAATTCACTGGCATGTGAAGGGGTCAGCCCTGATGGTCTGACATTGTCCTCAAGCTTTTTTTAATTTGAAGAAAAAGCTCTCTGACACAGTTTACCCTGGCTCTGCACTATTGCTTACACAAAGAAACTTTCTCATGAAGGTAACAAAGCCAGGTCTTGGAGTAATATCCATGTTGTGGTCCTGAAGCACAATAAACATAAAAATCTATTTTCCCAAGAAGAATGAGGTCTGGATTTTTTACTGGTTTTTGTTTTGGGGGTTTTTTAAAATTGAATTTTTTCTCATGTCTCAAAGGTTGCCACACTTGGAAGGAAAATGTGCTTTAGAGAGTCTTGGATCTATCAAGGCAAATTCCTTCATGGTAGCTAAAAACATCACTTAGTACCATGTCTACAACTGAGAGGACAAAATAACTGTGAAAGTTGTACAAAGTGCTGCTTTTGATCATCAGTTGAGAATTATGAAGAGCTCTAGTTTTTATGTGCAAAACCAAAGTAAAAAGAAGTAGGTTCATAGAAAATCTTTGTCTTATTGACTGACTGTGTTTCACTCGTTTTTCAATTTTTCAAATTTACTCTGTGGCCCTATTATATTTAAAACACATTTATTTTACTCATTCATCTCTTTTTCTGCAGCCAAGTCTATAATGGCAATTTTGGCTATTTGAATGCCTATTTTAAAATTATTTATTATGCTAATTGCTCTTTGAATGCTACCAGTTATCTTTCTGGATGAAATTTATAAAAAGCGTTTTCCCAAGTGGAGCCTTGGGATTCCATTTTGATATTCAATCCATGCATGAAAATCTGTGTGTTTCTCCAAAACCCTTGGATTTTAAAAAGGATTCCATGTAGATGGCATAAAAATCCATCTTTCTTTACTGATAGGAATAGATAAAGTATTTTTATTTTATGGGTAGCCTCTTTTCCCAGTATGATTTTACCACAGATTTTCAAGAGTAGTTATGACTGACCTGTGCTCAAAAATATCTGCTGGTGGTCCCTCGGAGTAAGACAAGAATTGTCTAAATTTTTTCCCTGGTTAAATTTGGCATAACAAAGGATATAAAAGGATAACAAAGAAAATATTCTCCTTTCAATTTGTAATACATATTTCAGGGATTAGTATGTGTTTTCAGGGTTTGAGGGTTTTCGGTTTCATCTAACTTTTCCATGTAGAAACTAGACTACAAAGGAAAGCAGTATTTCAGTACAGATGCTGAAGGCAGTGACAAATAGTTTTGGATTTTCCCCAAGTCTGGTGAATATTCCAAAAACAAATACCAATTCTTTAAAAGCATTAAAGCACAGAGGGCAGCCCAAATCCCCCACCACTGTACAGCCCGTGCATGTATAGCACTGCCTCTGACACATGGGAAGCTGACAACTGGAAAAGAAGTGTCACACAAATAACTTCATTGGAAAAGAATAGCCTGCACTGGCATTCCTGTGTGCCTGTCAGAAAGGGAAAAGGTCCACTGAAGATTCAGTTGAATTTTTTGCAGCTGTCGACAGAGGTCTGCTCTTCCCGATGATCTCGAGCACTCCTGATTCTGAAAAGGGATGGCTGAATGAGGTCTTGCCCTACATTCTTTTTCTGCGTAGGTGCCAGCAGGTCATGAAGCAAGGATTTTCAGTGAAGGCAAGCAAATGTGAATAATAATAATTCACCATAGAAACTGGTCCCAGTTCTGCACAGTGTGTGCACCTTTGCTCCTGCAAAACATTAACTCCATGTGAAGTGGTAATGCCAGGAATTCCTTTACAAGAGCTGACATCTCAGCGTGTTCAGCTGTGCTCTTATGCTGGCTCTGCAGGTTTCCTATGTAGGTCACCGTGGGATGCCTTACTGGCTCCATGGACCTCTTCGTGTCCGAAAGTGACAATGACTGCTCCAGTTAGAATTTTAATGGGGGAGGTAGGAGATTAGGAGTTGAGACCATCCAAAAGAGAAGAGACTTGCCACAAATTAGAGGAAAATGGTAGTAAGCTTTTAGCCATATGTTGGAGATAAAGTTTTTCTTAGAACTGGCTGACAGCATGGATGTTGTCAGATTGCATGTTGCAGCTCCATTAGTGTCTGCTCAGGCTATAAATGAAGAGAGTGGAAAACAACCCACACAAAGCTTAGTCTTTTCTGGAAGCATAACAAAACCAGCTGTAATATAAATTAATTAGCAAGTGATGCTTATTAGCTTTGGATGTTTTCTGTAATACAAAAAGTCACAGTGTCAATACCCATTTTATATGTTTGGGACAGCTGATATATGACAGATTGTTAGCTTTTCTATTCTTAGATCTCTCTGCAATCTAGGTAGAAAAGCAAACTTGCAGTAAGGTCTTCAGGAGACTGGAATTACAGCTCATAGCACTGTAATTAAGACTCAGATTTGGGAATTTGACTTTCACTTTATTCTACCTTTAGCTGGCAAATTAAGCTGCTGCTAAATCTCTTTCCTATGTTTTAGGGAATTTTCTTAAAGTACTGTTAAGGGATCTGAGGTGCAGCTTCAAATTTATCCATCCTCCCACTGTTGGCCACACAACTCTTGAAAGGAAGAAATTTTGAAAAAACCCCACCTTTTGGGGACCCAAGTGGAGCAGACACCAGGTATCTTTCAGAAAGGCTGCTCCTTGCGTTCTGAAATTTCAAAGAATAAATGAAAATATTTTCTTGCAAAGTGAACTGGCGGAGGTGTTTCCAAGTCGTCCTCCAGGATGGAATATTGTGGTTATCTTAGGAAAGGATCTGACTGGTGTAGATTAAATATGAGCTCCTTTAAAGAGTGACTTAAGCAGGACTTAGACCATTCTGCTTAAGGGCATCTGAGAGTGACATTGTCAGGATTTTCATGTCCTCAGTGCATTGTGGATTTTACTTTTATGAAATGTAAAGGAAAATGCAATTTGGAAAATTAGATGAGGTTTTTGAGGGGCAGTTCTGGTACAGTATCTCTTGCTGAGATCTGTATACTTGTTATCCTGATTCTATTAATTACACTCTGATAATATGCTTATCTACTTGAAGCAAATGCTGTGAAACCCAATTTTGTGGGGGCAAATGGATATTGTAGGAGATAAAACACAGCAGGACTCTGAAACTCACAGGAAGGAGTAATTCTGAGACGAGGGAATGGGGAGAAAAGTCTAAGATTCTCAAGATCTGCACTAAAATGGTAAGAATTAAGACAAGGTTATTCTGGAGCATAACACAATGTCCTTTTAACCTTCCTTTTTAAAGACCCCCTTCACTTTCATGAAAATTGTCTTTTATTTTTCACAAGGCAGCTAAAACTTTCATCATTAAATGACTTTTCTATAATATACTACAGAAATATAGTTCAAAGATAATAGTGTCAGAGGGCATTACACTTAAGTGTAAAACAGAAATGAGGAGAAACTTGTGTTATTCAAGAAATGTTCCCTATTTCCCTCAGCAATCATATTTGATATTTAATAATTTTTAGAAGACAACTCCAAGAGAAATATTTTCTTAAAAACAAAATTGTTGCATAATTTTGCTACCCTTGTCTTTATTACTGTCAAAAATCCTCTGAGGTTCCCACCAGATGGAAGAGATATTTTTCTATTAGCAGGAACTCAGTTAAAAAAAGAAGAAAAAAATCCATGCTCCAAAAGAATAGCTTCATGGGAAAAGATATTAAACAGTGACATAACCAGGAAAGTTAGAGCTAATTTAGATTGGCAGTGTTTTCAAGCATGGCAGAACTGAGAGAACTTTTTAGACAAAAATGTTGTGCTAGATCCTTAGAGGACATATGTAATCATATCCATTTTCTTCCTCATGAGATAAAATCATTATTTTATTTTTAAAGGCAGTTAAAAGAGACAGGGCTCCAGATTCTCAGAGGCATTAAAGATCAGTGAAAGCAGGATAGAGTGTCTGATGCTGGATAGGTCTCACTCCTACTATCTGTATCTTGGAAAATTGCAAAGGATAAAAATGGCCTACAAATAATTCAGATGATCTTGATTGTTCTAAGTCCTCTGGTTTCCATGAGGCCTTTTGTCATTCATTCAGAACTGTGAAAGTACATTATTTTGAGAATATCATCACTCTTCTACTTGAAGGGCAGCACAGAATCAGCACAGTCATTGTTAGAAGTGGGGAATAGATTTGTAAATTTGTGATCTGTGACAATCTCCTGTACCTCAAACTTCTCTGTAATGTGATATTCTTCCCAGCCTCTGGGCAAGGAAGAATCAAAGCACTCAGGGAGTTTGAGAACCTTAACCTAGAACACACTGTGATCTCAGAGCATGAAGAACTGCGGTTTCTGGGAGAAAAATGGAGAGTCCTCTAGGCCCTGTGTTCTGCTTTCTCCTCACGCAAAGGGAACAGACATCTCAATGAGTATTGTATTGTAAGACTAAAACATTTCAGTTATATTAGCCATCTGCCTGAAGACAGATTTCCTGCTGTGGGGTAAGAAAGTGAAAGACTGGTTCGCTGGACATATTCTTAATCCTCTCTGGTACTGAGTTTCAAAAGTTGGCATGAGGCTGCAAAGAATTGCCTTTCCTCTGAGTGATTCCATGTAGTCCATGTAAACTGCTTCCTCTGAAGGGTTTAACTGCCCCTCAGGGGGAAGGTATGGCTTCTCCTCTCAGATCTGATACCTGACAAAAATAGGGCTTAGCTTGCCATTCTCTTCCCTCTCAGATGTGGTGGGAAATCTTGTATTTAACAGGGATCTGCTGAATGAATTTGATCAGGAGCTCAACCAGAGAGACTTGTGGGTGCAAGTCTATGGAAACTTCAGAGATCACACAGCCACTGTTTCTAGCAGCATTTGGCAATAACTCAGAGAAGCAATTACTGTCTCATCAAGGAATGCAAGATGAATAACTTTTTTTACTAATGTGTATGTTCCTTGCCATTTCCTTAGAGAGAGTGTCTCACTGTGTGTTTCATTTCAATAAAAATAAGAGGAAATGCACAATTAATGTGCATTTCCAGCTCACTTTTTTGGGCTACTGATGTCTTGATATGCATTTGCAGGCAGGTAAGTACCATTATCACAAGAGAGACTATCAGTTCAGGGATAATGGGAGCTAATTCAAGCCCTTCTGCTCACATGTTGATGTAGGGATTTTAGTGTTGGGAGGGGGTTTTTTTGAAACGTCAGCAGTGAAAATAATTTGTTTGAGACACAGAGGAATTTGCAGAACACCAGAAAAGAAAAGCTCCTATTTTTGCTATCAAAAAATTGTGAGTAGTCTCCATAGAATATAAATGTAGTGCAAAAAGGTTCTGTTACTGTCATACAAATACCAATGAGAATGAGTCAATTAATGTGTAATTGTGCCAAGGGTTGTACTTATAAAGTGTACAGTGTATAAAGTACAAAATTAAGATCTCTATTCAGTCACAGAACAGCTAAGATTAGGCAATGCTTTGAGCTGTCCGTGGCAGTAAAATGAAACCTTCAAATGAAAAAAATTTAAACCCTTTCAGGGCTTTTTATGTTTCAGCAATTAAAGCATCTCATGATTCCACAGTACATGAGTTCCAGTGGAAGCCTCATTGGAATAGATTGGAACAGATCCACTATGTTACATGAATGATTTGAGCAACCAAATCATCTTTTGACTATAGTAAAATGACCAAATACTAATAACAATCTTGTTTTCATTTTAATAAATTCCAGTGATGGATGGTTCTGACATATGTATGCTTTCAGTTTTTGTGTGAAGTATTGAATTTCAGTTGTATAATTTGGTTTCAAACATTGAAATATTGCAAATAAGTTTTAAAAAACAACCCAGAACACCATTTTTTTCCAAAATATTTTTGGCCAAAAAAAGGAGCATTAAATGTATTTTTGACAAAATAAGTTTTGTTTGGCAATTTGGACTAGATCTAAAGGTTCAAATGTCAGCTTGAAAAATCCTCAAACTGAGACTACTGGTCTGTGAGGCTTCAGTTTGTTCTTGCTCAATTTATTGGAAAAAATGTTGGCAGAAATTAAGCAATATCAACATTCATTCACATATGCTTCTTTTTCTGCAGTCATATTTTAAAGGTGCTAAAGGTTGAACAGTGTCCATGACCTATCTGCTTTTTTAGTTACAAAAGTGGTGATAGCTTCTGCTCTGAATGATATTCCAGGCAGTGAGGAAAAAAGCTGTTCTGGAAATAGAGACTTCGTCTGCATTGTCCCATCAGCTTGAGATCCCAAGTATTTGGAGGACAGGCCAAAACCAACTTTCAAACATATATCTCCTGCTGTAGCTGGGTTGTTTAGCTTCTCTCCTTAGGAAAATTGAAGTTGATTTACATTATTTCCTGTTCATTTCTGCTTTTGCATGCTTACTTGATTGACCCGTGACTGAATTTTTCATCATAATCTCTTTTTGCTGCGATAAAATCTAATTGCAGAATTCCCAAGGAGGTACTTTACTGGTCCTTCAGCTTTATTTGAAGGACTGCTTTTCTCCTTAAAATACTTTGCCTTTTTCCACAAAAGAAAGGGCAAGGGATTAAAGGGATTTGACATGTACCACTGTTTTAAAAATACCCATTTACCTCCTATATGACCTTTCTTACTTTCAGAATTAGGAACATCCCATCTGAATTTTTTTTGCCTGTTTTGCACCTCCTCTTTAGGGGCAGGACTCCCATGAAAACCACAGGTAAATTTATGGTCCAGAAGAAGCTTCTGGGCTAAATTCAGATCTGGCTTGACATAGGCTGTCTGGTTGGGCCTGGGTGTGGTTCCTGATGGGGTTTTCATGAGGTTAAGGATGCTGTTAGGATTGGGATTAGTGTTGACACCAGTCAACTGGTGAGCACTGGCAGGAGACAGGAGAGGCTGGAAGAATCAAGTGGTTCTGCCTAAACCTGGTGATGTTAACGATACACTTTTCCAAGTCTGCTAAAGCCATCTGGGCAGACAGGGTTATGATTAAACAGGCTCCGCAAGGATCAGAGGGCTACATTTATGGTAATTAGAAATAATATTTCTTAGATTAAGTGGGTTAAAGTTAATAAGAATAGCTCCTTCACATTGGTCCAGTGACTTAAGCATTCTGAAAATAGTTGTGTGTTGCTAACTATACTTTCTTTGAGCAGATAATTCATTTTTATAATTCCCCTTTTTACATATCTTGGGTGTGTTCTGAGGGCTCTGTGTGTCCTGAGGACTTCATGTTTGGGAACATTTAAAGAAATAGGAGTCATAATGGAATAAGAATTCTAGTTTTTGTGTGGTTTAGCTATGCATGTCTCTGCATATTTTAGAATTTTATCTATGATTTTGTGTTTCTGGAAGAAACATTCAGGCTTAATTCCTGATATTTCAAAACATTGCACTGATTTATGTGTTTTGCTGTCTATCAATCCACACTACTCTGTGTGCATTACATATACAGACACACTACTGTATATTACAATGTGTGTGGGTTTATGCACATTATAATATTTATGTAGTAACACACACACACAATTAATATGTTTCATAGACTACTAAAACTATATACTTTACAAACTACTAACAAAACCCCAGACCATGGCATGACAAAGGAATTAATTTATCTTAAAACCTTTTTGGTTTTTTTCTGCATTGCAGAAGAGTATTTATTTAAGCAAGTATAGTCTTTCAAACACACAAGATAGTGCACTTTCATTAACTGATTTAAGGTTTTAGCAACAGAGAAAAAGTAACACTTCTGGTAAAATAACCAACACATGCCAAGAAACTGTGATGTGGTTGAACACCATTTCATAGGACTTCCAGATGAAACAATTCTCTTTTTTTTACAAAATTCCTTTTAGGATTTGTTTTGCAAACTTGAATTAAAACATTTGGCGGTGAGGTAGAGAGATGTCATGGGTTTTCCCTTATATTCCAGTTTAAAATATTTTGTTTCATTTTCTTTTAAAATGTGACTTTATCAAAAATCATGGTAGCTGCTTTCTTCAGATGACAACATTCCATAAAGAATGAGTATGAGATATTGTGGTAGTTAGATTTTTGCTTTTGACTATAGAACTTTCTGACAGCTTGTCTTGCTGAGAAATCTTCAGTTATAGCTTGAGTTAAACCATCCTGTAATTTTCTCACACATTGCTTTTTCAAAAGGGATAAAATAAAGACTTTATGTTGAATTTGACCCTGCTATGTTTGATGACATAAATGAGGGCACAGGCTAAGCTTAACTGTGACATTGGGACCTTCTAAAGAATTTGGCTGTGGGCACACAGAAAGAAAAGCAAAGCAATGCAGCTGATAGACAGCCTCATTGCTCTTTTGAATTTGATGCTTTGATATGATGATTTGATATCAGTAAAATGGTCAAATGTATTTTAAAATAAAGAAAGCAATTGAGGTTGAGAGATAAAATAGTTGAAATTGGAAAGTTTTAATGTTTCACAAACTGCATTTGTGCCACAGACTGAGGTTGGAATATTTCTAATTACCCATAAATGTGACTGTGTAGGCATCAGAAGAAGGTAAGTCCCAGGAAGAAACCGTACTCCTCAGTAAAGATTTGGACCATCTGAAATAAGTCAACATGCGCAGAAAATTAAATCTGATTTAATAATGATGAAATTAACAGAAAATTTTATTTTTAAATATCTGAAGGTTACCACTTTATTCAGTTCAAGAAGTGAGAAGGTTAACAGAGTGGAAGGATATCATCATGGAGACAATACCCGTTAGAGAGCAAGCTTTGAATTAAATCATTACAGGTGCTGACCTAGGGATTGAGGAAAATCAATGTTTCTGGTTTCTACAGCATTTAAGGAAAAACAAGCAGATCCAGAAGTGAGGAGTGAAAAGCACCAGAATTCCTGTATGCATTGGCTTTATTCCTTCTGGGGTAACTGAGATCAGTGGCAAAGTTCCTACTGACCATAAAGTTGCACAATCAGGCCCAACTGCTCACATTGTTGTTTGGTCTTTGTTCATGAAGAAAACAGAGACTCGTGAAACTGGAAAACCAAAAATTACCTTGGGGTAATTGTGAGCTTGAAGTTTAACAGCATTGGAATCTGACTGCAGCTGCAGTATTGGCCATTTTCCTTTACACAGGAAACTGATGAAATTCTCTGTACAAAAAGTATCTGACCTTTCTGTGTTGCACTTGAAACAGAGCATGGCCTTTATTGTACTAGCAGTGCTGTTTATAATACCAGGAGTAACAGCAAAGGGATAGAAAACTTCTTTTTATAGATACATGTGCATTGCTAAGACTAGCAGTGTTAGTTTTGGCCTGATTTTGTCTCTTCAGGACAGGGATGAGCGGAATGTGCTGTTAACTTTTTTATGTTGGGCCTCTTCTAGTCTGCTAAACATGGAAGACATGCAAGGTAGGTGATACTGTTAAACAAGTTATTTTAAGCACAGCTCCCAGATATTCATCACTGAATATATGCCAGAAGATATAGTAGCTGTCCTGCAGGAGAAACAGCATTTTTTCTAATAGATGTTGTCTGGGGTTTGAAGTTCAGGATTTTTTTTATTGTCAAAATTCCTTTGTTTGTATTAGTGATTTGAAACATTTCTTCATCAAATAAAATAAGTTAGGTGGGATATGCAGTCATGGATCAATAAACCCAGAAAGAGAATCATAGCACTGGATGTCATTTGCTCTTTACTCTCCATGAATTACTGAGACTTTAATCTCCTCAGGGCAGTCACTGTCTGCTGTGTTGTGTTTGGGCAATGCCTAGCAGAATGTGCCTCTGCTTTTTCTTGCCTTCTGAGTGCTGTCTCAATACAAAATAAGTAACATCATTATGATTCCATTGTATTTCCTTCTAGTAATCAGTCCTGTCACAATTCAAAAAATAACTCCGCCAAGACTCTTAGCTATAATATCAGAACTGACAGCAGCAAGAAGCACTATTATTTATTCTGAAAGGGAGTCCCCTGATAAAAGTAGAATTTAAGACCTTTGAAAGACCAACTGCAATTTATAATTTATGTGGCTCTGTGGCAGGTAGTACAGTCTTTGAATAGAGGAAAGTAATGTCTAACATCTATATCACTTATGTGAGTTAAATGAATTGTGGGTATCAGCAGGCCAGGTAATGAACCGTAAGTTCTACTAATACTCAAGTTTAGAAGGTTATAGCAGAAGCCTGGACACAGCTATATTTGAATTTAGCCTATTAGCTCAAAATAGATCATGACCACAAACTGAATTTTATATTAATGAATATGCCTCCAAAATTATAGAAGTAAGAGCAGCAATAATTGCAATACATAATATGTAATCACTATAAAATAGGGGAATATTTCTTTGTTAAAGTAGACCTGTTGGTACTGTGGTGTGAAAATTCATAGAAGACTGAATGGAAATCAAGGCTCAAATATTTGTAGGCATTCAAAATTTGGCTCCCAAGTTTTAAGATTAGTCTGCACACCATATTCCCATTACTTGTTCCTATGCCTGTGATTTTTGTAAGCAACCTCATAAATGCATAAAGTATTTAGCATTTTAAATATTCAAAGTACTGTAGAGGCATTACTGCTAATTTTGTCCATTTTTATCCCCCCACAAAAAGAATAATTTTCCCCCCTTCAGCAAAGTGTTATGTTCAGTGATGAATACTGAGAATTTGCAGGGCCTCTAAAGTTAGATGCCTGATTAATTCCTGCTTCAGATTTCATGAGATCTTTCTCTGCCTGTCCTAAAACTGTGTTTGGACAGACTGGAGAATGGAATGTTATAAAACAGAGCTGTAAATGCCAGAGACAGGAGGGCAAGACTCACATCTGAACGGGTAGGAAACAAGGTCTGAGAGATTAGGAGGCAAAGTGTTTTACCTACACATCCTCCTGTGTTTGGGGTTTATCAGCTGATTCCCTCGGCAGGAAGACTGAAGAACAGGGCGAGACTGATGGAGAGGTTGGATTCACTTGGATTTCTTTGCAACCCTGATGAGCATGACATCTCTCCATATCTGTCCTAGGTGAACTCTCCAAGATACCATGTTCTAATAGTAACAGCACTTGTATGCATGCTTGCCTTCAAGGCCTGAAATGTGATACAGCTGCTCTCAAATTTCCATGCCCTACTGCTTTAACAGTCAGCCTCTTCCAAGTTAAAATGAGGACAAATAACAGGATTTCAGGATGCAAACAGCATCTTGTATATTCATACAGCTTGCCGAAGCAAGGGTGTGTCATACTTTTCTGCAGTGTGACTCTGTAGGTGATGCACGTTTAGCGTGTGCCTGAGGTAGCAAAGATGCATTGCCATGGCCTGAACAATCCATCCTTACTCCATCTGCTGCTTGTGTGAGGATGAGGAAGGGAATGGCAGCCCATATAAATAGCCCCAATCCAAAGCAGACATTGTCCCACCAACACATCTGCCTCAGCTCTGCCAGGAGAGGGTCAGAAAGCTTCGTTCTCTGAGATCCACAGATGCTTTGGCTTGTGTTTCTGGTCATGCCTTGTCCTCAAGCCACATTTTCAGAAGTTTCTCTTTGCACTTCCTTTGTTAGGGAAGCTGCTGGGAAGAAAAGCAGGTTAATCAGAGGCCAGGAATGGGAGATGGATGTTAGGATGCCTTCAGCAGTGGGGAGGAGTAGTTCTCTGTCTAGGATGGGTTGTGGGTTACGGGATGACGTAGAGAGAAAACATGTCAGAAGAGAGACAGGATAAAGGAAGGGGAGAAGTGAAAAATCCCTGATCCTTGTGGTTCCTTTCAAAGTATCTTTCAGACACAATATCTAAGCTTCCATTTTCTTCATGGACAGCTTGCTCCCAGACCTTCTCCATTAAACCTGCTTAGTACTCTTTTGATTTCTCCCAGCCTTTCCCCTCCTCCAGCTCCCCATCCCATCTTTTCCACCCCTGAAAAATACAATCCTTTTTCTGCCTCGGGACAGCAACATTTCATTTTACTTTCATAGCTGTGTAGCTTTGAGTCTTCTGTGTTGTAAGGTAGTCCAATCGTGTGGAATCAACATGTTGTTTCTGTGCGTGATAGGAAATTATTATAATCTTATTTAAAGTAACTACTTCACTTACCTTTAATGCTAAGCAAGTTCTAAATAGGCATCTTGAAAAAATAGCCCATTGCACAGAGATGCCCATTGCACTAAAATTCTTTAAATCAGACTTCAGGTACATAGAATACTAGCAAGAGGGCTTTTCCTGTTTGCTCAACAAGTCTTTGCTGAGCAATAAATATATTTCTATTACAGTGTGGCTGGAAAGTAATCCTATAATGAAATGCACTCAAGTATTTTCTATTACTTTTTCAAAGGGAAGTACTTGATAAAAGGAGCAGTGTTAAGTGTGATCTGAAAGGAAGCTCTTCCCAGTGCCTAGCTAGAGGAGCATATGCCAAGGTAAAATATTCCATTATCAGGTATAAAGTATCAGCTGTTGGTAGGTTGCATGATAGTAATGAACCATCTTGAAACTACAGATCAATCTGTCTTTGATTCCTGTGCTGTGTTTCAATGCACAGTGAGCTGTTTTGTCTGTGCTATTCCATTTGGTTTAATTGTCCACAGTGTTGCGAAGTACCTAAGAGAGCCAAGGGGGTTTGGCTGAATCTGGAAAGAGTACTCTATGCAATTAAATGCAAAACTTCTAATCTATCCTAATGTTTTAAATGTTACTGTTTTCAATGAAAACATTAATTCAGGTGTGATAATCAAAATCTGAAATTCTTTATAACAGCTTTTGTTGATCATCAAGCAGATGTGCAATGGAGCTAAAATGTATAGAATACAATACAAAAAATAGTTAATTCTCTTTAAAACCATTCCTTAAGGCTGACAACACAGGTCTTATTTATACACACCCCCACTATCATGTCCAATTTCTTAAGTAACATTGGCATATTGCTCTTAGTGGGCTAAGTTAAAAGACCATAATAAGTCAGGATGCTGTTTCCCGGATGCTATAGGCATCAGGACAAATATTACGCAAAGCATAACTAACTAATTGTTTTTATGTCCTTCATGAGGAGATTAATTTTCTGGTGCTCACTACAGAACAAAACCATGAGCATCCATGCGCAGCTCTAGTTATTATTATCTATAATTCTACAGTTACAGAAAACAGATACTCAAAACCCAGCAGGACATGGTTGTGGCCAACCTCATCTAGATGACTCTGCTTGACTAGAATTGGTTGGACCAACTCAGATGACCTTTAGAAGTCCCTTCAATCTCAACCATCTTGTGATTCCTAAGCCAGAGTTTATGAAGTCTTTGCCTAAATGGAATTCCAAGACAAGTGTTTGATATGCTTGGACACTAACAGACAAATGTTTCATGGCATTTCCAGACTCCTAAGTGAAGATGTAAATCTTTCCTGTGCAATCCCATGACAGTTATCCACTTCCTTTGCATACTTTAATAGACAGACAGTATCTTTACATGCTTCTCTATAGACAAAAAAAATTCAAGACTGTGCCTTACACCTTCAGAACTACAAGGCTTGCATGTTGCTAAAGAACTAAATTGTCTGCCCATTACAGGTAAGAAAAACCTATCTCACCTGTGTTTTTATTAATTTTATTTAAAATTTGCTATAAAAAATATAGGAATACAGTTTTTTATTATCTTAAATGAGTTTTCATTAGAACTTTGATCCAGCAAAAATCCAGTCTAATGGAACTTCTTAAGTTACTTCTCCTATGAAGTACAGCACTACATTCACCTCTGGGAATTGATGACCCATCATGAGGTATCTGAAGCACATGCTAAAAATGAGACAGTGGGAAAGGATGAAGTGTGTGAGCACTGAAAACACAAAGGTTAGTTTCAGTCTTCCATTTACAGCTGTCAGTTCAAGGATAATTTTGATCCCTTCGTGGAAATTGTCCATTTACCCCCAACAATACACCTCCCTCCAAATCAACCTGGCGCTCGTGAGCTCTCTACTTTGCAAGCTTACTATAAAAAATATTCTTGAAAAAGAGCTTTTTATTACTCATTCCTTCATCCTACTGCTAGATCAGCAGCCCAGTCATGCCTTCTTTTTTGTTGCTGGTTTTGTTAGTGCCACCTTTTTTTCTTTTTTTTTCCTTTTTTCTTTTTTTTTTTTTTAATACACAGATATACTAATAATTGTATTATGGATGTCTCAGATTTAAAGAGAGATACTGTTGTGATTTAGGCTAATGGTTATAATTTATCATCTGTTGTCTTTCTGTGAAAGATGTTGCAGAATTGCTTGTGTTTCAGAAAGGTTCTTTTAATAAAGTTGGTGTCACTTGAACACTTGCAGCAAGAAGTTATATAGTTCTCTGAGCTAGACTGAGATTCTGTTTACTGCAATTATTACAGTGACCTATACCCTTTAGTTTCTCAGAAATTATTTTGGAAATACTCCAATATGAAGGGCCAGAATGTGGCAAGTATTTTCACCTTCACGTGTTTTTCTACCTGTTCTAGTGAAGTACTAAACATCAATGTGCAGCTTAAGCCTCCAATGCTATTGAGAGCTCAGACTAATCTTTCAGATTAGGTTTGCTTTTGATGGTCTGAGGACATTCACAGTCATAACTCATTAGTGTTTTCTCCTGTGGTCGTGTGATGGCTCTGCAGGGAAGAAAGGACTGCACACAGTTTTTCATTAACCCTGATTTTGGTAAAGAACTCTCTCTGGGACAGCACGGACACAGAAGTGGGAGCACAGGAGAATCCATATCCAGTTTGTTAACCTGGTACTAAAGCTTACAAATTACTCCTGGCTGTGTAGTTTGGACAGCTATTGCTTGAATGCATGCTTTGTCTGCATGGAACTACAACATTGCTTAATTGGTATTTTCCCTTTGGATACTCAGTTGAAAAGTTCATTTTTTCACAGTTAATCTTTAATCCACCGCAACTCCAAAATGTGCTCAGTGCACTGAATATGCTGATTAGTACATGTTGAGGATGGAATAATAAATTGAGAGGTCATTCGTGCAGTGAAGTATGATCAGGGAACTCTGTAATTTGCAGGCCTCTGAGCTCAGACACTGAAGGGCAGCAGCTCTGTACTGACAGTGCACAGAATGGGTACCATGGGTTGACCTCTGGGCCAAACTCATCCCCATCTTTTCACTCACTCCCCCACCTCAGCAGGGCAGTTCAAAAAGTGTGTACCTGAAAGACAGGTGGGTGGCTGGAGAGCTGGTTAGGTATTTTCAGTAACGGCATAAGAAATGCTCAGGGTTCTTTGTTGGTTGATTACATTACCCAGCTGGCAAGAAATTGCATTATGTGCATTGGCTGCTTTCTGCGACTTTACACTGGATCTTATGTATGTTTACATGAACTCCCTAAGAAAGAATGTCACACCTCTACCAACTCCATGTTTAAAGAAGGACTGTTAGGGTAAGTAGAGAAATTACATATTTATGTCATCAGGTATGCAAAGAAGATGATTAATTTTGACTCTTGTAAATATCTTTGATGTTAAATAGCAAAGAAAAAGGAACTCTTTCAATTAGAGAAAGTATTAGTTGCCCCTTCTTTTGATCCTGGGATCAAGAGGATGACCATGAGGGAGTTTACCACATCATTGCAGTTGGGAACATCCTTTTAATTGAAAGTTGTATCTCAGGCTGAAATGTAACCCTGACAGCCTAAGTGTTGCAACCAGAGACTCATCTTAGTTATCTTTCTCATTTTCTTCTCTTTTTGCTGTAATAAAATTCTTTCAAATTCCTGAAAAGAAGACCTCTAAACAAAGAGCATTGATAGCTGTTTTAATGTAAGCTATCCACAGTAGAAGGCTGGTGATGCACAGAGTTCTGTAAATTCTGCTTCTCAACCCAAGGAGTTTCCACCTCACTGCTCCACAGCTTCCTTGTTGTAAGCAGGGTATTGCCATTCTCTACAATCCAAATGAAAAGCTGTGTCCTGGAGACACCATCTAACCCTGAAGGTGTAACCATGTGCTTAAGGGGATTTCTTTAAAAGATTCATGCTAACGCAAGGAAATGCAGGAAGGGAGACTTTAAAGAAGGTGATAAGACAAAAAAAATTAGTAATATACAAAATTAATTAAATCATAGTCATCTGACTCATGTTCAAATAATTTATTTTGCTTATCTGTTTTTAAAAATTTTCTCTTTATTCTTTATTTAACCTTCTACCCTCAGTGATGGTGTTGTAGGGCTTTTTCCCAGCAAGGTACTGAATTTCCAACTGTTGAAATGATTACAGAGACGTTATAAAAATTCAGACTTATGTTTTACAGTAATGTTCCCCTGTTAGAATGTATTCTGAGAAAGTTTTGAGTATTTTTATGTGATGTAAAAATGGACTTAAATCTCCCTTGGTTCTAAAAGCACTTGTATATATTTTAGACAACTCAAATCTCTAGTTTTGATTAGTAAAGCACTTTTGGTTCTTTCATCAAGGAAAAAGACAAGGAATTTCAAGCACAAGGTGGGTTTTACCACTGTATTTGCAAAACAAGAATGAGTTTGTACAATTCTTTGTAGAAGTATTGCCAAAGCTACACATCAGATAGTATTTGAGCCATCTTGAAAAAAACTACAAGAAACACTTGTATGGAAAGGAGATTGAGTTTTATCTGTACACAAGGAATGGAAAATTCTTAATGGCTTTAGATATAGCCAAGATTTTTACTGTTGACCCATTTTTTCTGGATTGACTGAGAACTATTTTATACTAAGTTTGTTTGTTTGTTTGTTTGAAGATACTGAAAGTTGAAAATTCCAGTAATCCTTTTTGGAGTACAGAATAAAAACTGCTGTAAATTTCCCTCAAGTCCTGAGAAAGTTTGAGAATGTAATCTATATGCTCTTTATGTGTGCTCATATGCCACAACATATTTTCCTAGGAACTGAGAAAAATTCAAACTACTTCACTACATGATTTTTGACAAATAGTTTTTCTGCTCTTTTTACAATAACTTCAGTGGACTTGTAATAAAGCTGCAGCTTAAGAAGTTGCTTAAAGCACTGTTTCTGAAGATGCAATAAGTTTTTGCTAGAAAATATTTTCAAGTAAAAAAAATAATTTGCAACTCTGGTTACAAACCAGAAAACAGCCAATAATGATCTTAAGCGTGATTAGATGTCTGAGCTCTCTAGATATGTTTTTGTTGTAGCAACAGCTGTGAGTGAATGTTATTCACTCAAAAGAAACATCTTTTCTTTGCAGAAATGTTGTCCAGCTGCACTGTTCAAGTTACAAATTGCAACGTGTCCCAGCGTTCTAAATACTGCGTAAAGTTTAACTCCCTAAAAGAGAAGAGAGTTGTACAAGGAAGCACATACAATGTTTTTTACCATGAAGCAAGAAAGGGGGAAGGGTAAAGGCAAATCTTGTTTCATATTGTTAATAAACAAAGGTATTCACAGTATGGGTTGGCTTTGTAAAAAGTGAATGTTACTTAATTCTTACTCCCTTCTTCTCAGAACCTTGAGATTTGCTAGTCTCAGCATTCATGGGCATGACATTCAGCTAAAAAAATAGCTGTGTATCATTCTGCCTCAGTTTCCCAGGGTTTGGGTGATTGTGGTGGTTTCAGAGTACTTTGGATGTTAAAAGATTACCATTACTGGGGTGGTTTGCACTTGAAATGCTACTTGTAGCTGGTCAGGGAGGAAGGATGCTCTGTTTTCAACAGAGTACTCCTTGGGCTGGTCATGATGTGAAGGCTTGGAAGATGCAGTTAACAGCTTAGTGAGAGAAGTCACAGATATCTCTGTTAAATTCCAAACATTGTCAACTTTAATATTTATTGGTTGGAATAACTTTCAGGATACGAGATTGAAAAAAAATACTTTTTATGCCTTCACCCCTTTCTTGTGACTCCTTGTAGCATATTTGTCAGCAATGCTATTATTTTTGTCCTGTCCCTTTATGTCAATGCAGCTTAAAAGTACTCCTTGCTTTCTGGCACTATATGCAGACTCATTAATTCATGTGGCCAACCTCAGACAGGCTGTGCTGTGCCTGTTGGCCTCCTTACACTTTTTTTTTATTTGTATAGGCATAGAGAGCTTTGACGAAATCATGAGAACACAACTTTGAAATTTTTATTTTAAGGCAGTGCTCCTAGAGGAAAATTATCTGTATAAATACCATGTTCCGTGATAGTCTCACAGCATCATCACCATCCTACTTGGCTGGTAATGGGACTTCCAGGAGCTCCACTGCCCAGAGACAGAAATTATGGCTTCTCAAGAACAGTTTCCAGAGACCCAGTGGCTGCTGGTGATGTGTCCTTTTCCTGTGCATTGAGGAGGGCAAGGCATCATTTCCATACCTTGGCTTACTGTCAGTGACCAGATAATTGAGACCCTGGACAAGCACATATCCGGGGATGCTTATGTCCCACCTGCTGACACAATTGATGCCTGCTTTGTGGAAGTTTGTCTGCTTGAGATTCCTTCACCAATGCTGAAATAAGTTACAGACTGTCCAGAATTATCAGTGCTTTCAGAATATCCCAGAAGGTCATGATGGGAAAAAAAGGGGACATTAAACTGACCAAAAAAAAGCCCTTTAGGTCTTTAAGCCAATGGTTAACATCTGCATTTTTTTTGTTATAGCTGGAGAACTTAAAACTTACAAACAACTTCAGAAATTCAATGAATTGAATTGTCTAAGTTGTCCCAGATATATCTTCATAATATATTAGAGGTATAAAATACTGGAGAATGATGTCCTAAAAAGGAATTATGTGATGTGATAAAACTACAGTACAGCCAAGGGATTTTGGTTAAGTTAACTTATCCAAATGACTGATACCTACTGCTAGGAGGATTGTCTGGGGTAAAATAAAGCCTGGTCACTGTCCTGCAGTAGGAATTACCAGAGAGAGAAATGTTGTCTGAAGATTTCGGTTAAAAATTTAAAATGTCAAATGATGCATGAAAGCAGGAGGCTTGTTACAGCAAAAGTTACAGAATTTATTCATAATGATTTAATTTTCTTTGAATTAGTTTTAGCAAGCTTGCCAAAGGAACAACCAAAGGAAATACAATCTCTCATTTGTTATCTTCAACTAATAGAAGAAAAAGAAGATTCTTGAAAAATATGATGTAAAAAGCCACAATTAAGGTTAATGAGGAGAAGAAATTCCCAGCTGTCATAATGGGTTATGATTAATACCCGCTATTCAGTATCACTAGCTCCAAGGGCTGGGGAGTTCTATGTACTACTGACTGTATAAACTGACCTGAATGCCTTGAGATTGACCAGAAGTATGGTTTAGCTTCTTCTTAGTACTCCACTGAAAAACAGTAGATTCTATCAATTATAGGAAATACTAGATTTTTGTCCTTTTTTTTGATAGAGACAATTTTGGCTCATTGGGAAACTAATGGCTCAAAAGACCCGAAGCTGGGATTGCTAGTATGTCCTGTATTACTGCAAGACTAGAGATTTCCAGTTAACTGCAGGAAGTGTGTGAGTCTTAGAAGAGCTAGGAAAAGCAACTTTTAGAAAGAATGATTTCTCAGTTTTATCTGTGGCACAGACACATAGCTCCAATTAATGTTATCATTGTTTGTGCCATATTTCAATGACCTAATGGTATTTTACATTTCTGTTTAATTCTCTTTTGTCACTTTACCGAGGTCTGTCATGTGTGGTAGAGCAGCCATTAAGGTTCTGTAAGGATTACTGATATGCAATATTTCATCTTAAAAAGCTCAGCACAGTTGCTTCCCGAAAGGCATTAAAAACCAAAGCTACAAACTGATGACTTCTGTTCAGGTCACAACAAGATACTGTATTTGGGTCTAATGAAGGTTCCTTCAGCAGCACTGTCAATTCATTTTAAAATTTGATTTCAAGAAAGCATCTTGACATAGAAGAATTTACTTGCAATTCTTTGTTTTCCTTTACTAACACTTGTAAAAACAGTACATCAGAAAATGTTCTGTATATACTGAAAAGGAAAGCCCTGAGGAGTACTGAGTCCCACTAGGAAAAGAAAAAGGAGGCAAAGTTTGTATGGCTGAGGACTTTGTGGAATTACAGTCTGGAGGTGAGACCACGCTGTTGATTTTTCTTGCCTAGGGAATTTGAATATGATGAGAAACTGTGTTACAAGATGAATCTTAAATAAATATTTGCGTTTATAAATTTGAAGCAACTGCAGAGACATCCATCTGGACTACAAACCCTTTTATATTCCCTATGAAAATCAGGTTTTGAAGAAACAGGATGAAAGATTCAATTCTTTCCTAGGTGACATAGCATCAGAGTTGATAGGAACTGTCATGAGCCATTCCTGTTGGGTATGTGTTTACAAAGGGACTTTAATGAATTAGTCCAGGATAACTCAATTCTTTTATTTTGTTCATGAGAACGTTCTAAAGATTATGCCTCACACCTTAGATAACTCCTGATATTTCCTTGACTGCTTCCCTCCCAATTCACCATCTGCCTGAGATTTTAAAGCTTTTACCCAATAGTTAGTCAGCATTGATCTCTGAAAAATCTGATTCAGACTCAGAAGGAAGAGAGCCAGTGTAAGATACTAATTGATATTTTTAAGTTAAAATAAGCTTCTTTAGCCTTTGGTATTTCTCATGAAAATTCCCAGAAAGCCACCCTGATTTCTGTTTCTATTCTAACTTCATTCCTTTTTCTCCTATATGTTTTTAACTTTTAGAGATAGCAAGCTGCTTACGTCATGGCACAGATAAGTCAGTCATCTAAGCAGATTTTTCATTCTTTATTGCATTGCCTCATATTTTCCCCCATTTTTACAAAGCAAATTGATTACTGGTTGACTTTGTCAAGAAAATACCACATCTAATAAGCATGTAGTTGAGGGTGAGGTTATGAAACATATTTGTTTCCTTTTGTCTTTATTTATGATGTTGGCTATTGGCTTAAGTCTTTTGATGAGATGAATTCCCCAGCATGGTTTGAAGGAAAATAGTTGGAAGGACACAGTTTCATGGTGCTGATTTGAACTTTTTATTGAAAAAAATACTTAGCTTGCTCATTTATGGCTTTCTTTTGCTCCTCCCTAAGTGCATGTGAATAAAATTCCACAGAGTTCATATGAGAAAAGTTTGTTTCTTCTCTGCCTCTAGGGAAGATATAATCCTTTAGACATTACAGAATAGTCCCTTTTAAGTATGGCTCAGTGTCATGTTGATCAGTCTCCTGATGCTGTACAGAAATTCCAGTATGTGATGCTGTTCCTATTGCTAGTAAGTTTGGCCTTCATATGTATATGCTCCAAGTAAAGGCCACTTTGAATAAAAAATAATATTATTTCTGTTCTCAAGAACACCAGTACTGACCTGAGGATGCCATGAAATTTGTGTCCCTTGCTCTGATTTGATTCACGTGTTCTGAGCAGTAAATTCAATCTCACATTCTTAATCCTCCTGCGAAGATATTCTATCATGACCTTGACTCAGAGCCTCGGGATGGGAATTTTCAAAGAAAGCTGTCACTAGTGTCTGTTAAGATGAAGACATGAATGATTTGACTTCAGTTCTGGGAAGTACTCTTTGAAATTTAGTGTTCAACTTTCCAATTACAGGCAAATTTCCTTATTTTCATCCAGCCCCTTGCTGAATTCTGCTATTCTGAAAGATGGGGTGCAGTTGATTCACAGTGAGTTGTAATAATTTTGCTTTCACTGTTATCTTTTAAGATGACTTTCACTTATTGTCCTTCCTTCTATTTGACCTCACTCCTGCAGTGGATGTTTCAGGTTTCCTGTGTTTCTGAAGGAAGGGGTTGGCAGCTCAGTTACCTTTCAGCATAATTGTAATGAGAGCAAATCTTGTGATACTGGAGTTGCTGATAATTACACCGAGGCTACTCTTAGGTTACTATAGTATGATATTGTTCCTATGTATTTGTTCCAAATTATTCCTATGAGAAATGCAACAAAATATTAAGAGTTTCATTTTGTTGTGGTGTTGCCCACATTAAACTAAAAAAGGATTTGAGTCAGAGAAAGAGATTCACTGGATGACAGGGCACTTAATTTGGGGATAGTGGACAGAACCACAGTAACTATGATGCAGCTGCCTGGACAAATGAGTTGACTAACAATTGCATGTGTAATTTATGTACTTGGCATGGGTAGTGATCTGATTATCTAGCGCCATGTGGCCTAGGACACACTGTTCTGGTTTCTACAGTAGCTACCCACCTTGGGTTCTATTAAACCTTGAACCTGAACCCTTGGTCGAAGGGTTGAAGCAGCTGAAACACTGCTTTGTCCATGGAGAATGCCTGTTGAGGTATATCTATATAGATACATATATCTCAAATACACTGTTTTGCCCTCATTTGTAAGTGCTACTACTGCACTTGGGGTTCACTGAGTCAAATATTCATCTTCTCCCTGAGCTTTTGCAACGCGGAGCTGGAATGGATTTTAAAGTACATTTCTTTACTATTATTTTGCTCACACAGCAATATGAATGAGATGGATAATCTGGAATTGCTGTTGATTCCCCAGCTACTTCACTGCAGGCAAAGAATTTCCTCTTTTATATTTTCCTCAAAACAGTGAAGGTCCCAACAAGAAAGGTACCTGCAGTTCAGAATTTAAAATGTGTGTGAAATCATCTGAACAGTACCTGATAAACAGGTGCTCAAATATTTGGGAGCCACTAGAGGCAACATTCTATGGATGAACAACTTATATGTATCTTCAGGGTCCAACAAAACATCAAGAAGGCAGAGGGTGTCAGACATCATCTGCACTAGTGCTACTTGCATTATCCTGTTAGGATATAGACAAGAAATATGGATACTGAGCACTAGGAATGGAAAGAAAATGCAGATTTTAATCTGTGGAGGAGCATTATTCTTCTATTCTAGTGTCAAAACATAGTTATTTTTCTTTCTGTACACAGAAACACTCTGAGTCTCCTTAGTCACCAAACTGAGTAGGATTAATTGGAGAAAATAGAGTATTAATCTTTTCCTTAATATTTGCCAACAGCAGTCGGAAAATATTGCCTAGTAAATGCCACACAAATAACTCGACCTTGTGTAGAAGAAGTACCTTCTTCAACCTGGGGATGTTTACTTCAAAAGTAGCCACTCTGAATCAGTTTATACTGTTCTGCCTGCAGGACTAAGAAGTCAGATCAGGTGTGTCTGTGTTTTAGTAATATTGAAACTTTTGCTCTGGAATAGATATGAACTTCCTAACTGAAAAAAAAACCCAAAACCCAACAAAATCCAAACAAGTAGCAAGCTGTCCTTAATTTAGTTCATCCTTTATGTCAGTCAGTTAATTTATTATAACCATTGGATTCAGGATGTAGTAAAGCTTTCAGCTGGCTGCTTAGCTCTCAAAAAAAAAAAAAAAAAAGTAAGCCCTAGGAGAAATGCTGGAGACCTAGATTAGCAAATGGCCTCTTTTCATCCCAGAATATGCACCTGGACCAGGTGGAGGTAAAACAAAATAACAGGGATATGGCCAGTGTCCAACAGAAAGTGGCTAACAGGGTGACAACCTGAGTCACAGACCTAACAATATTCTTTGGAAAGAAAAATTCACAGTATTTAACATACTTGCCACTGGTAAATGGTTTAATGGAAAACAAAACTAATCTGCAAATTGATTTTCAAAATGGTCAAGATAAAGAAAACTCCAAACAAAGTAGCTCTTTGGTTCTTCTGTCATGAGTCTACTGCTGCTCTCTCAAATCTAGAAAAAAGGAAAATCCCTTTTTGTCTTTGACTAAAGACCAAAGTTGTAACTTGGCATTACCTTACCTGTGCATATGACATCGGGTAAGGGAAAATCATGTTAAATACATGCCACTGATTTATGGAAAAATTAAAATGTAGGACCATTTTATTCCATCCAAACTGTGTAACAAACACTTCTTTTGTTGATGTTTCGTGGTGGAAAATAATTTTTTCATTTGTGCTATGTCTACCAGTGATTAATGCTGATACCAATGTGCTTATGAATTTACCAACCTGTTTATCTGCAAGTTCCCTGGAAGATGCCATCCCACATGCTCACATTTACTGCTCACATCCTCTTGCAGTTTACTGCAGATTTATCTCCTCAGAGTGCTAAAGATTGACTGTTGGGAGCATCCCACCAATAAGAGAGAAGCAGGCAGTGTGTTTGTTGCCATAATGAGATTGAAACTTCCTTCCTGGTAAGTGGACAGTTGAATGACTCAGACATTTATCAATTGAAGACAGAGAAATAGAGGTGCCCGGAGGAAAGAATTACTTATTATGGATAGCAGCTGGTATGACATGGATATGAATCATATGGAAAGCAGTTAGTTTAGAAGGAGCCCAAAGAAGACTGAGCAACATTGCAGAAATACCAGAGGACAGGTGACTGCATCGAGTCTTAGAAATACAGTTATCATGATTTCCAATAATTGCTCAAAAGTGATTCCTGTCTTCAAAGTTCTTTCCCCAGAAGAGACCAAGGTTACAAACTCTACTACAAAGGACAGATTTCTACCACCTAGTGTTTTGTTGTTGTTGGGTGTTTTTAGGTGTGTAAGAGACTTAGTCACTTCCTTTATTCTGAGAAGGAAATTAACACTGCTTTGGTTGAAATTTCAACTGAAATCTTTGGTAACTGCTAAAGGAGTTGTAGTCATTACATTAATGAGTAAAGTCATGTTAGAGGTAAAAATGAAGGAACAATACCTGTTGGCATTGGACAGTAGAACCAAGTAGCAGCCTTACCTTCTGTGAGAAGACTGGAGACAATTTTTAATACCCTGTGGCTAGCATTATACAAAAGGGAGAAAAGGCAAGGAAGAGTCTTTAAATAAATATTCTAAGTTTTGACTTTGAGTTCTTTGGTAGAACAAGCAATTGAGTTTTCCTGAAAACCACAATAGAAGTAAATATATTAAGAAATAGCCAAGATGATTGTAAATTATGTTCTTTTTCCAGTTCATTTTTGGTAATAATCTAATTTCTCTGAGGATGTTCATAAGAATCTTGTTTCCCAGCTTGTGTCTTTTGGTCAGTGTTTGCAATTCCTCTGTATAACCTTTACAAAATTCTGTACAAATTCTGTAAAATTTTTTTCTTCATATTCTTCACATTCTTTGCATTTTTCGGATTTTGTGGAAGTCAACTGAAAAACAAAATTCAATAGTAAAGCAGGATACTGATCAATTGTTTCCCATAGAGATTTAAGTTTTTTTGCCCCATTTTGGGAATAAATGCAGTGCAGACAATGGCTACAGAAAACGTCAGTGGAGGTTTCCATGGTAGTTATGGTCTGTGCAGTTCCTGGCTTACTTTCTGAATAAGATCACCTTTGAGAGGTACATCACTGGAGTGAGAGATGCAAATGACTGTCCCTTTGAAAATTAGGATGCTTTTCTGCACGTGTCTAACATCTCTGACTTCAGGTACTGAAGCTGCAAACTGTCATTTACACACACATTCAAACACCCTGACATATGTATGCATGCGCAAAAGTATTTGCTTTGATGGGAATCCTGACAGTGTTCTCCTAAAAGCCACTAATCTCTGATTTTTCATGTTGCATTTACAGGTTACTGGAATCTCATTTGTTTTCATCTGTAAGACTCCCACTGTTTATGTAATGGAAGAGATATTCCTGCTATTGAAGAAACATTTTTGATTAGCTTTTTTTCCACAGACTGTTGGTGTTACTTACCTTACTTTTGTCAAAGCTTTCATTTACATTTTTCCATATGTTCCATACATCTTGTGTTTTGCTACAATTTTTGATACCACACTCTTGAATAATCACTTCTGTCTCTAAGACAAAGCACCTCATTACAAGTTCTTGGCATTCTTCCTAAAAAAAAATGCAGTTGCAAGAGTTTTATGATTAAAAAAGAAAAAGTGAATGTAGAACATAATTTATAATATAATTTAAACCACAAGTATATAAGTGAGATATAATTTAAGGGAAAATCAGCCACAAAGTGGCTGACTTTTACTTACTGGGCATCTTTTCTTACTATGCAAATACATTTGAATATCTGCAGAGATGGGCTGTGAGATCTAAGAACAAAAAGGCCAAGCAATTTGCTAAGATGAGGTGAAACATAGTCTTAGTGAAGAACATAGAAAAATAATTAATCAGAATAGGAACCTGGGATATAACTAAACCTAGTGGAATTAATATTATTCTTAGTAGTTTTAACACTTTAACTCAGAGGTCTTAAGCAGGTAATACTCCCTTAAATTACAAATGAATATCAGCATTATTTTAGCATTGTTTGCTTTGATAAAACAATTTTGAATCACAAAATCACAGAATAGTTTGGTTTGGAAGGGACCTTACAGATCCTCTAATTTCAATCTCTCTGCTGTGCACAGGGACTCCTTTCTGTAGTCCAGGCTGCCCAAAGCCCAGTCCAACATGGCCTTGATCATTCCTTCTAATTGATTAATTTTAGTGGCAGATAACTAAATAAAAATAATTAATACCTGCTTGTATAGTTTGTCATAAGCACTTTGATCAGAAGAACGATTTATTCCAGGGCAAATTATCTGATGTTAGACACTTTTATCAAATTAGAACAAGTCTGCTTTAGGAGAAACTTGATAGTAAAGAAAGGAAGCCACCACATTAGATAGTAGTTGTGGTCAAAGGTGAAGTTTACTTACATCCTCATCTGCATTTGCAGTGTATAAACTGACATCAATATCCTAAAAGAAAACAAGAGTTGGAATTATGAACATTAGTTAACAAACACCATCCCTTTGCCTGCTCCCTCTCACTGACACTTCTTAGCTGAATACAGTGCTAAATATTTTATTGTCTTCTTCTACGATAATACAAAATGCTGACTTTTTTATGAACTTACTTTAGATGTCTTGATTCTCTCCAAATCTTTCAGAACTTCTGCCCACTTGCAATGCCCTGCTTCTGTCTTTGGTACATAAGCACTACAACAGCAGACAAACAGTGACCATTAGGCTAAATGGGAGGTATCTACAATGTTTGTGCTGAAAAAAAGAGTCAGCAGTATAAGATACTACAGATATATTGTTTACATGTATAGATACATATGGTCAATGTTTGGGGCAAGCACATTTGACAAATCACAAGATCACATAGATACTTGAAAACTCAATGCCACATCACACACAGTACAAACAATGTGGCGTGTTTTAAATGCCAGATTTGTAGAACATAATGCAAGAGAAAAGTTCAGTTACCTGATGTAAAATACCTAAAATTCTTCAAAAGGATAAAAATTAAATTCCAAATCTACTCTCTAAAGTGACTGGAGACAACTAATAGCTGTGATAGTAAAAATAAGTAATTTGTAGTACTGTCTGATCGACATTGACTTGATAGTTACCATAGGAAGAAGATGATTAGTCCCATCCCGTTCTTTAAAGGGCAAAAGCAATGGCTGTTCAGAAGCCGATACAGCTGATAGTGCAGACAAACACTTTTCAGGTGTGTTTTCTGAAAGACACAACCAATCTGTCACAATCTGACTGCACAGAATTTTCCTTTAGTACTGACTTACTTAACAAATTTGCTAAGACATCCAATCAAGACAAGACCCTGTTGTGTGTAGCTAGAAAGACCAACTGATTAGGAGCGTGGAGAAACATATAATCACTTTACCAAAAAGTTGGTAGAAAATCAGAAGCTGAAGACACAGTGCGAAAACCTGAATTTTTCCTGGGCTCCCTATTTATTTATCTGTTCATACTACAGGCTGCAATTTAATGCAGAGGCAATATTAAAGAACTTTTGCTTTCCACCTCTCCCCTGGCTACTATTTGTCACCCAAATTCAATGAAGTTCCTTCAACTACAGCATTAACTCCAATATTGTTGCTTACATGTGAGACTCTACACTGAATGCATCAAATGCTATAGGTACGTGTACAAATGTTAAATTCAATATTTAGATACAGTATATACTTACATTTCTTTACACAGTGTCTAATAGTGGGCAGTGATGCATTTAAGAATTTCCTCAGTGGAGTATGGCAACTAGAATAAGGAGAAGCTGTGAGCTGTGCATTATCCATCAGGAAGCATTTCCCTGTGCACAGCCTGGCGAACTTTGTTCCCAAGTCACAACCCCTTTCATTAAAGCTCATAGAGTTCCCTCACAGACTTAGGTTAATAATCTGCAGCAGTGCAGTGGTTTTGATCCAAGGTCTTAATTCTTATCATACATGCAATACTTTGTAACTGACTAAAAAATTACGTTTCTTTAGCAGTGATTTTTTTTACATGAAAACCTGCAAGCAAAGGTTTAAAAATGGACCGGAGAACATAACAAAACAAGGGTTAGCTCTCTGCAGTGGTAAAAATATCCAAATGGGAGTTCAATCCATGCACTGTCAGGATTGCAGCTCACTTGCTGGAAGCCATCTTAATAAAGCAAAGCCAGGAGAGTAATGACTACATGTGTGACAGGACTTTTGGAGAGTATTTGTAACAAATATTTGCTACCCTCTTAAACACAAAATGTTTTAAATGCATTGCAATTATTTTGTTTCCAAGGCCCAGTGATATAGTGAAATAGCATAATTACGTAATCCTACATAAATTTCCACATTCAATAACGGGAAGCAGTTTCAGCCCGTTTTATCCCCCTTGGTTGTCCAAAACTTGTTAAACAAGAGCTGTGTAAATGAATGATTATATGATAATCTAAATTGCAGCAAGTAACATCTCCTGCATCCTCTGAACAATTTCCATATGGAGGATGCTGTGTTATGGTCAGCCAAACTAGTTCTGAAAGCAGGGTTAAACCTGTCACTGTTTCCACAACAAATGGAAGTTGAAAATATGTGAGTACTAAACCCAAAAAACTAAGTATTTATAAATGTATATTTTTTCAAATGTACAGGAAAACAACGGAAAAGCATTACTAACTGCTTATCTATGGTCAAAAGAGCTAAATAATTTTGCCACAGTATGATAGAAAGGCTTTAACCTTTTCACAGTTAACATTGATCTGAAATTGTCATGTTATTTCTTTTGGGTTTGGGTTTTGTTTGTTATTGTTAAATATGCATACTAACTGCTTTGATTTGATATACTAATCCTTAGAAAATATCCTACTTTTGTTGGGTGTGGGGACTTTTTATTATTATTTAATTGAAGTTCAGAAGTAGCTTTATGGGGAAACTCCAAGTGTATTTAAAGAAATTTTAAATCTGATTGGTGGATACAGCTGAAGAAAACATTTTAACCTCATGTTTTAGGAAAATAATTTAAAGTGTACTAGAAACATTTTACATTAGCTAAACATTTTTATCATTCTACAAGTCGATTTTTATCAAATGAGATGAGGTGGCAACAAATTAAAGTATGAAAGACTTATGGGTCCATAAGCACAAACCAGCTCCATATTTTACAATTAGTGTTATGGAGCCTTTAAAATCTGGTTTGAGAGGGAGTTCCAGTCCAAATGCATTGCCAAATTAATGCTGCAGAACAAAGTGTTCATGGTGAGGAAAGCAATATATTAAAATATCTAGTGAATAACAGCCCAGGGTTATCATTAGTTTGTCATTTGTTTCCTCTTTTTAATAATTGTTCACTGTGATGACGCTGGAACACTGTGTTCTTAATGATTAATGTCATCTGCATCTTTGGCTTTCTTAAATATGGTAGGTAACTTTTATTGTAACAAAATAATAATTGCTAATGTAATTTGTTTTTAGAAGTAAGAGAAATCTTGTACTGATGATAAATACCTGGAAAATATACTATATGCATACTCTAAAGAGTACTTCATTTGTTCATAAAGAAGTCTTTAATGTTAGCTGCATCCCCCAACACATTCCTTTCATCAATTCAGGGCCATTTCCTACTTGAATTTCTTAATTCTTTCATCCAAACTATTATTCAGCAACAGAAGCATTGTTAGCTGGCTCAGAAGCTTTGACAAAATGTTCTCCTGCCTTGAACACACGATGTTGAAAGGTAAAAATTTTCTTTGGATAGTGCCTTACTGTGTGTAATCAGTAACCATTTACTCTCTGTCTTCATTACATCTCTGTGAATGTTGGACAAGGGAGCAGCTCATATTTACAGACATAAATATTTTTATCTGTAGCTTGTGTCCTGTTTACTCACTACTCTAAAGATTAAAGCCTTTGGAAGTGAATATATGCTCTTCTGAAAATCAGTAATGATATACCCAATAATGTTTTGGAAAGGAATGCTGTTTTTCAATAATGAATTTAAATTAAGCATTACCTCTGAGCATACCCTCAGAGCAGTTACCTCTGAGTGATATCTAAGATACAGTAGTGTTTGTTTTCTCTTTAAAGAAGTAAATGTATAAACAAATGGAAAAACTTTTCTTTAACAAAGCAGAAACAGCCAATGATTTTGCTGGTTTGGCTGTCACAGAAACAATAAGCCAAAAGAAAATATTCATAACTTTTTACAGTATTTAAGTTACATGTGACAGAAAATACAGACAGTTAAAATTACATGTTTCTGCCTATATGTCTAAACTACTTTATTAACATTTGCTTATCAATTTCTCATTGAATCCTTGAGATGAGACATTCATAAGTAAGAAGGTTTAGTTCCTGGCCATGTCATTTGGTGCTATTGGCAAAGTTCTTCTATTGTTTCTCCTTATTTTGAGCTGTATTTTTATTCTTTATTTATATCTTTATTCCTCATCTGCTTCCTTGTTCTTGAAAACAAGTGACCGGAAACATACAATGTACTCGGATCTTATGAGGGATTTAGAAGCCGGTGATAACATTTTCAGTTTCTATGGGAAAAAGGGAACTGCCTATGGCCGGGGTTTTCTGCATTACTTTATCACATTGGTGGCTCAGACCTCTGCATGTTCCCCTGCCAGAACTTTATGTCCACTTCTTTCAAAATCCTGGAACGTCCTGAGAATCTTTCTCAGAATGCAGAAAACTCTTGCCCTAAAAAAAGTCTAACCTTCTGAATTTTTTGTTACTCTCAAATTTTCCATTACTTTTTGGCTTCTAGCACTCAGATTTTTTGTTTGATCAGCCCTTTCCTTTCCTCATTCCCATGAGCAAACAAGCCTTCTCAAAGAGCTCCCTCTTGTAACAACCCGTTCTCCCGGTTTTCATTTTAATTCTGTAGTGCAATAGACATCTCGCACATTATTTATCCTATTTTAGTCAGTCTCTTCTTCTGCTCTGTTCTACAAATGTGTGTCCTCAGCACTTTCTCTTTGGCTTCTTGCTCAGCAAAGTACTTTAAATCATCTTTTCTCTGTTACTACTGCAAATTTCCCTCTAAAATTGTATCATCACTGCCAGCTCTCTCCAGTCCTTGGAATTTTATTGAGCAACATCTCATGCATAATATAGGGTTTTTTAGATCCCTATTCAATTACTGTCTGCATAACACAAAGCCGAGTTTAACACCCTTTCATTTGCATTGTTGCTGCAATTCTTCAGTGTTCCTTTTGCCACAATAATTAGAGACTCCTTTAGAGACCTCTGTCTCCTCCCCCAACAAAATCTCACCCTGTGGCTCTTTTTCTGCAGTCCTCCTCTTGTTGGCTCCACTAATTAATTGTTCTGTCCTCTTGCCCTAGAGCAATTACCTTCAAGGGGACAAAGTGCAAAGTAGCTGCACAACTAGAGCATTGCATCTATTTCAGGCTGTGTATTGTGCATAATGTTTGATCTACTTCTCTCTGCTCAGAAGCATACAGAACATTTTTAATGTCAGAGTCTGTAAGACTGGGAAGAAAATCAGATTTTTTTTTTTCCTTAGTCTTATACCAAAAGAACATTATTTTTAAAGTTTTGTATTTTTTTTCAGGAGAGAAGCCACAGAAAGTAAAGATTTCATAAACTAATGGAAGTAACTGGTAGAGGAATGGAGCCCATAAAGAAAACAGTACTTTTGAACTAGATAGATGTTTCCATATTGAGCCCTAAATAAGCCATTTTTAAATCAAATTTTTATGGATTATGCATAGGTTTTAGAGAAAAGACATGTTCTTGGTGCCTTGTCATGGAGTAAATGCTGGAAAACACTGAAAGTCAAAGGAGCAGACTCACTGAAGGATCTCTCTGCTCTTTCATTCCTAAGTTCCTCTAGACTGCTTATAGGAAACAACCAAAGGGAAACAACTAAACCCCCCGCCCCCAAATATGAATTAGTGTCAGAACGTAATTATTCAGATTGAATTCCGAGATAAAGACAGACAACCTCATTAATGTTCTCTCAGACAACAAGAACTCTGGGGCAGATGCTACCTATAGGTACAGCCCTCAAATACACTTTGACGCTAATTTTATTTGCATATCAGAATTATTTTATCAACAGAAAGAATATTAGAAATATTTACTTAGGATGGGATCTAGTACCAGGACTTTAAATTCTTTTCCAATTTCCACAGATCAGTCCCATCTATGAAAGAAACTTATTTTACATCTCTGGTAACTTCTGAATACCATTTGATGCCACAATAATTAAAGAGTTGCTTCTGTGCTATCATGGTGCCTGAATCCATTATGATTCCGCAGCCATTGTAGTTCCTCTTCTCTGTTCCCACCAATCTTTGCATAGAAGCCTGGGAAATCAGCACTCGAGGTCCACCAGGTGTTACCAGGAGCTGAGAGTAAGCTTTCCATGTGTCTGTCTGGCTTGTAGTTACTGATCCAGCAAGGAAGCCAATGGAATTCCTGGGTCTTAAACTGAATCAAATGGCTGAATGCTTGTTTGAATGAGAGCCAAATCATGTCTTAGACTGTTATGTCCTCAAGCTTTTATGTCATAAAGTGCTTTCTTAGAACTTTTGTATTTAGCTAGAGTTAGGTTCACTAAAGCATTTTTTTCAGCATTAAAACTTGGTATTCTTTAAATATAATTCCTATTTGGTTACTTCCCTTTCTCCTCCCTCCCACCAAGAACTACAGCTTTCCTTGTTTTTGTTGTATAGTAGTGACTCTCTTGCAGAGTACTATCCTACATGGCTTATTCTGCTTGTATTAGAGTAGTGTTAACCTTCAAAAGAGTATTCTCAGTAATCAGCATGGTAGGAGACTCTCTCAGTTTAATCATGTTTTGTATTCATATGTTCTTTTTTTGCTTAAGTAGTTGTTGATTTGCTTTGACAGTCCTTCCTTCTCCTGTGTGTTCCTGCTAATTGGCATTTATGCCTGAGAGTAAAGTTTGCAATGCCTGTTTGAAAATTTTGCCAAAAGGTCACAGAGTCATTGCTATTCCACTCTATACCTTAAACATCAGAACTTAAAACGTAAGAAGTTAAATAGTTCCTTTGACCTTTCTTTTTTTGCAAAACATGCTTGAGGCCCAGGGCTCAGACCACTTCTGAAGATGTGTCCTGTCCTTGGCTATAGACCTGAGAGGGAGTTTGTCCTTGGGGCACAGAAAGGTGCCTTTGCAAAGGTGTACCTTTGCAAAGGTACACCTTTGCAAAGGTACACCAACTTACACCAAAGGTGTAAGTTTCTTTGCAAAGGTATACCTTTGCAAAGAAACTTACAGTCACAGTAGCAGTGAAACCCAACAAAAGTACTGCAGTATTTAGGGCTAAATATTACTAGTTGAGTATGTGTATGAATATTTTTGGTTGTGACCCTTCCTTTTAGCCTGTCTGCTTTCACTCTCTCAGAGAAAAAAGACAACACTCCATGACCACAGACCTCTTCCATTAATAGCTCTGCTTGAAATAGGGGTGCAAGGTCCCTTTTTAGATGATTGAGAGACTGAAGCATCAAACACATTGCTTACTCCATAAGCTGGACTCGCCCCCAGCCTGTCAATTCAGGATCTCTCTTATATTTGCCAGATGGAAAAATCCAGCTGGGAAAGAAAGTTAATACATGCTTCTTTCTCTTTGCATCCATCCGTGCAATGTCAGTCTTTTCAAGGTATCAATCACTCCTCAAATTGTAAAATATCAACTTAATGTTGTCTTGATGCAAGGATATATGATGTTGATGCGAGGTTAGCTTGACAAACACCATGATTGACACAGAGACTCCCCAAGTTTTGCTAGTGGCAAAATTAATTCAGCTCAAATACATGGTAAAGAAAAAGTAAATAGCACAAAATTCATTTGTAGGGCACAGATGGTTAGATTTGACCATTGATCCCCCAAATGAGACCCTTCAGGATGCAATATGCAATAATTAGTGAAAAGGCCTTTCAGAATAAGTTCTCCCCAATAAATAAGCAGTGGGAATAACAAGAGATTCTAAATGTAAAGGGCATTAATAAGACACAAAAAATAGAGCAAGAACTGAAGTTTGTTCAGCAAAATGTGTCCTGATCGATATATGTGCTGTTAGGCACTCCTTGAAAATATTTATTTGTGGTTTTTTTATCATAGCAACAAATACCCAACAGGGAATAAGAACACAATTACAGATGGTTTTGTGCCTTTAGGGGTAGGATATAAACATCTAAAACAGTATTAAACATGGAAACTTAAACCACAAAAAATAGAAATTATGTCATACCACTGCATAAAATTGGAAATTCTGAGGCCATAAAAATAGTTGTCATGGGAACAAATAATATCTCATCCTTAGCAAAATACTCAGCTTAAAGACTGTGAATAAGACCATGTGCTAACAGAGGTCTGTAACACACTTGTAATCGATAAAAGACTAAAAATAGCAAATGCATTTCTCAAAATGGTGAAGTAAGGCAGTATTTTCAGAGCTTTTTTTAAATAGGAGAATTATAATCTGTGGCCATCTCTTACAGTGATACTTTCACTGAGATTTGCTGGATCCTGAATCGTAGAGGCAGGATACAGTTTGAAACACTCTACTTTTTCCTGTGCTTTTAATCTTCTTTAAAGAGCAGAATGAAATCCCAATGTGTGACAATTGCCATAGCTTTCCTGAAACCAGCCAAGTTATTTTAATTTCCAGAGTTATTGAAAATTTGACCAAAATATTAACCGGGGAAAACAGGTTAATTTAACAACCTAGGAAAGCAGCACAGAAACTATTGTAAACTGGTCAATAGGTAGAAAAACTAGAACCAGAATTCTAAGAAAGAAGAAAAAAATATCTCTACTACAGATTTATTTCGTATAGGATAAGCACAGAAAAGGAAAGAAAATTTGGAAAATAAATTATTTCTGCTTTATGTTACTTTAAATCACTCATAGTAAAACAACTGTATAAGTGAGAACATCCATTTAAACAAAAGTATTTTTAAAAAAAATGAAAGAAGTACTTCACAGGGGTGTTATAAGTTGCTGTATATAAAGTAATTGGCAACACTGCAAAGCAAAAATTAATCCCGGGGTGCCTTTATATTCTAAAGCTATGTGGACAAATATTATCGCAACAGGGGAAACCCTTGGTTAAAATTACAGGTCTGCACTATAGGATCACTTACTTCATTGGTTTAACATACAAAATGTCCAGCCAAAAGCAACTCACTTTGTTGAGAATAATTGAGAGATAATAAATGATTCTCATATGCTCATAGAAGAGGCAAGATAAACTCTAAGACGTGAAGTACACATTGTAAGTTCAATCCATGAGCACATAGCAAAAAGCCAATCAATTCTATTAGATTTCTATATATATGTGTGTATATTACTTACAGAATCATGATTAGCCTTGAAAAGTAAAAGAAACATTTTGGGGTATAATGTAATCTGCCACCAAAAATTGATACTTCTTACAGACTGGAAAGGGCACATTTTCAGATTAATATCAATAATAAGGAAAGTTTCACATTCAAATCAGACTGCTTTCAGTACCTCCCACTGAAATGAATGCCTGATTCAGCTGTAGGTTTAGGGTATATGCCACATCCACATTATGGTGGGACATAAGAGGATCAGAAGTTAAAGATCAGATTTCCTTGTATTTTCTTTCAAGCAAGATTTTTCATCACTTTCAAATGGTAAAGCTAGGCATCAGTCTTGTCATTCTAAGCAAGGGCTGATACAGTGTTTTATCTGCCTCACAGTCACGGTCTCTATCTAAGAATAAAAAAGTTACTGGTGATATTAATAACTGTGTGTCATACTGTGTGCCTGAACACAACTCAGTTTGCTGAAGGCAGTGCAACCTGCTGCCTTACATAGGTTTTTATTAGCTCTGCCACCAGCTTACTGCTTGCCTGTCACCAGAGCAACGTATCTGTTTGTCCTGAATTGAAACACAACATTGCAAACTAATTTACTTACAAAGAACAGCTAACAAAGCTGGGTTTGGCAGATATTCACCCAAATAAGACATCAGGTCCTCCTGGCTGGTAAACTTAGAATCAAATTTAAAAGTCACCAAAAGTCACCATGGCCATTCCCATGGAGCATGGCACCTTTTTTGGTCGAAAAGCCAAAATAGGCATCATGCATGTAGAGACACTGCCACAAGGCAGTAAGGAAAATTAATGGGAATTATCACAGATTAGTCCCAAACTGCCCAAACCTGGGTACTGAAACTTCTGTTTCTGTACTGAGGCTTAGCTTTATACCCAACTCTTATGCTCTAAGACATGCTGCTCATAATGAATCTCTGGGCATTTCCATGTGGGTCCTCAAGGTGCTAAGGAACCAGCTGACTCTGTCCATGGGAACATTACACTTTGAGGTTTTTTTGAAAACTTTAATGATAGCATCGGTATCATTAGATAGATATCATTGGTATCGATAGAAAGGGAACAAAATCAGAACAAAACACAGTTGTCTTGCATCTGTCTCATGTCAGAGTGAGCACATCAGCACATTCTTGTTATTTTGATAGATTACACCAACTCCCCAATGAAAGCCAGAGCTGTGGCCAGTATAAACAAACATTTATTTTAATGATCAAGAGAGCACAAAAGGTTATTTCTCCAATGTTCCCTGTGCCTTCTCCATAGTTCATGCAAACTGGGTAATCAGCATAGCAGAGAGTATGGCTGAAATGTGTATGCTGAAGAATTTTACATTTTCCATTCCTAAAATCAGGAATTTCTGCATTTCTAACTAAGCTCACTGATTTTTGCTGGTACTCTCCAGCAGCTGAATTTCTGTACTGTTGCACTACACTCCTTCTCCTGGGAACAGACACCTAGAAGTTTTCCAAGCTTTTGCAAGAACAGGTCCAGCAGCATTTCAGACCCAGGAAACAGAACTTTCTCCCTAATTCTTTTTCAAAATTTTACATGCTTGATTTTTCCATTATGCATTCCTGTCACTACTGTGTGCCATCTCCGAAAGGCTTTCCTGCAAATTGATTAGGATTTAATGCTATCATTTGTTTTACACTTGGACATTGAGCCTGCAGGTTGCTGAGTCTGCTTTTATCCCTCTGGGTTTTCTACCTTTTGCTTTCAGAGCCTGAAGGACATTACTGATCTTTTTCCTAGACCTGTATAGGCAGCAAGCAAGAGTTTTCTATCAGAGTGGCCACAGGAGTCATCTTGTTGACAATCTGTTTTATATTAAAGCTTTCTTTACACAGCTTCTGCACACTCAAAGGCCTGCAGAAAATCATACTGGAAGAATTATGTCCCATATAATGACGTTTCATTAGCCTGTGCTGGTCTCCTGTAATGTATACCTTATGGGTAATAAGATGAGGTTATATTTCTTACAGAAAATAGGTACATGTTCCTGATATGAATTAGAGAAGCACACAAAATTTAGGAAGAGCAGAGCTAACTGCAAGCAAAGGCCTGATGTCCCCAACTGCATCCAGCTGAGAATGCCAAGGGAAGAGCATACTGATACCTCCCTCATACATCCTTGTTTTCCAGCAAAGGAGACTGCATATAAAGCTTGTCAGATTTGGGGATAGCGTTTTCAAGTTTATAAGTTCTCTAGACCTTTTTCTCCTGCTGTTTAGCAGCAAAGATAAATATTTGCTTTTTAATTAATTTTTTAGAATTTGATGTAAAAATTTCTTCTATGTAAATCTTTTTCAGCTTATGTTTCCATTCTAACAGCCACTGCTGAGTTCTAAAAATAAAATATGATAGCAAGTAATTTAAAAATGCAAAATGTTATATTAATGAGGCCTCTTCATAATGTAATTTTTTGAAGAGCATTGCTTTTACAAGCATGTGTGTAAGAGAACACAGCTTTCATTTTTTAGGTCAGATTGAGTTTTCTAAGTGTCACAATGCCTTGAATTATGACTGATTATATTATATTATTATATTATTATATTACTATATTATTATATATTATTATATTATAATATATATTATATACAGATTATTTTCAAACATTATAATGGAGCAAATACTGGTATCCACCCTTTTCCTGAAAAAAAGTATTTTATTTCTTTGTGGGTTTGATTTCTATTTTTGTTTCAGCTCACCAGGCACTGTGAGAACATTTTCATCATTTGCAATACCTATTTCAACACTGAGCAATCTAGCTGAGAGAAAGAAAAAAATCTCTCTTAGTTTTAAACCATGAATTGCAAAAGCATGGGTTTGTGTTTACTAATTCTAAATACCTGGGACAATGTAGCATATTTTCAAGATTGCTTTCTACACCAAGGCAGGAATGTGTAGAATTTTTCAGAGCACATAACAAAGTTGCTCCCCATCAACCCAAGTTTGTGGTCAGCTGAAGGGATGAAAAATACCAGCTTAGTCCATTGGTTTCAGTAACAGTGAAGCATTTATACTACTCAAATGCCTAACATATTTTTCCCAAAGGTGTTTCCCTGTCCTTCAGAAAATCTGAGGGACAGTGAGCCAAATGAATAACCTGTTACTTTGAAAATGCTCCTTTTTTTCTTCTATGTCAGTCATAGTTTAGCTAGTCACATTTAACTCAAACAAGACAAGACTCAAGTATTCTTTGATCCTGTAATTTCTAGTCCCATTTCTTTGGCATGAAGACTGACAAAAGTTGTAAGTAAACTAAAAAACAAACCAAAAAGCAAAAAGTTGTCATTTACAATTTTATAGGATAAAAACTTTGTAACAGCTAAGAACCTGAATGCAACTTAGAAAATTTCTTAAAATATGCCATTATGGTTTGGTTTTTGGTTTTTTTTTGTTAGAAATGTAGGATGTTTAAAGTAAAGGTTCTTTTGTTTGTAAAAATTTTAACTGGTTATATGAATTAGAGAAAATGACCCTTTAGAAAATAATTAAAGTATAAACAGATTTTTTTTTAAATTTTATTTAAGGATATTTTGTTTTCTGATATTTAAGTCAGGACAAAACAGATGTCATAAGTTGTTTTGAGATAAATCATTCTGTCCTAGTTTTTGGATGCTCCATACTTCTGACATGGTTTGAGTACTGAGCTGTTAGGAAAGGTACTGGCAAAACCCCTCAGATCCTAAAGAGGGCACAGGATCATTTCTAGCCCTTTGTATTACTAGAAAACATTGCTGTTGAAAAGTCACTTTTACTAAGTGGAATACAGAGCTTGAGTTCATTCTCAACACTGTATCTTGCTCAGAGTGGTAGTCAAATTATTATTTTCTTCATAAAAGTTGTCACACAGGCACAGCACATATATTTGCATTATTGTCATGTTGCTCATCTTTAGCTGGATGAAAACTACTACAAAACTACTTTGTCCTCACTGTGACCCATGTATCCTGAAATTGCACACAGTTTAAAATGAGACCTGAAATATTCATGTATCATTTAAATTATGCAAAATAATCTACAGGCAACCATAAAATCTTATGAATCTGAGATATATTTTCAGTTACATGAGGGCAGGAGATGAGTGGGGATTTTGTCCTGAAAAAAAAAAGGATAAAGGTTCCCCTTTATCAAAAAGAAGTAATTGTTTCCAAAGTAGAACATGAGAAAAGTTAAATACTATAAAGGAAAACTACACTTCGTGTTCTGATCAGTTAGAGACAATGTAAATGGTAACAGCAGGAACCAGTTTTCAGCTGGGATTATGCTCACTCTCCTGAATGCCAATGTAGATTTTCAGGTAAACAACCATCCTGCTCCTTAAAAATTACATTAGTTTCTCCTCTGTGCTTACACAGTGGAATTGTTCTTGAGAGATTGGCTACTAAACCAAACAGTTTGCAGTTAGAACCTCAGTGCTACCTATGTAATGCTTCTGGAGAAAATTCTTCAATAGTCTGGGGGAGCTATTTGTCTCATAACACATCTGCAACTGCATATCACAGCTTAATCTTTTTATTAACAGCATGTGGACCTTCTCAAAATGGGAAAGGATATGAAAAGGAAGAGGAAAGACTTTCAAAGATGTTGCTGCATCCTTCCTGTCCCTGACCCCGCCCCCCTGACCCCTTCTGACTGGATGTGAGTCAGGACCGCCCTCCCCTCCCTAGAGATAAAAACCGCAGCAAGCCCTGGAACTGGGTCTCTTTGTTTCCGGGCTTGTATGGAACTTGCACCCTCCCTTGTATTCCCGCCCCCCCTCCTCAGTCTCCCCATCCCTCCCCTGTTTTCCGCAATAAAAGCACCATGGAGACCTGGAACGAAACAGCTGCCTTTCTAAACCTGCGACGCTTATACAAGGACCGCGTCTGACCAGTCTCACACCTCGTGGCCACGGTGAAACCATCCTGCGTGTTCCGGTTCTGGGGCAGCTCTCCCCCCCACGGCGGGGGAGCACTGCCCCACTGTTCTGCACTGCAGCACAAAGATATCTACAATACTGCCTTTTGCTGTCATATTCATAAGAGCCTCTGAAGGGGGAGCTGCTGGGCAGCACGGGTAAGTAGAAGATACCACTGAATTTGGATTATGCCTGACCTTGGTTTATTATTTTCTGCAGACTAAACAAAAATTTAGTCCTAATTTATTTGGCACTTTGAGGATTTTTTTTGTTAGGCACTGGTAGCTAAAATGACCAATCTCAAGATAAAATGGCCTTGTATTAAGGTAAGCTCCACCTAGCAGCAACTAAAACCTGAGTGTTATCAACATTATTCTCATCCTAATTCCAAAACAGAGCATTGTGGGAGCTACTAAGAAGAAAATGAACACTATCCCAGTCAGAAGGACGCGAAGACAGCAACTTAAGTCTAAAATGCCACAGCATACCTCTTAAGATAAGTGGACAACTTTACCTGCAAATCAACAGCAGATAGAATGAAAAATTTTGTAGCTGATTCATATGATTCCAGACCTTAATGCTGATATATGATTTTATCATCTCCCTTTTGCATTAGTATCATGTTGCAAAATTAAATTCACATCATTTACTACAGAAAACTTTAAAATCAGGCCTCTTTAGTAGCCCAGAGAGGTGTATCTTTGAAGGATTAATCCACCCAAATATGCTTAGAAAATCTAAGATAAGGCAAATTAGGGCTCAACCTTTCATTGTGAATAGAAGCAAGGGAGCAGGAAAATGGTGTTAGTCTCTAACTGTGTGGAACAGGATAATGAGGTGAGAAACATCTCTTTTGCATGAAACAAAATTAGCATAACTGCAGGCTCAAAGCCGTAGTCCATTAAATAATACTGTGTTTGTCTGGAATGGTAATAAAACAAAATTAAAAAGTAAAATCAGGTAGTTATCCAGTTAGTTTCTGTAGGAAATGGGAAGTCACAGGAGCAGTCTCTGTACTTGTATGTAGCTAGGGATTTCTGGGGAACACAACTGACTAAATGAGAAAAATTACAGAGCAATTAAGGACATAGAAGACAAGTGTTCAAATCATGCAAATCAAGGCTCTCTGCTGAAAAGTTTGCTTGAATGTGAGACAAAGAGATGTGAAGAAAAGCATACTTAGGATTCAAAAGAGAGAGATAATACCCACACAAGATTTTAGCCAAGATATAAAGGTTAACAACTCTACTTTGCAAACAGTACTGTGAGACATAAATAATCTAGTGCATTGAGTTATGTTGCAGGAGAAACAACTACGTTTATGGCAGCCTTTCCTTTATGAGTTTAGTTAGAAGCTGTCTGAAGGCATTGAAAAGAGAATTGCATGACAAATATATTTTTAATATAAACTGCAGATTTTTATAACTAACAGAATTAATAAAAGTAACTGTTATTTCCATATGTGCTTGCCTTAAATCAGTACATACAAGTGGCACTGAGAGGTCTTTTCTTCCTTCAACTGCTGCTCAATCTCCCTAGGATCTCTGCTAGAAAGTACAGGAGGATTGTAATTGTGGTCAACCCAACAGTGTCCCACGTTCCCTCTGAAAGGACATAACTTAACCCTCTATAATGAGATTAAGTGAAATGTCTAGATTGCATTTAGAGGGGGAGTTTTTCTTAATGAAAATTTTTTTTAAAGGGCTAATACACTGCCACTTGAAGACAATTTCATTTGCAAGTAAGTTGCCAGGCTGACATTTTTCTCTCTTTCCTCCAGAGATAAAAGAAAAGAAGCTGTGAATAAACTTTTCCCAGAATAACTCCATTCAGGAAATCAGTATTTCTTGGCTTGGGCAGCTACCACTGAATGCTGTGAAAGAAGTGATTCACAAGTCTGTACTGGACACTGATGTGGTATCATTTCACTACCCTGCCTGTGATTCAGTCACCAGACAAAATGTGTAGGAGGGGCAATCTCAAGAAGCTGTAGAATGACCAATGCAAGAGACTTTGTTATCCTCACTTGGGAGCTAGGGAACAGAAAATATTACATCTATTTCTCCTCGGCAACTGTCATGAAAGTTGTGGTTTTTCATAAGGTTTGGAAGGGTTGTTTCGTTGTTTCCACCTTGTTCCCACTACCATCTGGAAAACTTGGAGACAGAACACATCTTCATTCAGCTTTGCAAAAAAGGTCTGGTTCCAACTCAATCTGGGGATGTCAGAGGACTGAAGGCATTGGAACATGGACAGGAGAAAAATCCTGCTTGCACTACTGCTCTTAGAATCAGCAAAGCAGGACACCAGGTGGAACACACATCTCCTCAGTCTTTATTTATTTTTTTCTCATTTTCATGATAGTTTAAGGGTTTATATTAAATAAACATGTCAGGGAAAAACCTTTCATTCAGCAATCTCCTTAACAATGACCTTCGAATGCACTTAAGAGCATCACAGCTCACAGAGTGGAACTGGACAGGAGGTACTTAAGTGCACTGGGTACACTAAGAGTAAGAGGTTATTTGTGAGCCTGTAGATTAATATCTTCTTTGACTGCTTCCTTGTCAAGATCCCAAGGACCAGCTACTTTCTAAGTTTTTGTTTATGGTGTCTTTTCTTCTGCTGTATGTCGATAACACATAGCAATGTGGCCAGAGATTCTGTTACTTAAAGTCATTTTGGTAATGGAAGGCTGATCCGATTTCTGGGAAACTGACTAGGAGCCTTGGTTCCTAAATTTCTGGTAATGTTGTAACTACCTCTCTGTTCTGCAGGGAGTGATACCTCTTTGAGCCAATCTCTGGAAACTGTTCTGAAACTTCTAACATAATCAGAATATGCTTAAGTTAGCTTTTGTGCTGTAGTTTCTATGACTATTTTATAAAAACAATCTCTGTTAAAAACAAGCGAAAAGATAGCTCATCTAGAAAACCATCATACAGTTCAAGTCCTTGATGATTATTAAAGAATTAAGGGAAAAAAATCTGTAAAAAGCAATCACAGCGCACATAACAATATTTTTATTCTTAGTGTTTGGAATACCCTCAGCTTTTTTGCTAATAGTAGATCATTCTACTATGACTTATATTTTCAACTTATATTTTCACATGACATATTTTTAACATGACTTATATTTTCTTTTAGGGGGCATAACATAGATGTTACACCTCTGTGTTACACCTGGCTGTATATTACACCTGTTTTTAGATACTAAGCCTTATTGAGAAGAATGTTGTCTTTTTGTTTGTACCTTCACAGCTACCTCATTCACTGTGTATAAATATAAGAAACAGCATAAAATGATTAATTTAAGAGATGATAAAGTAATAGCAAAAATACCAGATGACTAAACTTACATATGCCTTTAAAAGGGGTAGTGGTACAATTGTATTTTAAAATGTTCACTGGCTTTGGAAGCAAACAGAATTGCTTCCAGAACACATGAGACTTCTTTTCAGTTATCATGAAGAATGAAGACATTTAAATAGATAAGTTAAAACAGAAGCAACATTAGTATGACCAGAGGACAAAACAAGCTTGCGTACTGAGATAGTCACACAATCCTGTATCTGCATCTTGCTACATGAGAAATGCCTTTTTATATTCTCTTAAGACCAGTTGGGGAAATCCTGTAGTCAAAACAACATAGGATATATCTGAATTTGAAATGCTCAGCATAAATATAGACTTACTTCCTTGTGATGCATTTGATTTTTTTACAGGCTTAGAAGAGTAAATAACCTGAAGTATATTCATTGTGGATGAACGGGCATGCTCAAGACCGTGACTCATGACCTGCTCCCAACTTTCCATAGCCTATATTGGTGACACTTGAGTTCCACATTTTTCTCCAGAATCAGGAGGTCTATATTTTTCTTGCTTTTAATAAAAGTTGAGCTAAGACGGTGATACAATCACTCTGGTATACTTTGCATGATATCATATAAAGCTATTAGGTAATCAATGATTAATTCAATTTTGACATAATTAGTTGGTTCTGTGACTTCTGCAGAAAAACAACTGGAAAGCCAGCAGAAAAGATGAGGAAAGACTGAGCATGGGACTTATTAACATAAGAATCATCAACCGATAGAAGAATTAATAAGAGAACTATGTGACTTATAGCCAACTGACATTAATGTCTTTGTTTGCTAAAATTTTATAAATAGTGAAAAGTTTTGATAGTCATTGTGCCAACTTTGTTGAGGTGCCATCCAGCGTTCATTTCTGGGCAGAATGGTAAATATGTTGAATACCTCAGCTCTTTGTGTGGATCAGCCTCTTGCACAACCTGTTTTGGGACAACATCAGATGCTAATGGTTTTGGGGTTATAGCAAGATCACCTGGCCACGCTGCCCTCTGGAAATTCAACTGCTACAAAATCCTCTAGGAGATGTGTGAGGACTTCTGAAGAGTGCTACAGAGGCTGCACACTTGCAAGGATTTCCCCCCTGTACTAAACACCCTTGAGGATCAGGGGTTTTGGCCTCACATGCTGTGAAATGTCAGCCAGACATAGGGATTAGGTCCAAATAGAAAAGTTGGCCAGAACTTGGTGTGCCACAAATCAACTGAAAAATACCACTGTGAAAAAACCACCAGATGTGTTTACTATGTAATTCTGGTACCACTGTTCAACAAAGAGTGGAATATAGAGTGTAGTGATTTCATCTAAAATACTGGAGATGTTCCCAAGCCTTAAATTTGCTCTGTTACCTACTTTTCATGTCGGGTTGCAAAATAACATTGGAAGCTTTGCTGAAATTTCCTAAAATGTTGCGTTGTTTAAGTGACCCTTACCCGACTCTGCAGCATGCTCAGTGCTCCAGCAGAGTTTTGTGTTGGCAGTGCTCTCCTCAGCATCCTGCCCGGTGAACCATTACGCAGAAGAGAAGCACAGCATCTGGATCAGGAGACTACATGTTGGGACCTAGATGTGGGAGGAATAAAGTAAGTTTAAAGCCACAATAGATTTCTGAGTGGTTTTCAGCCCATCTATGAAGATCATTCAAAGCAGGAGGGTGCTGATATTTCACAAGTAACTTCTGCAAGTCCCCTTTACATATTCCAAATTAATGGAAAACACAAAACAGACTTTTGAAAATATTATTTTTAATTAGATAATAGAGTCCCATCTTTGAATGCTGCAGAATAAAGGGGATTCCCTCTGAAAAATATTGTCAGCAAAGGATAATTTTTTGTGATTTCTCATAACAATCATGGTGACTGTCTAGCCAGCTCATTGTCCTTTTACCCTTCTATAGATGACACAATAAAATACAAGTGGAATGTTTCACTTCACTTTTATAATTTTTTTCCCTAGATTCATGTTTAAATCTTGCAAGTGTTGTGGTTGGAGAAAGAAGCAAATTTTTGTTCAAGCAACTGATTTTATACTCATAGCAAGACCTCAAAGAGATACAGCAGAAAATGACAGGATGTTGACAGAACAGTTTATTTGGGCATTAATATTAGTATTTTTTATAAAAGGAGTCCCAACATAATCTGCAAGAAAATAAATTTGTGAAGGAGGCTGCCTACAACAGTTGTAGAAGCTCCATCCTCAGAGGTATTTAAAAATCAGCCAAACATGGAGCAACATTCTGTGATGTCAAAGTTAGCCCTCCTTTAGGTGGGAGGCACCTGTAGGTGCCTTTTCCAATGTAAACTATACAATGAAATTAGGTCTTGAATTAAAAGAAATGTGATGGAGGATGGAAATATGCAAACACGCACAGATGTGTGAAGGCATAAGCATTATCTTCTTAGAAAATAAAACACTGATAATCAGAGATATGGATTGGGAACACAGTCTTGTTTCTGTAATTTATAGAGGCACCATTGCCAGTTTTGTAGCCCTTTGGCAGCTGGGTCTCAAACAATAGGGCTCAGTTTCAGTTACCTTAATTTTGGTCACAGTGAACTTGTTGGAGCTGGAATATCCTACACTGAATTATTTACTCAGGCTAGTGATTTTCTTTTAAGTCCCTGTAAGAGTAATTCAGTCATTTCCAAAAAGAAATTAGCAGAAAATATGCATTTCTTTTTTATAAAGAAAATGTTTATAAGCATTCAATTAAAGCTGTGCTTTTTGGTAGTATGTTCAAGTTTGGCAGCCTAGAAAACCTACATAAACTCAGACAAGTCCTGAGTTGCTTAATTTATTTTCATAATTGGAGAAGAGATTTGTTGGCATTGTGTAGGTTGTCTCCAGCAGTCTCTTCACTGACATATTCCTTCTCAGAGCTTCCAAGGCACGCAGAACTTTTAGAATATGTGTATACATATATATAAAAGTTTTTCTGCAGGAACAGCATGGTGAAGGCTTAGGAACAGAAATCAGTGATGCTGCTTATGCACAGCAGGGGAATTTGAGTAGTATGACTGGATGGAGAGGACAGCAAAGAATTAAGACATGGAGGAGGTGAAAGGAAGGAGAAAGTTTGAGTGTAGCAGAAGGATTTATGAACACTAAATCATATTCTACTTGAGAACTTGAAACTCAATCCCATGCCCACTGCCTTCCCATGAATTCATAATTATAAAAAGGTATTAAATCTTTAATCACATTATGATGTAATGATCTCCTTTTTCTCTTACAGGGTTTGTGAACCAAATGGACTGTTTTCACTGAGTAGACCAATCTCCTGGAAAAAAGCCAAACCAAACTAAACCCCTGTATAAACGTTCTTGTTTGGAAAAAGGTGTGTAGAAAAGGAGACACAAGATGACAGAAAGAAATCACAGGTTCAATGACAAAGGCAGCTGGGTGCAGCTCTGAGTCCTGTCCCTGCCTTCATCTCACCAGCTCCCTGGGATTTGGGCAAGCACCTTTACACAGATTTTTCACAAGCAACAATAATTTTCTGAGTTCCCTCTTAGAAGAAATCCTGCCTTTTAGTTGCTTTGCATATCTGCCCCTAGGATGGGATGCTTCATGCTCCCCAAGAAAATATTTGTAGTTGCTATAGTCAGCTAGCGCAGATGCAGATTTCTCCAGGGCAGATGTTACAGCTTGAAGAAATAAGTGCCCTTGCAGAGTCCTCAAAGATGCAACAGAACACACTGGGGGCTAAAGAGAACATTGACAATCCTAGAGAATGCTAAACAATCACTTAAAACAAAAATTAAAATTCATCTCCTGGTATCACATACTGGACCCAAAATATTTAGGTTCTTCCAAATTTTTGCAATTATAGAGTGAAACTCCTCTTTTCTTATGCTTCAGAACTTTTGAGAAAAATTAACTAATTCATGATCAAGCAGAAAATGGATAATGCACTCATAAGTGGCATATATATATATATATATATTCTAGCCAGTGTAAAATCATATTTCTTGTGCCCATGTAATTACTATAAGATATAGTGCAGCTAAGGCTGTAGACCTCTTTTGTTCAATAAAAATGATTGAAAATTAAATAAAATGAGTGAAAGAAAGCTGTAAGCAGTGAGGTAGCATATGTGAACCCCAGTCTAATGACTTTGGCCATCACCAGCATCCAGTGCTGGCCACTGCAGGACAGGTTTACCCTTGGAATTCCCAGAATGAGAACAGGCACCAGTTCAATGCCAGGTGGGCTCCCAAAGCCACCCTCCTTCCCACACCTCTGCTGCCCAACCTCTCCACTGCACATGACAGCCCTGAATACAACTAATCACAGTATCAGCATTAATCAAACCTCAGGAATGTGGAACACCCATTGACCTATTTACCCTGGCAAGAAGTGGGATTGGAACTACACCATTACCAAAGTACACTGCCAGGGAAACAAACAGCACTCTTTGAGCATTTCAGAGCCGCTGTGACTCCCACACTGTATATTAAGTGTCTTATAAGAACACTACACACCCTTGGTTCTAATGGGTATGGCTCTTCTGTGTATATTATTTTCATGGAATACAGCCTGAGGTTAATATGACATTCAGCCTGAGGTTACTTGACTGTATGGCTTATACAAACAGATATAATTGGTTATTTTTGAGCAAGTGGGCTCATGTTGATAGCTTTTCCTCTTACAAGTAGGTTAATGGCAGTAATCAGCTGCAGCTTTTAGAAGTCAGGCACATAGATTTCCGTAGAGTCCCTGAAAAACCTTTCCTTAGTTCTGGAGGGGCACGTGAGGTTCCCACTTCGCCTTACAAGAAGACAGGTAGCAACTTTGTTACTTGCCAGAATACATGCAGGCCCCACTGGTAGACGTGCCAAAATTCTTAATTGGCCAATGCAGCACTCAGAAGAGGCCACAGAGCTCATGCCCAACTTTCTATCATGTTGTTGACCAACCAACAAAAACCAGTATTAAAAATATGTTAACAACATATTAACAAAATTATATTTAAGGTATGTGAAATAAAACCTTGTCACTGTCGTTATTTCTTTACAAAAAAAAAAAGTGTCTTCTACTCTATGAGCTATTCACAAGAACTTTAGCTCAACAACTGCATTGTCCAGTTTGTATCTGCACAAACAGAGTCGGCGGCAGATGGTGACCTGACATCGTCGATGAGGTCAAGTCCTTTCTCCAGCAGAGACAATAAGCTTTTCCACACTGTCCTTATTTATAGCTTAAACTCTAGGGAAGAAGATTACCAACACTTGACATTCACAGCCTTCTGGCAGAGGCTGCGGCCAGGAAAGGTGCAGTGGGAATAATTTCTGACTAGAAGTTTAGAATATGATGATCCATCTACTCAAATATAAATTGCAGCCAGTAAATTTTCTTCTCTTATATTTTCACTTAAAAAAAGACATTCTAATACATTTGACAAATTTTAGTAATGAGTGGGCTGGATTAGCAACTTTGGTATAAGACTTTTTTAACCATCACAGAGTACAAACTTTTAGTCTACATGTATTTTCATAAAACAAGCCTTTAAAAGCAGTTCCTTGGTGAGCAAAAAAAATCCCTATCAGCCATTTTTTGGTAAAGAATTTTTAAGTGTTGACACTAGATTTAATTGGTAAATTATTAAACTGTTCAATTGTAATTTATAGCAGCACTGTCAACAAGGCCTGAATGATCACCCCATGCTGCCACTAAGGATATACCTCATCTGTTATGGCATGAAATACTGTATAATAATTTGTAATTATGCATCTATCTGGTCACCTGCTTGTAACAATATATCAGGAGAGACAACAGCCTAATTACATAGTATGTCTGCTGCTGGCTTCCAAATATTTCTGCTATTCTTCACTAATTTCTAAGGGAAATAATAAATAAGAATCAGCTTCCTTATTCTACAATAGCACATTAGTTTATGAATGGAAGACAGAAAGTTTTTATTAGCCTCCAAGGTGGCTAGATTCTTTGTGTTCTCATCATGATATTAAAATCTAGCCCCAGCCACCCATATATCCTGATGGATGATGGAGAACTGACCTTTAACAGGTCAGTTAAAGGATGTGGAAGAAATCCTGGACCAGACTTCTCAGAGAGTTGTGCAGAATATTATCTCAAAAGTGACACTCAGCTCTGGTCAAGTGAGATGTCTGTTTGCACTGATATAGCACAGGCAACTCAGATGAAATGTCTCTCTTCTGGTTCTACCTTCAGGCTCATTCAGAGCATGGGATCATAGGACCCATCTTGGGAACAGCACTGGGCCAGCAAGAGGAACCTTCAGTGTGCAGGAACTTTCTCTGTTTGGCACAGAGGCCATGAGAAGGTAAACTGATCTGGCATTAATGATATAAAGCCAGAAGTCCTTTTCTCTGTGAAAGAACAGTCTGTCTGTACCAGGGACGTCCAACATTGTCCTGTCCCATTAAACCTCAGCTCAAAAAGGAGTTCTGAGTGTATATTCCCATGAGGAGCTATTAATGGTGCTTTCTTCTAGAGTTTGCTCTTTGCAGAGACAAACTATATCACCTTGTTTTTTTAATATGTCAGCATTCACTCCTGGAATGAATTTCTGTCCTACCAAAACCTGTAAAATGGGAACCAGACAGCTGAGTTGAGTGAAAATAATGTCTTCAAATTTGGGAAAACTTGAATTCAAATTTGCTTATAGAAAATGAGATTTTACTTCATACAGGTTTCTCTGAGAAATAAGTAGCTGATAATAACTGATAGTATGGTTTTCCTCCCTCCATTTCTAGCCAATTACTTTTGACAGACTTCTGAAAATTAGAACAATTTTAGCATTCATGGAGGGCAAATGGACATGTTTGGGATATTCTTGTTTTGCCTAATAAACTATAATTTGGTGCAGGGAATCGGAATTGTATTATAATAGTGAGAATTGGCAGTGAATTATAGTCCTGCAGCTAAGATGACCTTTAAAGTCACTATTTTCCATTATAAATGTCTAAGTGCACAGAAAAGCCTCATAAAAAAAACCAGGAATGCGTAAGTATTCAATCTCCTGGGGTTTAGCTCCTAGTGATGGTGCAGTGATGAAATAGAGAGTATAGCAACAAGACTGAGTAATGTAAAAAAGCAAGAGGAATAAAATCTGTGCTTTTGTGCAGACTAACAAGTTTGTTCCAGAAACTGAGTTTGGTCTGCTGTTCTTCCCTGATCCCTGCAAGATGCAGCACCGTGCTGGCCTGCAGAGCAGTGACTCACTTTACACCACAAACCATGCTGTTTGGATAGAACAGGATGTCTCACTGGGAGCTGTTCCAGACTGCCTTTCTCCCTGCTGTGCTGGCTGCAGCAGGCTGAACTCCCTGAGCACAGAAAAGGGAAACACTGGTCTGACAGAACCCTGAACCTGACATTAGAAAATGTATCACTGTCCATGGCCTGAAAGACACTGCAAGCTGAAGTGAGAATGAACTTTTCACTCATAAGAAAGAATCTAGCATTATATTATCCATACTGTCCAACACTCCCCATCAGCCTGTACCTCTGTCCCCCGTGACCCCTCTCTATTTCCAATGAGCAACTAGGCAGACTTAGAATGGTTTCTGATCATAATCTTATTTTTCCCAGAGAATTCAAACATTCATAGTGACAGCAAGGTATCTTAGAGTTGTTTAGGTTGGAAAAGACCAACCTAAACCTATATTTTTATAAAATAGTTGATAGTGCTCCTGTAAACTACAATTGAACAGTTTAATAGTTTACCAATTAAATCTAGTGTCAATACTTAAAAATTCTTTACAAAAAATGGCTGATGGTTTTTTTTTTTCCCACCAAGGAACTGCTTTTAAAGGCTTGTTTTATGAAAATCCAGGTTTTCATTGAGGATCATTGAGTCCAGCCATTAACCTGAACACCACACCTACACGTCCTTTAAATATCTTCAGGGTTGGTAATTCTACCACTTCTCTGGACAGCCTGTTCCAATGCTTGAGCACTTTTTCAGTGCAGAAATTTTTCATAGTATGCAATCTAAACCTTCCCTGGCACCACTTGAGGCTATTTCATCTTGTCTTATCACTTGTTACTTGGGGGACAAATCAATCTCCACCTGGCTACAGCCTCATTTCAGGGAGTTGTAGAGAGCAATAGGGTCACCCCTGGGCCTCCTTTTCTCCAGACTCCCCAGCTCCCTCAGCTGCTCCTTGTGCTCCAGACCCTTCCCAGCTCCACTGCCCTTCTCGGGACACTCCAGCACCTCAATGTCTTTCTTGTTGTGAGTGGCCCAGAACTGGACACAGCATTAGTGGTGTGGCCTCACCAGTGCTGGGTACTGCCCTGGTCCTGCTGGCCACACTGCTGCTGATCCCAGGCCTTTTTCTGCTGGGCAGCTTTCTACCCACTCTGCCCCAAGTCTGCAGCTTTGCATGGGGCTGCATTTTGGCACTTAGCCTTGTTGAAGCTCACACAATTGTCCTTGACCCCTTGATCCTGCCTGTCCAGATCTCTGCAGAGCCTTCCAACCCTCCAGAAGGTCAGCTCTCTCACTCAACTTGTCATCTGCAAACTCACTGAGGGTGTGCTTGACACCCTCATCCAGATAATTTGTAAAGGTACTAAACAGGACTGGGCCCAGCACTGAGCCCTGGGGAACACCCCTGGTGCCTGGCTGTCAGCTGCGTTTAACTCCATTCACCACCCCTCTGGGCTTGGCTAACCAGCCAGTTTTTCACCTAGCAAAGAGCACACCAGTCCAACTCATGAGCAGCCAGTTTCTCCAGAAGAATGTTGTAGAGGGGACTCAGATAAGACAAGAAAGACTTGTCCTATGCCCTTGTTGACTGGGCTTGATCCCCTGCTTGTCCTGTACATGCAATGGGATGGCACTCAAGATGTTCTTCACCATGACTTTCCCCAGCAGCACAGTCAGGCTTACAGGACTGGTCCAGTTGCTGATATATTCACAGAAACACTTTTTTGTGTCCTTTAGAGCACAAGATAAAGCTTGTGTAGCCAGATAAAGCTTCAGCTGGACTTTGGCCCTGCTAATTTTCTTCCTGCTTAACCTCCTGTTTGTTGTTCATGTTGTATGCAATGGTGTAGAGGCACTTCAGTTGAGCCATTGATCCCACACCTCTCTGGGGAGAGAAGCTCTAATTCCTACATTCCTATCCTCAGGTGCTTCCATGGTTTTTAAAATATCACTGACCCATTTGTTTTTGTTGCCATGTGGATCTCCATCCCCTACCTCTAATGGCAGAAGGAACTTGCTAGCACATAGTCACTTCAAAAAGTGGTGCATGTCACCTTCAAATTTGCCTCTAGTGAGCCTGGCTATACCACTTTCCCCCTTTTAGTTTAAAGTTGTTTCAGTGAGCCCTGCTAACTTCTGTGCAAAGATCCTTTTCCTCCTTTGGGACAGGTGTACCCCATCTATTGCCAGCAAATCTGGTGCTGTGTAGCCAAAATCATGATCAAAACCCCTTAATTGTGCTGGTGACACCAGGCTCAGGGTCAGATACTGGTCTGCTGGCTCATACCATTCCTTCCCTGCAACTGTATGGATAGAGGAGAGCAACAGTTGTGCTCCTGATCCCTTAACAGTCATTCCAAGGCTCTGTAATCTATTAACTGTTCTTGAATGTCTTGTTGCAACTTCATCACTGCCTACCTGAGAAACCAATCATAATCAGAGTGTTGTGCCACAGGAGGACACTTTCACTTCACATCTTTAATCCAGGCCCGAGGAAGGAAGAAGGCATCCTGAAGAAGTGTGTCTGGTCTGCATATGGGGCTTTCTGTTCCCTTCAGAAAGGATCTTCTATGACATACACCTGTCTTTTTATTCTTTATGGAAGCAATTTTAACCCAGGGCATAGGCTCAGTTAACCTCAGTGGCACCTCCAAGCCAGATGGACCATCCTCCTTGTTACTGCTCCATTCCAGTTGCAGAGCCTCCCACCTCTCCTGCCAGGTCCCTGGGGCAGTCACAGGTGAGACATGGCTGCTGCACTGGGCAGGAGCCTGTCGACATTCCCCTGTCCATTCAGTAGCAGTGCCCAGGCAGGCCGAGGGAGGAGCAGGAACCCCCTGTGTCATGTGGGGCTGTCTCGGGGTACAATTCCCGCAGTGTGTCTCTCCCGCAGCCCTGGCTATCCCCGTTCCCAGAGTTCTGGTTACCCAGGGCACAGCTATGAACTCCTATTCTGTGATCAGAACAGCCCAGCAGACTCCCAAATTTAACACCTCTATTGAGCTATAAATATTGTTTGTTTACACTATGTTGATCTCTAATTATCTCCTTCCAAGACAAAATAACCAAGTGATACCTTTCCATTTAACTGGTACATGTCATATAGATTGGTAATAATAAATAGAAATAAACACAATCCTGACTGACTAAGGAAGCACTGCACTATTTACTGCTTGGAAAGTATAGCCAAACATGCTGTGATAATTATCATCAGGAGTTTGTTCTGCAGCATCAGACTCTCTTAAAAGTAAGCTGCCTAAAAATACCTTCAGTAGAAGAAATGGCAAGGCAGTTGTGCACAGAAGGGAGAATTTCCTATTACTGACTTATACAGATATAATCTTGCAGGTTTTGACAATGCAATCCTTGACAAGTTTCTGTCCCACACATCTTTTTTCCCTCCTTTCCAACCTAAATGAATCTATAATTCTATGATTAGGCAGAAAGTGTTACCTTTAACAAGACTCATCAGTGCATTTGTTTACTCTTGTTTACTTCTGATTAAAAACTCCTTATTTCACTGCTATCATCTACAGAAACTCTGACACTGTTTTCCGTAGGATTCGACTGACTGCAGATTTTCTGTTCTCTGCCTGCATTTAATGCTCTTTCAACTGTATACACTAAGATGTAAATAACTTTTCTCCCAGTTTTTGTCTCTGTGCTTGCTCTGTTAACTAGGCTCAGAGCAGTTGCTTTGTTTTCTCCTCGTTTTTGTTGTGTGAATTTGTTAGCAAGCAATGACAAATTTTCACAGGCTAGCACCAGTTTTCTCTATTTGCTGATGTCTCTCACACAGCAGAAACAGAGAAACAGGTGCCAAGTGCAAGGTTAAATACAATACTTAAACTACGTCTTTTATAGGAAATCTTAAGAGACAGTTTTTAAAAGCATTGAAGCTAAATTTTGAATTTAAAATTGAAGCTAAACTCCTTAAATGAGTTCCCTCATCTTCTCAATACAATGAAGAAAGAAAGAAAAACAAGAGGTTGTCAAAAGTCGTGAAATACTCACAAGTCCCGGAATGCTGAGCAGCAAGTTGACACAGAAGTTAGGGTTAGGTTTGCACAAGTGACAGCAGCAAATGCTCCACCCCCTCCTCCACTCCGTTTTACTTTCAGTTGTTATATAAATAAATTTGTACCTAATAAGGTGGAAATTATTCTCATTACAAAGAGCAGACTGGAGGGATTTCCTGCTGTGATTTCCGAGCAACTTTCCAACTTGGGGAAAAAAACCCTCAACAAAACAACACAAAAAACCCTTTTGGGATATACATATGCCTACGATTTAGAAGGCAGGCAAGTGGCTGCCAAACATGAAAGGCAGCTGACTGCTTGCTTTCCCAAGCATGGACATTCCCTTTTAGCATTCCTGAAAGGGAAGAAAGCTCACGGTTTGCGCCCTTGTGGCTGCACAGTCCCTTGCTCCCTTGTAGCTCAAGTGGATCCTCCCAGCCTGGGCTCGGCAGAATTGCTTACTTTGGAAGCAGACACTGTAGCTTAATGCTGACTCCTCCTCTTCACAGCCCGAGCAGTGTTTCCGTACTGGGGCAGCTGCCTCATGGCAGAGAAAGAAGCGGCCTTTTGGGACAACGCCAAGAAGCCACTGAAGAGGGTTGTAAGGACAGAACAGAGCTTCTCCAAAAGGCTTCTCCATCTTGCTTGCTGTGGAACAGGGCAGAGAGGTGGCATAGGCCAGCAGGAGAGGATCCTTGTAAAGGAGCTGAAAAGAATAATCTGCAAATTGCCTTGAAATTAGAAGTTGTGGATTTTAGCTGTTAAGAAAATGAGGGGTTAGTATCTATAATAATCACCGCGAATGGCAGCTGTAATCTTAAAGTCCTGCTCAGACACCTCATCATGAAAAGCTTTTCTTCCTTGAGATAAACTTGAATGTCTTGAAGATGAGGCTCAGCAGCTCCCCAGGAGTATTGTCAGGTTTCTAGGAACCACCACTTACATATATAAGGTTCATGCATTCAAGAGGCAACACTGAAAACAGTACTTAATCTCTGTGCAATCTTCTTTTTGTCCCTGTCTGTGCTGTTCTGGATGCTGATTGTTATTCTGTGCATGTCACACTGAGAGGTGGTAAAAATATTCTGCAGCTAGATGACAGGGGTTAAGAAATTACTCTGTCTCTTTACTGAAGAAGAGATGAGTTTCTGGAGTTGGGCATTTCCTTCTTGTTTCTCAGTGTAATAACATTTTTCCAGGAACATTACTTAAGAAACAATACCAGTTAGTTCACTGCACTGGCATACTCTATTACACCCAGCAAAACCTATTACAGACAGATTCAGAAAATATATTTATGAACCTAAATAAGCCTTCTGTAACTTCAACAGCTGTCACACAATTAAGAGAAACAGGGCCTGGGATTGAATGTTTCCAGAGAGTAGTTATAGGTGGCTGCATGACAAATTCATCGTGTGGGGCAGCTCGCTGCAGTTTCTTAGCACCCCAGTGTCCTGTGGTCCAACATTTGGGTCCAGCATCCATTCTGCAGAGAAAGCACCAGAAAGAAATGCCACCACATTGATTACCTCCTGCAGGGGGTCAGGTTTACAGTCAGTGCCACTGCAAAGAACCTTCCACCATTTAGCATAAGACCAAAAAATAAAAAGCAGAACTCACAATTTCATGCTTGCCAGGGACTCTTGGCTCTCTCATATAATACCTTATCTGTGCCTCCAGGAAACAGCTACTTACACTCCCCGTACTTTGCCTCAATGCAGAGTGGGAATGCCCCTTTTTAAGCAGGTGTAGAGATATGAGAGGTGAAATCTGCTTCACCTGGTAGCTGTTAGAAACCTGGGTAGGATTTGAAAGTGAAAATAAAAATATAGACTCTCCACGCCTAGTTACGGATTATAAAAGGAAGTACCAGCATTGCAGGAAAAACATCAGCTTGGATAAATATTTAAACCAAAGGAACATACCCACTTATTGAGTGTCTTATGATAAGGGCTATTATTTTCAGACAAAAGTGGTCATAAAGTTCTGTTTATTCAGCTTGCTCAGCTCAAAGAATGAGAGTACATGATATCAAGTGTACATGTGAGTGTATGTGCTTGGACTTGGATCCCAAAGTCTCTCATTTTTTGCACTGTTTAAATCTGAAAGAAAACAGGGTGTTTTCCATTTGTTTTTGCTTTTTGGTGTGATACCTTTGCTATGCTAAATTTGACAGAATTTTCTAAATGAGGAAAAATTTATAAGCAAACTTAGAAAAATAAACACAGAAAGCTCTAGGTATTAATTAATTATGTGAGAATAGGGAAAGAATAACTTGTTTCATTTTTAAAAAAAAAATCATTTCCCCAACACTTTCCTCTGAACACAGCAAAATTGAATCATTGTATATAGGGTGGATTTCTTTTTTAACTATCTCTCTGGGTTTGTTTTTTTTAAGCACTGTTTTTCTGGCATTTCTGAAGTTAAAAATATATTCCTAGCTTAATATAAAAACTCTTCCTAAGCATTACAGTAGTTGTATATAAAAGTAATGCAAGTGTCAGTATGTATTATATTGCAGTAGGGTGGCAATACCACCAGCACTCCCTCAAAAATTAATTCCTTTTCATTTTCTTAATTAGACAGAAATGTGCTCCCTAATTACACAGGAGACTTTTCATAATCATCTAAATGTTACTCGCCACATCAAGGTGTTTATTTATAGCATAAATTATTCTCAGATTCTCTTACAAACCAAATACCCCTTCCTAATTTATGAAGGTTTCATTTATGGTGGACACAGGCTGTTTGGAAAGGTACTGGCAATTACTCTCACTAAAGAGCAACTAAATGGTAATTTAGTGTTTTAAGTGCAGTGACAAAAAATGTGAATGCAAACAGTAAAGCGAAAACAGATGCATGACTGTCAGTATGGGAATAAAGCAGGAATACCAAAAACTCAAACATGACAATTCTGATTTGAAAAGCAAAATTACCCAAATATTTTGTACAGCTGCATGATACTCAACAACAAGTTTGTGGGTTTTGTACTCCTAAAAGTCTGCCCGTATTCCCATGGAATTCCTTTGGAATGGGTATTAGTTCTGTTGCTGAACACCAGGAGAAGAATTATTACTACAGAAGCAAGAGTGAAGAAATGGGAGGGAAGAAGGCTTTTCCAGAGCAGTCTGCGTGATTGAGTGGGTATACGAAAAACAATTCAAGCAAAGACAGACCCCTTTAGGATGGCCCTAGCTGATTCAGCTCTACAGTGATTATAATTTTCTTTAAATTCATTTCAAAATTTTCAGCGAACCTGAACCCAAATATACCAGCACATGGAGAAGACAATAATTTCAATCTGAAACATTTCTCTTCCCAAGTATTTTTTTTAATTATAGTGTTCCTGCTGTCTTTAAATTTTTGCTTCAGGGCTGAACTACTGCACCCTCAATTATCAACCCTATGAACTTCCACATAGGAAAATGAAAGAACTGTTGTTTTCTTCCTCTTGGTGACAGGGTGGGCATAAAGAGCTAATAAATATGTACAACTTTTGTTCCCTCTACTCCCAGCATGGCAGCCAGAAGAGGTAATTCCAGGAGAAACAACTTTCTGCCTCTGAGAAGTCACATCCCAGTCATCCCAGCAGCATTCACTATTACTCCATGGTTTAGAAAAGGTGAGCCTTGATTCTAGTGAAAGAGGCCAACAGCAGAGTGCTTTACTGCTGAGGAGGAGAGGACAGGGGAGAGTTTTATGATGAGTGACTCATGTAGATCTGTCTTTCAGATAAGTCAAGGAGGTGCATTTCTGGAAATTTTCACCTTCAGATACATAACTGAATTTGGTACCTGTTCTGCCCCAGTGCTCTAACCACACAAACCAATATTCAGGACAAATAATTCTGTGGAAGTGTTACTGCTGTAATAGAACATGTAATGTACCAAAGAAGTTCCTTAGTGGGAATGTGTGCATTCTGAAAACCTAGGAAACTTCTGCTTCATGACTTGTATAGGGCTATAATCTGTCTCTCCTTTTTTCATACTAAATGATAATGTTTCCTAAATTATAGACTCTTCAGATTGCTTATTAAAAACTGGCACTGCAAAACTGGTATTTAATTTCTAGATACATCTGGAGAGACATTATTATTACGCCTTTCAGAACCATGCACAATATTTCTGGCATGTTATAATTCATCAACTATTGCCACTAAAAATAGGCTATTCCTATTTAAAGAGACATTGTTTCCAAGCAAAACCAGATCAATTGCTAAGTCAGCAAAGGCAAAACAGAGGGAAAAGCATTTAATGCATAAAATGTCTAGAAATATGTTTCAGAATCTGTGAAAGAAGTTAACACAGAGAAATGTGCAGCTCTTACTTGGAGTCATGTGAGGAATGCATAATCCTAAGTGTTTTGCCCAGTGCCTGCCGAACAAAAATTACTCTATTTAGGCAAAATATTTCCAGTAGTACAGTAGTACAGACTAAAAGTCTTCTTAAGAGAGTTGTTCTTCCAATTGCTTGATAGGAAAATCCCACATCTGAAATAATTATATGAATGAAAAAAGCTGGCTAACATTCCAAAAGGAATGTCTTCACTATAGAAGTTCGCTCAAATTATACTTACGTTATTTCTGTCTGTGTTAATCAGCCTTGAGTGGTGTGGCCAGACCACAAAGCTCTTGCAGTTCACACTCTCTGCTGCAGGGAACTACATGCTAAATCCACAAAACTGTTGGCGACTCTAATCCTTACATTCCAAGATAGTTCCCAGAGGAATAATTCCCTTCTCAATTGTTTTTTTCAGAATTAGGCGCTGTGCTACTTGATCTCAGATGACTGGATATCTTCTGCACTGGGTAGCTGCAGCCCAGAGCAGTTCCGTGGGGAATCAGGCACCTTTCCCTGTTAGGTTGCACATGCTGAACAGAGCAATTTCTAAGTTAGCCAAGTAGCAGGGCTGGAAAAAGCCTTTTAAGGGTTTAAATGCCCTTGGCTGCATTGGTGCTGCCTCCAACCAGGATCTGTAACTCAGGATCCTCCCCTGAAAGCAGTGCCTTTATTCAGTATAAAGCACAGTATCCAAAATATGTGTCAGTCATTTTTTTTTTCTCTAGACAAGCATTTTCTAAGTTTTTCTCAACAGAAATTCCAGAACAGTGAGTGGAAGAACCAAAATTTTACATTATTATAATGAAACTGAGTCTCCTGGGAGAGGGTGAGTGGATTCCTTTCCTAAAGATATTTATTAAAACATTCTCTCAAGATCTCCCAGTCTCAGCCCAGCAGACACACTCTCTGAGGTTAGCAGTGTTCTTTGTGTCTCACTTTGCCATTTGTATTTGAAGCTTTCAGGAAAACAGGAAAATTAGATCCCAGCCCATATGATGCTGTGAGTAAGTCCTACTAGAAAGAAATAATATGCAAATGAGAGAGATGAAAGAGAAATGCAACTGAGTAATGATGTGCATTTCATCAAGATTATTTCCCTTTTTCTTCTCTTTAATACTAAAATATAATAACCATGACATATGTATCAAATTTCTCATTTTATACTACTCTTTTATAGTTTCATTATGCTGTAATGCAGATGTCTCTTTAATGCTCAGAACTTTTGTGACAAAAGTATAAAGCACTTCTAGAAAAGTAATTTCTGTATAAATGGAGAAAACAAAATACTTAACTACCACATGGACAGAATGTATTCTAAAAACTCAAAATTAAGAGACTCTGAACAACAGTGTATTTAGCCAAAAGGAAGGAAAGGGATTTCTCCAACTAGTTTAAATTAGTAGTCATATCAAATTCAAAGTTGTCTTTAGTTTTGTGACATTACTTTCCGGCTTCTAGGATATATGAAGAGACTGTTCAGGTATTATGACACTCATGGAAAAATGAACTCCCACAGTATCACTCCTTTACATTAAAAAAAATCAATGTGCTTTCTGTAGAGAATCTTAATGTGGGGCATACTAGCTACAGAAAGAATGAATGCTCTGGGAGTTGGCAGAATTGTGACTAGTTGATGGAAAGGTGGTGGTTTGACATTTACTATCAATAATTGGTCATTTGTCATGTAAGTCCTGGGTTTTATGATAGTTTATTGTCCTCAGACCAGTGATTTTGCCCAGAGCACCTGTTACTCAGGAGCAGCAGCTTCCCCTAAATGCTATGCCTTTGCTTTCTCTGGGGCTACAAGGGACACAAAAATGTTGAAGATGCATAGCAATGGAGATTCCTCATTTTTAGCCTCCCCTGCTCACTCTGAATTCTCCCCTCCTCTGTTTTGCGACTGTCTAGCCTAGGTGACTGAAATTCGTTGAAAGAAATCATGCAGTAGCAAGGAGCAGGAGAAATGTACAGCGCATTTCCAGTCCTCTCAGTCATCTCCCTGATGATTTACCTGTGTGTACTTCATGTACCCCAAAAATAACCAAAGGGTTTATGGACAGGATTTCCAGTATCAAATTGGATTTGATTTGTCAAATATAACCAAAGAGTAGCATCCAGAAATATTTGAAATATAAATAAAAATAATATAGAGTGAATGTTAATCAATAGGTGCAAAGATGTTTTTTCACTGGAACAAAGTTGAGACTTTAGCACAATGAAAGAGAGGAAAAATAAGAATTCAAGTACTGATAGGCAGCCATAAGGGAAGCAAATCAAGGAAGAAAATCAAGTTTAAATGTAGGAAAATACATTGCCTCAAAAAGATTTCAGGTTGTGAGAGTGCAACTACACACAGTAATGCTAGTCTATAGATCCTGTGTAATGAAGACAGTAAATAGTGAACTTGCAAGACATGGATGAGTGGTCAGTGTAGGCATGCTCCAGAAGAGCAGTGGATGCGATGTCCCCTGAGAAATAAATAGTAATAAAACCTGTCCAAAATCATATGAAAGACTATGACATTTCTTGTCACTTCCAGAGACCTAAAATTACTGGTAACATCTCGTCATTTGCTTTTTCTAACCACAGGATTCTTTCTGAAGTGACTCCCACTGTTTACCAGAGAGCATCTATTTTTGTGCAGCTCCCAATGTAGCTAGTTTTCTGTCTTTAAAGAATCAATGCTGTGTGGCTTAGGGGAGGGATATAATTGAATTCCTGCCGATATAACACTTTCTTGCAAACTCTTCCATGTATCTATACCAGTAGAAACTCTGTGATTTCCAAGATTAACATTATGTGGAGCTGGTCCATAAAATTGCATGCTTTACCTGTTTCATTTCTGGGTGACTGTATGGAATCAATATGAAGCTACTCTCATACACCTATCAATAGAAGCTTAGACCTAAGAATCTGATAAACACTGTATTCTGGCATCCCAGAGGAGCAAGAGATCCATTTCATCTTTGGCAAGGAGGAAAGACTAAGTCTTTGCAATGAATGTATGAAAAGGTGAATTGAAACTGATGATGGTGTGAGTTCATAATATCCTAAACTACAAAGTGCTGGAGGCCTTTTTCATTGCCAGTAACCCCAGTTAGCAAAAGCTATATTCAGCAACTTTAAATCAAATCCAATTTGCTCTGGCTGGAGTAGGAAGTTTAGCTTAAAATGAGGGGTTTGGGCTAATTTGTACATTTCTCAGAAGCAGGGAGAATATATGAAACTGGTAAACTTCTCAAGGCTGCTTAGGAAATATAAATGGCCACTGGTTGGTTCCAGAGGGACAGGTACTGTAACTTGAGGTTTTAAAAGTACTAGAAATATTAATGTATTTTACCTAATAATTTAAAAATAACTGCTTCCCCACCTGAGAAGGCGAAAAGCTGTTCTTATTGTCATAATTGTGATTTCTGGTTGTTTATGTGTTCTAGTGTTTACATGGAGTGTTCTTCAGTTGTGTTTTTAATACAATTTGGGGGTCACCTTTCTTAAAATAGATCAAAAACTGAGTTGTAAAGGATTTGTCACAATGTCTAGTCTGTCCTTCTGCCCTAAAATGTGAGCACATGTGTTTAAACAATACCTAGTGGATATTTTATTGAAGTTCTCCTCAAAACGTCCAGTGTGCTGAAGAATTTCACAGGGATGTGGCATAACAGAATATGTGAGAAAGGTGCACAGCAAAGGTAGGATCCTGTGGCAAATACAGGAAAAAGCTTTTCAATATTATTTTGTGGTCTGCTTTTCTCTTTCAAAATATTTCATCCCTTCTGTTCAGTACTGCCTGAAGTTTTGTGAGCAGATCTATCATGTGATAGCTGCAGCACAAGTGAAACTGCTTGAACAATACTGGATGGCCTACCCATTTCCCTTTCTTTCAATTAATGAGTTTCCCTGTGCACAGCACTCCTGAGTCCACCTCTCCAATAGGTTGTGCACCCTCATGCTGACAGATTCCTTGCTTGCTTATATTAATGTCACATGACAGCATGTCAAAAATCTCACTGAATTCAGGACAATGTGACAGCTGCTGCTTCTCCTGTATCATTTAGACTTGTTATCCTGTCACAAAAGGAAAAATTTGTCATAATTTGTCCGTAACGAAATGTGTGGGCTTATTCCTGCTCCAATTTCCATTTCTTCTGGGTGCTTCTTCTGGTGGGTTTTCAAGCATAGGAGATTACCTGTCTAGACTAGTGCACTCACTCCTTCTTGCTCCCATATTTTGAGGGCAGTCATTCTGAGCCTGCCTTTTTACCAGCTCGGACCCCAACACGTCAGTCAGGTCTTCAAGAAGGGAAGGCAATAGGAAGCCCTCACTGTGTCAAACCAAAGGCCTGTTATCCCGGGATGCAGCCTGCCTGCCATCCACTGACCAGAAGCACGTGGGTGGTGTAAAAGCAGAGCCAGGGCACAGGAACCCTTCCTCAGTCATCCCCTTGTGTCCTCCAGAGGTCCCTCAGACAGCTTGTCTCTCTCAGGCAGCAAAAAGCTCTGCAAGCTGTAAGAATCACTCACAGCAGATCTTAAAAGGAGTCCCTCTTTGTTCACCGTGCTGTTTGTTCACTATTTGTCCTCTATGCTTCTTCTGCTAAAGAGAGTTTACTTTTTCTTTTTGGGGACATGATCTGTTCCCCGTTATAAACAAAGTTAAACATTTACATTGTATCACTGAATATACAAGTGATTTTCAGCTAGGTAGTCTTAATAAGTAAGATGTTGTATATTGTTTTTGAAATGGTCATGTATCTAAAATTTTTGGTAATGCCTCCCTTTGCATCTCATGGTAAATCCAGTATGTCCCTTGTACAATACTTCCAGAGGCAATGGAAACTCTTCCATTACATGAATTTTGGCCCTAACTGAGCACATATGTGGTTCATGATTTCTAACCTAGGTGTATCTGTGCTGCACTTTCAAATCAATTAAACCTTTATATGTAAATATATGGACATTTGGGGCATTAGGATTTTAATATGGTGTAGGACACTGCATAGCAGACTGGCTAGTCTAATCCTAGATACCACTGCAATGAAGTGCCTATGTTTCATTTACCCTCATGTCTTCATTCCTATGGTCTGTTGTGACTGGTTTGTAGATTACACATCCAGAAATATTTTCAACAGGAGCAAATTAGAAACTGTTGTCTGACACTGAAATGTATACTTCACTGATACCCCAAAGAGAGGAGCTGAAAAATAGCAGGACATCAGGTCCGGTGGAGTGACCTTGCTGGTTAGCTCACTTACCAGCTGCCAGAAAATTCTCTTCCACAAACTCCAGGGATTTCCTAAACTGTTTCTGTCTGCTCTATTACATTTCGAGCAGATATCTGGTAAGCTGAAGTCCCCTACAAGAGGGACTCTTCCCAGCTGCTTGTAGAATATTCCGTGTGCCTCTTTCCCCTGGCTAGCTGGTCTTTAGCAGACTCCCACCATGATATCTGTCCTGTTGGCCTTTCCTCTTATTCTTACCCATAAACACTTGACATCATTAAGCTCTAGACAACCAAATCCCAACACTTTTTTTGTGGGGAGAAGCCCTAATTCCTTTTCTCAGGTGCATCCATGATTTCTAACTCATCAATAATCCTTGTGTCTTTGCTTCCATGTGGACTGCCATCTTCTGCCCCTCCTGAGACAGCAGACTGAAGGACATCACTAGCACGTCGTCCCTCAAACACTGGTGGGTTGACCCCAGGCTTATCTTATTTGGTTATTTACTTCCCTTACACTGTTAAGTGATAACTACTGCAACTTCAGTAGGTGATTTTTTAATTAATCTTTCAAAATATTTCCATATGTTTATTCTTCTAGCATTCAAGCTCTTTTATGTGACTTAGAGCTTTATAGTGTCTCTTAATGTACTTTTCAAACTGTGACTTGGGTGTTTATGGTGGAAAGTATCCCACAAAACATTTGACAAGAAATGAAAATAAAAATTTTTACTTTGCTACAACCTTTCACTGTTAACATGTTTCCCAACAAATTGCTGATCTTTAGAGAAAAAGGCAGATTTGAACCACATGTCAAGTAAGGAGACATCAGCTAGTATAAATTGGTTGTTTGCTGCTCCATGATCATTACCTACCATTATGGAGAATTTAGAAATTTTCACTTTTAGGAAAACTACTCTTCTACCTGAAACAAAATATTATATTACTTCTTTCTCTGTTTTTATAATGGCTCATGCTGTTACAACAAATAAAAGGATTCTAGTTAGGATGTATGGATTAGATATTTACAGGAAAGGGACCGTTTTCTAAGATAATTTTTCATTTGGAAAAAGTCCACTTTTGCATTGCTGTCATGCAGAAAGATGAAGGTACTTTTAAAATGTGAATGTCAAGATTAAAGATGATAATGCAGTGGGTGAAAATATTAACATGGGTTTCATGAGGAGGATTTATGGAAGATCTTCACAGGTAGGAATCACAAGGACAGGAGAAAGTGCTGCCTTTAAGAAACAAACAATTCCATAAGGTAGATTAACAAAGGGAGTTGGCAGATATCCACATAATATCTTTGAAGCTTTAAAAATATTTGTGTTCCAAGAGCTACAGCCCACTTAACTGACTTTATAGAGCCTTTGACTCTGTTCTGTGGGACAGCATGAAATAATAGGCCATTCTAGTAAAATACATGAGCATTATTGCAAAAAAGGAAGAGATGTCAAAAGGACATGTTGAAAGGAAGTAGAAAAATAATATTTATAAGTTCAAGACAGGGTAAATGTTGAGAGGAGTTGATGATGTAATGTTTCAAGATAATTCACAAAATTTTATAAGTTTTTAGACAAGTTCCAGTTCAGTAAAAGTATCTTCTCTCAGCATAGTGAAGAGATAAAATGGATCTTTAGGCGGGATGCTGGTTAAGATTTTTAGCTATTTAGATAGCTGTTTATTTTTGTCATCTTTTTTCTACTCCCAAGCACCTTAGAAGATAAGTAGACAGAGCAACTTGTTTCTTAACCTTTTGAATGAGTAATTAGTATATAATGTCCATGGAAGACCTGCATCATAAATCAATTATTCTGCACTGTGTGAACAAATTTTGGCTGTGTTAAGGTTACCTTCTTTTATGCTCTTGGAATTAAGTGCTGCAAATTCAAGTGCTAGCTTTGTTTTACAGGCAACTGGAAAGCACTATATAAAAGCTAGGAATTACTATTTATTTGCTGTATGATATTCATAGTGAGTAGTATGTGAAATTATGTGATATTGTCTCCTCTTCACATGAGCTGACCTTTATAAGCTTCCTCTTCTCGACTAAATAAATCTTACAATTCTGTTTTCCCTTGCACACCTGTAAATGAAACCACTGTCAAACGGGGAATATTAATGAATACAAAACCAGAAAAGTACATAGTTGAAGAATTCACTACTTGCTCAGCTTATGTCCACATACTGAGGAATTTTCTTCTGCAGTAAATGGAGATCTATTTTGTGGAATTTAAGCTTTTTTTCCCCCCATCCTTTAAAGCCCAAAGGTTTGTGTGGAGGACTTTTCATTAGTAGGTATAACTTACAGGATATTGTTCAGGCAGCTAAAATGTTCTGAACAATAAGGAAAATAATTGTTTGAACTCTACTTTTTTATTACTGATTTTTCAAGCCAGTCAACAGTGTGAAGAAAGTGTAAACATTAACTGTTGCACCGGTGGGTCTGAAGAGAGAACTCATTCCTCTTGTATATCTGCTGACTCGTACTGGGGAAAAGTTTCTGGCTGGGGAGCACTGACATAGTCCCTTGTCCATCTCGCCTTGACCCTTCCCACCACGCTTAAAAGCCAGGGCTGTACACAGACAAGAAACAGAAGTTGTACCAGGCAATTCCCACCCAGTTGCCCTTTGGAAGAGCTCCATCTCTTGACATAATGCTGTGTTCATTCCCAAGACAACCACTGCCATCAGCTGTGGGGCATACTGTGATTTGAAAACCAGCAACACTCTGTGCCTGTGGATATGTGATGTAATGCTTATAACCCCATGTAGCCATAAATTTGCTGAAAGTGCCTCGCCTGCCAGAAAGCCAGCTGGACTTCAGCAACTGCTGCAGCTAAAAACAGTGTGTGCATGTATTTTCTGGACCATACAGAAGGCACCCTCTCACAGCCAATGAAAACAATCTGCTGCAGAACAGAAACAGGATTGATTACTTCATATAAAATCATATCTTGTTTCTATCAACAGCATGATTATGCTGGTGCTTTAATCTGGGGTAAAGATAGGCACTAGTTTTTTATAGTCGGATGAAACTAGTGGTTTTTTTTCTCAAAACTAGTGGTTTTGAGGAGCTTCAAGACTAAGTAACAAAATATAGTTGTTTCAGTTACAAGTTCTGCTTTTGCTGCCAATTTCAGGAAGATTCTCTAAGGCCATACTTCACACTAGCATGAATGTGGTTTTTTATAATATTTCCATCCACAACCAAAAAGTGTGTTACATAAGTGTGAACATGTCATAACAGCTTTTGTGTTAACCCATGTGAGAGCCTCTCCACACAGAAGAAATTGAGAAAAACTCAGGCAGAGCAGAAATACGGATTTGCGTAAAAGAAGAGTTTTAACATCGGTGTTGTGTTGCTTTCATTTGGCAATAAAGTGACTTTAGCTGAGGTCAGTTATACCTTTCCCTTCCAAGAGATTACAGGTAACAAATATCTATGCCAGCCAAAGATTTTCATCTTTTGATAGGATGTCATTTTGGGAACTGCTGAAATACTCCATGTCTTGCAAGATGCAGTCCCTTTCAGGGTTCAACATGATCAATTTTATTGATGTTTCAAGACTTTCATTCTGTCCACAAAATTGAATATGGCTTGGAGCATACCGGCTCTGCCAACTACTGTGAAACAAAGATTACATAAGAAGTTTCAATCTTGGCAAAAGAGTAGCTGCTCAAAAATTTTCTTTGTGTCACAACGGTTACTGTGAAGAATCCTGACTTCTAAGCAACTTCAATTTTTGAGTCAAGGTATATAAAATCATCTAATACTTAGATGATCTCTTCCTACAAATTGTCATTGTGCTTGTTTGTTATGCTGTCTCCTCCAGACATTTTTAGTTTTCCACAAAATAGTTTTGGGGTGAATTTGTTCAATGCACTTCATTTTGTTTAGATGCCCCAATTAAGAATGAAATATGTGTTTATCTAGATATACTTAGTTGAAGAGGCAAAGGAAATTGTGTAACTCTTCATGTGCACATTTAATAGTTTGTTGCTTATGGTACTGTTTTATATTCTAGCTTAGAAGCCTGAATCTTCTGATTTGAGGTCTCAGAATTATTTTCTGACAAAAGTTGAACCTTTCTGACCTGTAAAAATGCTTATAAACAGATGTTTGCAAGGTCTTGTAAGAAAAAAAGTCTGGTACAATTGCAGAAAAGTGCTTCTTATCATTTTCTTCCTTCCCTTTTGTACTCACACCTTTGCTCTTATAGAATATTTCCTCATCTAGTATTTTCTAGTTATGTAAAAATTTTCTTTTAAATTCTGGTCTTAAGTTTTTATTCTGCACTTCACTTTGTCCCTCTCAGATTTCTTAAAAGCTCCTGCAGTTTTGGCATATGTGCCTCCATAACCCAAATCCAGCAATTTTGGTTGTTCTATGGTATACTCTATATTCTTTTCAAGCATTCATGTTTGTCCTTTTGCAGCCTCTGGGAAAATAACATTCACTTATTTGAATATGGGAGGCCATTTAAGGCTATGTTTGTCTGTCATAAAGCTCTTTTTGCCCTGTCCTTCATGGTAACAAATTTCACAGGAGACAAACCCATCTTGCTATGAACATGTTGTGAAATGCGTATTCGAATAACAATGTTGAAGAAACTAACCAGAGGCGAAGATCTGTCACAAGTCTGCTTAATTACTGTCTCATTCACCAATTTTCTTTGCATTATTTAAAAGACTGTAAAATCAAAACACAGATTTCTAGAGCCTGTGTTCCTGACTAAAAGTAATAATAGCAGTTCTTAACGATTAGACTCAGGACAAGCAAATTCATGCCTAAACCCAAACTTGCAAATGCAGTTTTAATGTGCAAAAAAATTGTGACACATTCTTCAGCAATGGCATGAAACCTAAACCCTGCCCAGTGAGCAGAGCATGCTATACCTAATACTTGTTCAACTATAATATCTTTTAGTGATACTACCTCAAGCCAGCAAGAATACCAGGATACTTACAGCACTGTGAACAGAGCCAAGAGCTTTTGGAGAAAGAAATCTTAAACCACCATCAAGGTCTTTTATAATTTGTTCACTTTGTCACCTTTTATGTTGTTTATTACAGCGCCCTCCTCACCAAGAGCCCTCATCAGTCCTGCCCTGTCCTTGAGGTTTCCCTTCAAGCACTGAAATGGTGACAAACTGCCACACAAAGGACAGTCTCCCATTTCCAAGCCAGCACTTTCCATCTGCTGTTTTGCAAGGGTTCATAGAAAAGGAGCCAATCCAAATGCTCCTATTAAAAGTGGAAATAATTTCATTTATGCATAAAACCACATTAGCCTTATTTAGCAGAACCCATGTTCCTCAATGTGCGGTGTATTTGTTGAGCAGTGAATCCCAGCAGTGTCTTGTTCTAGCCTCAGGCCATAGGCTGTGTGTAACCATTGGCCTTTTCCCGACTTTGATCATTGCCTTTGCAAACAGTCTTGCTTCCATGAGCTCTATGCACAGTTTGAGCATGGCATAATTTCTCAAAACACACATTTTATAGCTAATCTGTGATAATTATAACTTAATTTGGAGAAGAGGAGGGTGAGAGGACAAAAGGTTTAATTGCTGCTACATGGCTGGAGCTTTGTACCACCATCAGCCGAAGAGCTGTATAATTTTTTGTAGAGTTTTACCTTGTAATATCTCTAATGGTGTGACATCCCTAACTAGTTTTCCATGTATGTTTGCAAATTTCATTGTTAATAACAATCTTAATCTGGTATTCTTTGGCCTGTTAATTATACGGTCATTTAGAAATGCTTGCTTCCAATTAGCTTTAAGACAACATCAGAATAATTTTTCTGGGCTGCCATTTTTGTGCAACACTTTCCCATTTAAACTGCCTGCTGTTCTATCTTAATTAAATTTAATAACAGTAGTGCTAGTTTATAGGGGACTTTTTAACCTCATTTAATATCAGATCATTTATACTAGTTTGAAGTAGGCACTGAAGATGGTTGCACTAATGCAATTACTTTTAAAAGAAGCAAACCTCACTTTTCAGATGATTTTAATTAAGGCGAAATCCCCATGAAAGGGCAAACTCCCTACCTGCGCAAATATGTAGCAACATTAGGGGTTTTTCTAAGTGCAATGAAGATACATTTAAAAATCAACAATATGAAGAAACACTACTGCACTAATATAAAAAAGTTTGTTTGTTTTAATAGAAAAGAAAAGGTCAGTGTCATTAGTGACTCAGTACTGCCATTCAGACCGAACTTCAGGCAGGGAAAGCAGCATTTTTTATCTTGGGAAAGCTCCACAGGGCCTGAATAATATGCTTAGCCTTATGCAGCACCCTTGAAGTTGCACCATGAGACTAGAATCATGGTTCTCATTAAAAATAATTATCTTTCTAGGCTATGCAAATTTAAAGCCCTTCAGAGAATCTTTGCAGGCCATTACAGAAAATCATAGAAAAGTAGATTGAAAGAGATGCTAGAGGTCACCTAGTCCATCCTCCTCCTAAAGCAGGCTGTCTACACCAATACCATTTCTGAATAAAAGTTTGCTAGACCTTACAGTCCTATTGTGATAAGAATTTGTGTTTATTACACACCACAAAAGTGTAACAAGTAGTTTTTGGTCAGCTTTACTGAATTCTCTAAATCTTGCTGTTAGGATCATAAGTCACCATTAGATCTGGTCAAGAGTTTCATAGAATCATGGTATCATATAGGTTGGAAAAGACCTTTAAAGCATTGAGTCCAACCATTAATCCAACACCGCCAAATCCACCAATAAAAAATGTCCCCAAGGGCCACATCTACACATCTTTTAAATACCAACAGGGATGGTGATTTTTCCACTTCCCTGGGCAGCCTGTTTCAATGCCTTTTTTAGTGAAAAAAAATTCCTAATATCCAATCTAAATCTCCATTGGTGCAACTTAAAGCTGTTTCCACTTCTTTTGCTTATTAGTCGGGAGAAGAGACCAACCCCCACCTGGCTACAAGGTCCTTTCAGGGAGTTGTAGAGAGTGATAAGGGGAGGCTGCCCTAAGCCTCCTTTTTTCCAGATTGAACAAACCCAGCTCCCTCAGATGCTCCACATCAGACTTGTGCTTCAGACCCTTTTTTACAAAAAAAAGTTCTGTTTCTCCAAATATGCACAACAACAACTCTTGGTTTCCTAAGTCAACATGCCACAAGCCCTCTGTCTTACAAGTATTGTCACGTGTCTGGCTTCTTCTTAGCTTCACACAATTAATTAATTAATTTCCTTTTTGGTTTAAAATGGTGAGCTTAGCCCTATGTTTGTAGCTTGTGTATATTAGCTCTGATGGGCTAAGTTCCTTGCATCTGCTTCTGTTACTGAGAGGACTTTGCTGTTTGGACTCACAGAATTTGAAAGAGTGCTTTGTGCTTCTCTGGTTTCACTTAAGCTATGACTCTATTCAAGAACATGAAGCCTTCCCACTAACAGATGTAACTGGGTGGGAATAACAGCATTTTTTCATCATGCAGGCATGAATGCAGATTGCATCCTTTTCCTTCACCTGAAATTTCTCCCATTTGGTTTTTCCTAAGTCACTTCCTGAAAATCACAGGAAAATGGGCTACTGCTTTTTTGTTTTGTATAAAATTGAAGCTACAGGAATAACTTGCCAGTGCAAATACAGTCTTTTGGACTGGGCAGGGCTAGCTGGTATGCAGGAAATGTCAGGAGAGGATTCCTTACCCTGAAGTAGCAGAACCTTGGCAAGGTCATGTCTTTTCGAATTGCAGTATCAAATAGAGAAGGGGCGGGATGCAGGACAGTACCAGGTTACACAGGAGTGACCAGATGAAAAGATACCATTCTGTATGCTCCACTGATAGTTTCAGTGCATATCTCAGTGCATACTGTTCCATCTGTTTGGTCACCAGCAATTCACCTAATGCTGATAGACAACAATCCCACTATTAGATAACAATATTTTTAAAGTAGGACCTACATCTCTCAATTTTACAGATTACATGTAACAGTCAAGATAACTTGGATGACCACCAGAAGAAACTATTTTTGACTATTGAGGTAATAGGAATAATTTGAAATTTTGTTACCTGGAAGTAAAATGGAATGGGTGGGTAATGAGAAGAGCATCTCATAAATTTGATACCTTTAATCCTAGTATGAAATTATTATGCCTTCCTTTTTATCTACCTGAAAATAGGGCTGAAAAAGGCTGACGGAGGAGAGGTGTCCTGGGCAACAGAGTTCTGGCTGTTGTGCAACGGGGGCTCCTATTGACAGACAGGAAGGGAAGGCTCGAGGATGCAGCTGTGTGGCACCAGCATGGGTCCTGCGCTAAGCGGGCTGACTCACGTACCAGACACAATTATTCTGTAGCTCTCCCTGGGCTCACTTTATCTGTCTGGGAAGCTGGCACAGCTGCATCACTCCTGCTAGCTTGTGAAGACAGGCTGAAGTATCATTGCTCCATAGTCTTTTCTGCAGGGAGTTGTCCTCATAAATTCTGTCTATTAAAACCCAAGCTGAGCATTCATCTGTGTCCTTGTCTTTCTGCAGTGGTACCCCTGCACTGTGTAGGAATCTGCCAGGGTGAAAATTATGAGTCAGAGTTACACCTAAGGCTGTCCTGGACTAACTGTGAATATCTTTTCTGTGCTGGCCTGTGCAGCTGCAGCAGAACTACAGCATTAAAACCCAGATGTATTACTCCCCTGCACTTCCAGCCCTGCCCTTAAAAAAAACAGGCTTTGTTCCTTCTACTTACTCTGTGTTCTCTCCTAGTTCTGTGGCAATTTCCATTTCAATACATTTTTCTTCACAGACTCTTGGGTTACTAGTTTTTCATCCAATATTTATTTTAAATATGAATTGTAATTCTATGTTTTCTTCATAGAAAAAAACTCATCTTACTACAGTGCGTCTTCCCAGTAGATCTTTCCTGTTACAACACTGAGTGTTTTTTCTTAACTTACAGTAATAAAGAAAATGTGTCTCTACATTAGACCCTATGAGTAGTCATAGAAAAATTTAGCTTGGAAAAGACCTTTAAGATCACTGACTCCAACTGCCAAAAGGAGCAAATTTAAGGAAAATTTGCCTAGCAAAGGCTCATGAGGAATAGCTTTGTGACTGCAGCTGTTTCTCAGTGTACTTTAGGTGCTGTTGGTATCTTGCACAGCTGAGTGCCTTCAAGTGGCAGATGGAATTGCAGAAGCCTTTCCTGAGATCAGGAGACAAGAATATACTTTTAGGCACATTGAAGTGAAAATTAGCTGTGAAAGTTAAAGGCAGATAGAAGCTGAGGTTTAAATAGTCCTCAGTGAAACTCAGAAGCAAATAAAAATGAAAAGCAACTCAGGATTGCAAATGATAGGGAGGAATAAAGGTGAATTCAGGATTGGTAAAAAAGCAGGCAGGGAAGAAAATCCTACAATACGATGTCAGTTTGATATATACCCATCTGTTAAGTATGCCTGAACTCAATAGCATGTAATAGAATAGTCTGAACCGTACTAGCTTTATAAACAAGTTTTATTGCTCAAAACTTCAAAATCACGATGCAAAGGTGGAACACTAACTCTGTCTTGTGTACGTTATAAGATTTTTTTTAAATTTTTTTTTTGTCCAGCCTAGGAAACCTCTGGCATTTCTTTCCCAGCTTTCAGAGTAATTTTTCAGATAGATTTTTTTTTCTTCTATTTCTAAAAAGAAATGAGAATGTGCATGAAGCATAGCTTGACAGTTAAAGGACACTGTTAAAGACTTGTCACAGTTTGCAGCAAAAAATTGAACATTTTCTAGTTGGAGCTCAGTCCACAGAACAGTGGACTGTAAAACAGCTGTAGCTAGGGAATACAAGTGGACAGAAGACTGGACAGTAAATGTTTAATGTGGGGAATCCTCCCTGAAGTATGTCATTATGAAATTTATTGCGGTTTTCCTTCCCTTTCTGTTTCTTACTGTGGAGTGTGCCCAGAATTAGCATTATTTAATAGAATATTTAACAGAGGTTTTTAGAGTGTAATTCTGAGGTGACACAGATTGTGTGTTGTCTTTCAGACGGACTCATTGAGAGAATTGACACTTTGAATAACAGGCATTTCAAGGTGCGAAGTACCCTAAATTCCAATTAATGATGTGACAGCCAAGAACAGCAAGGACCATACAATGCAGCATAATAATGCAGTGCACCTGTACAGACATTATAACAAACTAGGAAACTAAAAGTAGAATCCTCTGCATGTCTGTGTCTCTCATGGGGAACCTCCTTGGTTACCGAGAGAAATACTGAGGACTTGGAAATGGCTTAAATGTAGGATTTATAAATGAACGTAAGTAAAGATAGGCCTACCTCAGCCTTTCCCGTATGCACAGCTTAAGTGTGGCCTCACCTGTTCTCTCTTCTGACTGAATGCTGACATGGAGAAATGCCACTCATCATGAACATGTTTTCCATAAAAAATTTTCTGTAAAAAATTTTCTGTCTCCACTACAAAGGCAGCTCTTTCAACACAAGCTAGAGGAGAAGTTTTTTCTGCTCCTTTTGACTTCTAATATAAATAGCAGAATAAAGGGTCAGAAACGTTCCTCTCAAAACCGTTTTTAGCAGGGATTTTACTAGATGCTACAAGACCTTTCTAACTTGCAGCTGAATTGTTCAAAGACCTGTGAAAGCATTTGGTTACCTTGTGACTAAGGCATCATTTCTTCTTAACTCTGCTTTTGTTTTGGGAGCACAGAGCAAGGCTGTCCTCAAAGAACTGATGCTCTTTGGTAGTAATGAGTGTACCTAAATTCTGTGCAGATATCCAGTGTTACTGAACTTTCAGCTAATAACTTCTCTTTGATTGTCTAAGTATAAATAAGGTTGTCTATGTTGGTATAACCTCTGGAAATCAGAGGAGTTTTTTCTATCTATGTCTTTTCCTGTTTTCAGTTTCTTGGGCATGAATACATGCTGAGGTACTAACTGGGAATTTTAAGATTCTGGACTTCTCAACATCTCTCTCTGTTCAAATCCATGGCCTACAGCCCTCCAAAGTTTGATTAATTACATCCTCCCTTTCAATAGAAACCAGTGTCTCACACCTTCCTATTAAAAAGTCAGTCGTTTGGCATTCCTGTAAATACTGCATCTCCAGACGCAAAGTACAGTGTGAGCCCCCAGTTGAATTCCTGGACCTCTGAGTTAATGTGCTTAATGTTTGAGCTTTGAACTGCTTTGGGATCAAGGTGACCCTTTTCCTTGTGAGACTGTTGCCATTTGATTGTACTCTCCCTAGAAGACGATATGTATGACCAGAAACAGGCATAATAGCCCTACAGGAACATTTTAATGAGTAAACAAGGTCCAACGTTGTTTGTGACTCTTGTCTGAAGGAGGAAAATAGAATCTGTCTGGAATGCAACAGGCTGTTCTGATCCCATGCCCTTGCTGCCTACAGCTCTTGGCACAGACTGAGGGAAGAGTGTGCTTAAATAACCTGTCTGCTCCTGGTCAGGGGAGGCAGAACAAAAAGCCCTGATCATCTCGGAGATGGGAGGCTCAAATGTACAATATCAAGAGAATGATGTTAACATAGCGTCTTGCAGAGAATTGGGTTTTGTGGTGCAGGAATGTTCCGGGAGAACAGCTACTGGATGGAGACTTTCCATCTTGCTTTTGAAATCCCACCCAACCCAGAGAGTGAATTAGGAATGCAATTTGGTGTATGTCTGGAAATCTAATTGCAGATGCCTGGAGAAATGCAAAGTTGAGTCTAGTCAAGAAAAGAAGGAGGTGTGAAGTTTAATGTTTAAAATACTGGTTAGCAGCAGCATGCCTGCAGGGGGAAAGAGGAGGGGGCGGGAGGTATTAATTACAGCTTTGGGCATAAACACTTACATTGCAGTATCATTCTTGTTCATGTTAGCCCTTTCTTGAATCCAGCTTCATAAATACGTGAGCAGTAGGGAGAAAATATATTCAGACTGTTTAGGATGCTTTTGCACTGACAGTCAAGCTCAAGGAAAGATGCTGACAACTCATAGTTCAGAGGAAAAACTTAGAGACAAGAGTAGGGGTACAACAAAATGGCAAGGTTTGTAGGTTCTTTTAAAATGCAGATTGGCTTGTTTAGGCTTTTCATTAAAAAAACAACATTACAGCTAAAATCCAGTAATTTTGGGACTTTCTGGTGCAGAAATAGTAATATTAATTTTCAGATTCAGCAGCAGAAATTGTCCAGTAACACTGACTGTAATACTTTTATCACTGCATTTACTGCTATTGTTTGATGTGCAGTGGGACTTTTGAAAATTAACTTTCTTTCCTATTCCTTTAATTATCTGAGGTTTTTCACACTTGTTTCTGTTACCTTGGAAACTGTTGTAAAGCCATATGCTACAAGGCCAGAGCAATAAGACATTTGGAGACAACTTTGGGCAATGTATAGCCAGCTGCCTGAAAAGATTTCAGGAGATATATCTTCATGCTTGAAAAAGAAAGAAAAAGAAAGGTGGGGGGAAAAAGAAAAAGCAAAAGCTTAAGTGCAAGTATATTTGAAAGCTTTTAAAACATCTCTGTGTAGAGAAAAACAAAATTCTTGCTTATGATAAAATTGTTTGTGTTGGAAGAGACCTTTAAAGTTTATGTAGTCTAACCCCCCCCCGCCATGGGCAGGGATCTGGTCACTCTTTGTGAATCCCAGCACAGAACTTGCACTATATTTACTCAATGCATCAATAAAAGGTGTGTTTTTGTTTGGATTTTCTTGAAGATAATTTAGGGTTTTTTTATTGCCCATAAATCCTTTTTTCTAGAATTGTAGCAATATCTTCATGCACTTTTTGATAATATATAAAATTGGAAAAACTCTTCTGTCTAAATGCAGGCACAGAAACTGTCACAGACAACTTGCTTATTATCTTCCAGCTGCAACAAATGCTGCCTTAATTTTTTCCCTCTAGTCTTTCCAGATGATTGATTTTAAATTTATATGCAATGAAACTCCATGATTAGCTGCTAGACTACTGGTTTGAGACTGGATACTGGTAGCACAGATTTCTCAACAAATTTTGACTTCTTTTCCTGCGGTCACCCCTACCTAGCTTAATAACTTCTGCGCTTTCAAATATTTACACTCTTTAGCAAGTATAGAACTGTTGCTGCTGCAGATGAATGCCCCAAGCAGTCCTTTGCAATGCAGCCTTCATCTAGGAGTCCCTGGATGGGGTTTTTAACAATGCAAACGAAATATATTGTTACTTCAGAATAAGCTTCCTATAGGAAATGTTCCTCCTTCTTTCTCAAAGTGGGTGCTAATTTAATGGTTTTGAATGATAGCTTTCAGGCACTCACCAAAATCTTGACAATATTCTTCTCTCTCATGATTTCTATGCAATTCCAGCCTGCCATATGTGGTCCCTTTTTACAGGGTAATTGTTCTACAGGTTTTTCAGAAAATCAGATTTTCAGATAAGTGTTAATATTGACCTACTTAGTTCTTCTCTTGGAAAACTCTGGAAGACTTCTTGCAATTGTGCTGTTTCGCAGGAAATATTTAGTCATTTGAAAACATTTCTCCTGTTTTTCATCTTTAAGAAAAAAAAAAGCTACAGGTATAAAGTGAAGATATATTCAATGATTTCACTACTCTTGGAAATACTTTCTGAAATTACTACAGGAAAATGAATATACAAACATGAATGTTAGTCAATAAGGTCTAAATTTTTGGTCAATGTATTTGTCCAGCAAAAATAACGTTTTACTGTATTTAGGAAGAGTGTTTTGGCTTACTTATTAGATTGAAACTGCCCCTCTGATTTTGCCATCATGATCTGTTTAAATAGAATGTAATTAGAAACGACATAAGGGGTTTGCTTCTTAATTGATTAATAGCAGTCTTTGATTTGATTGCATAACTGATACCAAAAGACCTCTTTAAAAAGTCTCTATCTGAGTTTGCACATATAAATCATGAATGTTAGATAGTCAATCTATAGTAATTTGCTGAGGATACTGTCAAACAGGTCTAAGCTGTATCCCTAGGAGATCCTGTGTCTTATCACAGAATAAAAGAGGGAAGGTTTGCATGGAGGAGCAGTATCTCCTCTTAGATCAGCTGGTAAAAGGACAAGGCAACCTTCTAGGCACTTTCTTCTGAAGCAGATGCAGCAAACACAATCTAGCAGAGATCAGGAACAAGTGCTGGGAGTCAAGCAGCTCTCCTGGGTTGCCAGAGGAAGCAATTTATGAGAAAAGGGAACTTTGCACTTGCAGAGAACAGTGTGATAATAGAAAGGAGAAAAGGAACATAGTGTTAGGCCACCTTGGCTGAATCAACTCTACTCTTGCCACTTTTCTTGAATAGAGCCTTGATCCTAAAGCACTTCCATTACTTACTCAGAAGCACTGGAACAGAGGAATTACTGCATTAAAAATAACATCAAAACACTGCTCTTATCATCACGTTTCCTTTGTGTACCAAGAAGCCATCCATTGTACCATCTTTGTTCTTTGTGTTGGCCAGAAGCAGCTTTTCAGAAAGATTTAGTGTCACCAAAGTACCCGAAAGTAAGAAAACACAGCAGTGAATGGCCTGGCAGCTCTGTTGTAGGACATTATAGTACTGGTACTGCATTTACGTTGTCCTGCTAATGGGTTTTCATTATTGAACTATGTTGGCCAAGATCTGACAAAGCTGAGCAGTGTCTTGCAATCAGGTGACAGCGTTTCTGGGAATAGGCTTTAGAATGCCTAACATGAGATGATATGGCTCTGGCCATTTTATGTCAGCCTCAATAAATGAAATGGAATCCTTTTCAGAAGTTATTTCACTCTTTTACTGTCTCACTGTTCATATATATATTAAAGAAATCTAAGAGATATTTAGCCCTAAATGGCATTCCCTTGGCAAGATTGGAGAATATGTGTTAAAATGCCAAGCTGGCGCAGTCTGTACAGTGCTACTCCTTGCAAAGTCTGAGTCTCAGAATTCTAAACTTTAGCAGTAATCCAAGTGTCAGAGAGAGGACATATGGAAATGTTTTCTTAACTGCTTTTCAGTAAATTTTGAGCAGTTTTGGGCTGTGTGTTTACTACCACTTTCTTCTGCCCAGTGTCTTGAGAGATGGTGATTCTGCAGTACCATGCCAAGTGTTTCGGGATGTAGGTGGCCTTGCCCTTCTGTAACTGCTTACCCTGGAGAACTGGAAAAATAAAATACTTGACACTAGTAGCTGCACGCCTAAGTTGGTCATGCTGTGCAAATATCTCTGATTAAAAATACAATAGATGCTGCTGTATTTGAGAAAAAGGCACTTAACTACAAGTACTAGAAATGTGTTAGAATATAATAAGCACTTTTATACCAAAGTGCAACTGCTGAGTAAATGCCCACAAGGAAAGGGTTAGTACAGTAAATCAGCACATGTTAAATGTCTGTGCTTTCAAAACAGGGCTGAAATATGCTGGATTTTTCCTTTTTTTAATGGAAAAGGTCATTCCATTTTCAGGTAATAAAGATGACAGAACAGATATTACATCTCCAGTTGATTTAAATTTACATGTGTTACAAAGTCTCAAAGCAGCTAATAAAAAACTTTTTTTTTTCCCTTCACTGTTGTGTCCTGAGTCTAGAGTTCTATATTTCTACTCTTTCTGATAATCCGTACTAGCAATTACTTTTCCTGTTCTGGTAGCATTTGTGACAATAAATCAGTAGTTTGCAGCTACTTCTATAAAGTTTGACAAAAAGGTTAAAAAACTGGAACCAATAGTTTGGAAGTTTCAACATAAATGACCTGAAGGAAATCAATAAATAAAGCTCAGAAACTTGGCTGACACAATCACCAGCAACAATGACCTAAAGCAAATTTGCTGCTGGTCACCAGGTCAGACAAGTTTCTGAGCTTTGTTTAAAGGCTAGGAGAGAAATTTGTGGACAAAAGTCTTTTACAATATGCTGCTTTTTCTAGCATAGATTGGAGCTCTTTAAGAGCTTATTAAAGTTTATTAAAGAGTTTATTAAAATTTCAGTTTAGGACAGAATATGACAATCAGAGATCAATTTAGTTCCAGTTTATGCTTTTGCCTCATGGTTTCCCTGTAGTACACATGTGACTTGTTCAAAGGCTCACCCATACTTCAAAGCAGAGTTCTCACTGAGCTTTCCTCAGATGGATGAGGTGAGCTTTATGAGTGTTTTTCTCAATGTCTGTGAGAAAAAATGGTGACATGGGGTAGCTGGTGCTACTTCCCTGATATTTTTGTGTGCTTTTGACATAAAATGATATTGTGGAGCTAGTTGGCTTTTTCTGTAGATTTCCTCTTCAGGGTGGCATCTATAATTTTTCTTTATATTCCCAGCCGTTGCAGGATGACAGTAGCACTGTCACTGGAGAGTTTTATTTGCTGCAATTGCCAGCATATTTTCCTGCATGCACTGGGATTCAATTAGCATGTGTTTTCACTTCACTGAAGTCGTTGTTATTAGCAGCTATTTTCCTAACAGTGTGTGTTACATCTCATGCTGGTGAGTCTGAATATAAGGATGTCCCAAGATGGCAGGTAATGGACAAATTTAATGGATTAAATTAATGCCCGTTGTGGACTGAACAGCTTCAACTAGAATTATCCCAGAAATTAACTCAACCCAATGTGTGAACAGAACAGTTATTATCAAGAGTACTGGTGATATCTTCCCTTTACCTGCTATTATTAGAACTATAATACAAACTTTAGCCCTTGTGAGAGTGAATAAGGAGACATCTGCCCTCACTGAAGTCAAAGTCGGATCTGTTCTTCATACGCATAACCAGACAGTCAGCTGATGTTTTCAGCCCAGCTGATTCCAATGCATCTGCAAAATCAAGCACCATCCCCTAGTGTCCTCCAAGAAATCAACATTACAGCAAGTTTGCACAATGCTCTTGGCACCTAATTACTCAATTTAATGTGTCATCTGTTAGTCATCTGTACAGGGCAGAAAGGAGATTAAATGTCCAATCTGCCTTGGAGATGGTAAAGGCTGAGACTAGTTGTGATAATATGACCCTGAAATTAGTAAAAGTAGCAAAAATTGCTTAACTACTGTTTAATAGTTAGATGCCCTCAATTTGCTTGGTTGATCTAATGCCTGCCGTTTGTCACCCCCACCCTTTCTTTCTTATTTTAATGGGTTTGAGGCAAATTAATTTTAGTAATGAGGAACCTACTATCACAGTACAAGAGCTTTTACTCTTGCAAATCAAATATGTCAGGTAGTCTATCACTAGCAGGCTCTTAAAAAGTAAATTTAAAAATATAAAACACACAAAAAACAAGCAAAAACAAACAAAAACAAAACAAACAAACCAAAAAACAAACCCACCAAACAAAAAAAACAAATCCAAAGACTTTTGGTAGTCTGAAGCAAATGAACTTACCTTTGTGATTTTTTCTGAATTATGGGTTGCCATGTTGCACCTCTTACTGTGTTGCATTTTCTTGGCAAACTCTGCCACAGGATGAAGTTTGAGGAATTAAGTAAAGTAACAACATGCTTTTTTTGGCTTATATTTTCTTCAGGGTGCAGAAATTGAATATTTGGATTTCTTCTTTTCCAATTAGTGCAATGTAGCTTCTTTGCTCAGTCTGAAGAAAAAACTAGAGAAAGGCAATTGTGATACTTTGGGAGAAAACTTTCTTTTCTAGAGGAAATTTACTGCATTCTAAAGTTCTTAGTTTGGTACCAATACTTAAATGTTTTTCAATGATGAATTGAGTAACAACTAATGCAATCTCAAAGACCATGGAAATAGCCTGAGAAGATTGTTTTTCAATTTCTTCCTGCTTAGCAAAATAGCTCTTTCGCAGTCATTCTACGATGTCCTCAACCATTTTATAATTTGATAATAATATAGGGGTTGATGTTTCAGTGAGAAGTCATCCCTAAAAGGGAAAACCATCAAATGAAAAAACAATAAAGAAAAAAACACTAGCAACATTCACTTACTCATAACAACAGAAATCCTAGCTTTTGAGCCCTGTGAATCTTAATCTCATTCCAGGCAAAAATTGGTCTGGGACTTGGCTTTCAAAACGGGTGTTAAAAGTCTTATACATTAGGACAACATTTCTGTTGCCATTCAGTGGAAAAAAGCTAATGAACTACATGCTGTATCATTTTCCTGAACTGGGCCCTTCTCAGTCTACTGTGTTGCATATTGAAGTGTTTTAATAAGCTCCTTTACAATGGCATCTCTACTTTCAGGTAGCACCATCCACTCCAAGGGAGGCTCTTCCATGTGTTTGCTTACAGCTCTGAAGTATTGGAATGTTTTCCCCCAAAAGAAGGCTTTGTTTTAAGATAACTTTCAAAAACTAATAGCAGTCTAAGACGTATAAGAGGAACAGAGACTCTGAAGACAACAAATTCTGTCAGTCCCTGAGTCTCTTTTGTGCCCTTTGAAAATTAAGGTTACCAGAGAAGGAGCTTTTTCCCTGAGTCATTTCCTTTATGTTTTCCAGATGTTGCTTCATCAGAGACAAATGGTCAGAGCCACTGAAGAATCCTCTTATGGATGCACATTTTTTTTTTTTTCCTAAATATGTTTCCATGTTTAGCTGCATTCCTGAAGCTGTAACGGAGACAAAGCATCTGTAAATGTTTTGCTTATAGAGTTCTCCACAGCTCAAACTCAAACAATTTTCCTTCAAGATGCATTAGAAGCAAGATGTTTCCAAGTGTGACAATGGTTGCTTTGCATTATAAGCAGTTAATCTGGTTCATGTGAAATATTCCTTAGTTTGCAAGGAAACACACTTCCAGCATTCCCTTGCACAAAATTCAGCAGGAGTTCAACTAACTGCAGTTCAGCTGCTGAAGCACAGTCAGCTTGGACTGCTTTGGGTATCTATGTTTCACTCATTCCACTATCCATTTTATTATTTCCTACACTCGACTAAAGCAGGAAAGAAAATAGGAAAAGGAAGGGAGAATTCAATGGTTCTGGAGGACTAGAAGTGACAGGCAGGACCAGGTATAATAAAAATTGAAAGTGTATATAGTTAAAGCAAATTGAAGCCTGTGTGTTTGTGTTTTACACAGGCCAAGCTTCCCATCCGATAGTCTCAATCATATCTACAGATGAGCTGACTGAAGCTCTGAAGTCATGGTGTACCACAGGCCTATTTACAAAAGGTGCTTCAGACTCAATGTTTAGACATGACTGAGTAGTGTATAATTTCTTGATGTTTCTTTTGAACCCTTCCCTTTTCTTTCTCTTTTTCACCTGTCTTTAGAGTCTCTTTGTTGAGAAGTTTGGCTCTCCACAGGAACTTGACTTCTGTTGCCAGACACTTGAAGCCTACATAGGATCATTGTTACACTGGGAAGCACACTTCTATTCTTGCTGCCAATGGTATAGTTAAGAAAAACTGTTCTTCCATGCCTAGACTGGCAACAACAGAGACAAGTGGCAAATTTAAATGAGCCATTACTGAAACACAATTTCAGAAATACAGAAAATCAGTCTAAGCTTTCTCTTCATAATGAGCTGATTCTCTTTTTTTATAGCAACAGATCAGTTGGTAATAGCAGGTGATACCATATTTGATGGATTTCTCTGTGTCCATCACACAGAGTTCGGGAAGCGAGGGACCGCTGCCTCTCCAAGGCAGTGCGATGCATGTGGGGCTCCTAGGGAGTGCAGGGGCGATCCAGAGATCGAGACGTGGGTTCAAGAAATGCAGGCTACCCGTTCCGTGTTCCAGAAGGGTTTATTAAGGAGCAGGGAGAAGAGGCAGAGGGACGGAAGGGGACTGGAAACAGCAACCGAATGGCCAGGGACTGACTCATGCACAGGGTTTTAAGGGAGGGGAAAAAGGGGAGGAAAAACTCTGGAGAACCAATGAGGGTAGAGGGTTTTAGGAGTGGCATCAGTCTCGTTCAATAGGGTATAGGGGTAGGGGTACAGACTCTTTGAACCAACAAATCAGCGAACAGACAATACTGAGACAAAGAGGAATGTTCTAGAACATGGCCATAAACAGAGCAGGGGAGGAGAGAAAAGCGGGGCCAATGGGTGGTAAGCTGGGTGCATATTCATGACCCTGAGAGCAAGGCGACATGGGAGTGTAACTTTCAGTCACCATAACTCAAGAGTCTTTTCATTCTCATGACTCTGCCTTCAGATCATCTGCTGACCACGGGCCAGGCTGCTTAGGTGTGCCAGTGCCACCACTACACATATTAAAGAGAGAAGAGAGAAAAATGAGTTGAAACCTCTCCAACACTAAGCTTTGTAATATTAAATCAAATTTCCTAGTATGCAATAGTTTAATGGTTCTGACATGCAAACAGGAGTGAGTTGGCTCAATTACATCTTGCCAAGCAAAAACAGAAGAACACTGACCAAGAAGATGACTGGGATAAATGCCTAATTTATTAAATGTAGCTATTTGATTTTTTTCCTGTTTTGAAGAAAACCACGAAGGCAGCTATAGTATCCACATACTATAGACACTCCAAGTCTATTGTACATGTAGTCAATGTGTATTTAATCACAAGAGTATGCAGAGTGTAATATCTTCCCCACTTGAAATATTTTAAGCACAAATTCAGCAACTTCAGGCTTATTGAAGAGATACTAGTATCGATGCACATTGTCCCTGGGACTCTTTAAACATAACTCTCTTGTTTGGGCATAGGTGGTTTGCTGTGATTTAAACCAAAGGACTAAGCCAAAACTACACAGGCAAAAAAAAAATTTCTCTCCTTAACATTCATTAGGCCCTTTCATTCACCTCACCTCAACATCACTGCAAAACTCTCTGTAGAGGATGGGGGAGGCTCCACTCCAGAGTAAAGAGCTTTCCCTTACTTTTTGGCCTCAGGCACTGATCTTAAATAAGGCTATGATTGCCAGACAGTGGTGGAGATTAATATCAAACATAGAACTTCCCTGAGAGACTATTAAATCAGTGTTGACCTGATTTTAATAACACATAATATTTCCATGGATTGCAAGCAAGTAAACAAGCTTTGACAAATACCTTGCATAAATGGACTTTGAAACAAAAAAGAATGTTAAAAAGTCAGAAAGGATACAGAGGCTGTATTCTGAATGGAAAAAAAAAAAAAGAAGAAGGAGTGTTTTGTAGAACAGCATTTTACTGAGGTAGAAACTTCCTGTATCACTAACGTGCAATTTCTCATCCTGGACAGCTCTGCCATAAAATGCTATCAGGAAAGCTTTTTAAAAACATTAGTGTCACACCCTGCTGGGATCAGCTGGGAAAAATGTACTTCAAAAATCATGTAAGCAACCTGATAGAACAGAGGAACGCTGGTCTGGGATTTAGTCCTCTTTTGTATTACACGCATGCCAACAGCTGCTAAAATTGAGATATTCTCTGTTACTCTTTTCATGATTCTTCATGGGAAATACAGGAAGGAAATGGAAGCATCTCTTCAGATAAATCATATTTGGGATAATGTGAACTTCAAAACAACAGAGTTGAAGAACTGGCAGTAGGGCAGTACTAAGTAAATACCTTATCCTTCGAGAAGAATTACTAGTTACTCTTGAGTCCAGAGTTGTTGGTGGCATTCCTAGAAATGGCTAATGTGCCAAGTGGGAAGTAACCAACCTTTAATTTTCTGGATTATACTTTATCCCTTAAAGGATATTTGGCTTTACTTAGACATCTACTTACACCCTAGAGAGCAGTCTGTGTGGCAGCTAGTCCTGACCACATGGCCAACCCTGGAGTGTGACTGTCTGCCTCAGCTTTAGCAAGGCTTTGAGCACTGTCTCTCTCTACATTCACATAGGCAAAATCAAGGAGTGTAGGTTAGGTGAGTGCACTGAGAACTGGCTCAATGGCTGATCCCACAGGGACATGATCAGTGGCACAGGGTCTCATTGGAGGACTGTCACTAGTGGAATCTCCCTAGGTTCAGCACTGGGCCCAGTACTGTTTAACCTGCTCATCAATTACTTGGATGACGGGGCAGGTGTCTCCTCAGCAAGTTCACTGACAACACAAAGCTGGGAGGAGTGGTTGATACCCCAGAAGGCTGTGAGCCCTTCAGACGTGCCTCGAAGGGCTGGAGAGATGGGCAGAGAAGAACCATCTGAAATTCAACCCACTGTGGTCTTCCAGCCTTAAACTACTCTGATTGCTGGGAGTGTTTTGGCTCAGTGAGAGTCCAGTGGAGAAATACTGTTGCAGGGCCTTCAGCAGTGCACGTGTATGCAGAGCTTGTCCCTGGAAATGTGCCTGCCATGTGTGTCTGCTGCAGGCAGAGATCCGCCCAGTTCACTGAGCTCTATCCAGTGCTCTGACATGAACAGTTTCTGCCTGGTTCACTTGTGATGTTTTGTTGCCAGCAGACTGTGTATCCACTTTAGGTTGCAAAATAATTGCTCCATGCAATTATATCTACATTTCTACCCATGGGTGTGTCTGGCCATTCATGTATGCTGTAGATCATTAGTTTTAAAACAGTGCTGCTGTTCCTCAGACTCCTGTAGGGACACACAACTGTTGCTGCTCTTGTTGCAAAGTATGAGATTTCAAAATCAGTGTCTTGCTCATAGCATGTTTTTTTACTTTGTTTTACAAATTCCAGTTCTTAAATCTATTCTCACCTTACAGCATTCATTGGAAACCAATAATTTTAAAAGCTTTACAAGTTGTGAGATCCTTATGCAGTAGCTGGTCTTGTGGGTATATAAATTATGGCTCTTATTTCTTCACTGGATATCTGATGTTTAGGGGATTTAATTTCTTCTCTGCTGCAGCCTGTAAGTATTCAGTCTAATATTCCATTCCCAGCACATTTAATAGTCATCAAACCTCAGTACCACTTCTTTTACCTCACCTCTTTTCAGGTGGGAATGTCATGATGTTTGAGACAATAAGTCTCTCTGGATCTAGTTCAGTTGACATGGGGTCCCTTGGCAGGCAGCTGAGGTTCTGTCTTCCATTAATAATTGTACCTGGCGATGTGGCAAAGGTTTGAATGTCTGATTTGTATCTTCTGTCACAGTAGAAACTCTGCCTGACATCGCAGAAGCTGCAGGTTTATGAAGTAGGAAGGGTTATTTGGCCAGGCTGAGATGCCTCAGTTATTTATAGTGGCTTTGGGTTGACACCAGCTTTAGAGAAGAGGCTGTGGTACATTTTCTTTGCAGCTCTGCTTGACTTTGGCCAGCTTCCATGTCATGAATCCTTTGCTTGGGCAGGCTGGGATGGACTGGTTAATAGTCACAGGGGACACTGCTTCTAAACTCAGTCTGCTGCCCTGGAAATTCTCTCCTTAAAATTATAGAGGCTTTTTAGAGCAATCCTCTTTGGGAGAGAATAGAGACTTCCTGATTGCTATTCTCTTCCTCCTTGTATTTCAAATTAAATCTGGTACTTGATTCATTATTCAAGCCTGTGATTTCTCCTGCCCTGTTGATCAGCTACGATTGACATCAGCCAAAATATGTTCTCAGTCATATATGACTTGCTTTTCTGAGTTCTTTTATTGGCAACCACACTTGGTGTTTAGCCCAAAATGAGGCTAATTCTTCCATGTACTTATCAAGTCTAATCCTGCTGCTTTCCCAGTGCTCCCGAGATTGCATGTCAGCTGCAATCAGCTGCCCATTGTTTATCCACCCGAGCTGCAGGAACGGCAGAAGACTTTTGCATCCTGGCTGCTTGAGAGCCATTTCTACAAGGATTCCTCAAACCAGGAGCAATGCCCCTTTCCTATAATTGCTTCATAACATGGAGTACCCTTCCCTTCCCTTCCCTTCCCTTCCCTTCCCTTCCCTTCCCTTCCCTT